>JAMPIV010002255.1:217500-432500 GCA_024509875.1 Oreohelix idahoensis | reverse complement strand
CTGTGTCATCGTGACGAGTGGAGGACCCGCAGTGGTGGGGTTCTATCCTATCATACTGCTGTACGAGGCCTAGGAATGACTTTGTTTCAGATAAGTAGCTCAGTGTTGGGCTACTTTAACTTTCAATTACCATAAACCCACCTACGAATAAACTATGTGATGATGAAAACACTGTGGTGTTTTTAGAAGACATTTGACAGTCATATGAGTCATAAAGTAACATTTATATTCATCTATACAAGAAAACACAAACATAGAGACAGATTCCATCAGGAAGCAAGAAAACAGTGAATATGAACTATATTAGTTTAAGACATTAACTGTAAATGTGTTATGTATATATGAAAGTGTCGGCGTCTGTGGCCTAATGGATATGAACGCAGTTTCATAATCCAGATATACCAGGTTCGAAACCTGCTGCAGGCGGTTTGGTAGCAGATCGCTTTGTGTGGATTTTTAACAATGGTATAAGCGCCGTACCGTTCAGAAAGCAATGGCAAACTACTGAATGAAAAAATTGCCTAGAAAAATCACAAACAGCCAATAAAAGCTGGGGTTGATTGCTACGTCCTGTAAAGGATAAGCAACTAACTTATATATGAAAGTGACCCAAAATTTATTTTGCAATCACTTGAATTTTATTTGAAAATTAACAAAGAACAAAAAAGAAAAGATCTTGTATATAAATAAATTATAAACTGTAGCCAGAGTCTTCAGTGAATTATTTAAGTTTGGTTTAAAGTTCTTGTTGTGTAGTTAATTACCCCTAGCAGAGTCATTGACTAAGGTTAGTCTGGAGAGGAGCCCATAGGAATCTAGATAGCACATTACCATCTCATCTAGGAACCTATACAGCTTGACTGTACCTTTGATGTCGATACACCATTACTCTTTTCAGAGAACGTGGTATTTCTTGTAAGACCAGTCTCTTATCTGGCACTGTCCTGGTATCATCTGATACATCTATTTGTCCAGGATAATATCACCATCATTATATCTTTCCTCTCGCTACAGTCACCCAAAGTCAGAGGTCCATGATCAAGAATTGCTCGAGATCAATGCTATGCGCCCCAGCAGTGTCTGGATTGGTAGAAGCAAGACCTAACTAAACCGGTACAACTCATATGAACACTGATGATCATAGAAGTTGAGTGATATTTGTGACAATCGTGCAACCAAGAAGTTATAACTGCCAAGCAGAGTTTTATGATGACAATGTGCATGATAGGCTAGTGAAAGCTATAAAGTGAATAAGACAGTAAGGAAGACTATTACCCAACAAATTGGACGATTCTAAAACGACATTTTTAGTTTTAACTTGTTAAAGTTTAATTGATTTCACAAATTTGGTTTTATGTAAATAAATAAAAACAATTTATCAACTTTCACACTTAATCACCACAATCAGATAGATGTAAATAAAGAGAATACATAATTGTATTCAATAGCTTTATTCATTCAATATAGTTGAAGTTGAGTTTTGTTGAATTGTTATTAATATCACAGGTGGTCACATAGCGGGGTGGCGCAGTAAGAGCTGACTATCCTTTGAATAGTTTCAGTTCCAGATACTTTCACAGCCGCGACTGTCGAGTGATACCAGTGTACTTCTCTGTCACTGGGACCTCACAAATTCTGGAGAGAATCCTTATTCTGTTCTAGAACTATCATCAACATACTTAAAAAAACCTTCCGCCACAAAAGCAAAGAGCCATTAATAGATTCAAGAGCTTGTCAAGAGAGGCCAGGAATAAAGTGTGGGAGGACTTTGTAACACCGGTGGGCACGGAAAAAACCATACAGCTCTACAGGACTAAGCCTGAAGACGGACGAAGAGAAGGGAAGAGCATTATTCAATCGATATGTGGAGCAAACGGACAAAGGTGACAAAAGCGCCCGCCTGAAAATAAAGGACATTGTGCTGGAAAATGCTCTAAAAGGCCAGATATACTTCAATAATATTCCTGGAGAGGACGTGGTGTACACATTGAAAACCAGCAGAAACACTGCTCCTGGTCCTGATGGTGTACAATACCATCACATGAAACAGCTCGATGACACAGCCATTATAAATATGGTGAGCGATTTCAATACCAGCATACAGAATGCTGAGGTGCCGGACGACTAGCTAGCTACACAGTTACGTTCCTAAACCTGGCGAAGACCCCACACTGGTCAACAGCTATCGAATTATCACACTACATAATGTCTATGGTAAATATTACTTGAAAAGATAGTTCCAAGACAAGTAATGAACCACCTCGAAAATGCACACATCCTTGCTGATACTCTGGGTAGCTATAGGCCTATGAAAACAACATGGGATAACGCTGGAACGTTTGCGTACGATCAGTAAGAGGGATTCCAGGGTAAAAGAGAATAGGTGGCTGTCGCAATTGACCTAGAGGATGCTTATAACAGTGTGGACTTTGCAACCCAGTAGATTGTACAATGGCATGTGGTGTAAACACTTGGATAACAAAGTGGATAGCAGCTGCCTTAATAGAGAGATCAATTGCATTTCGCTTGAAAACTTGGACTTCAGAACCAATGTGCATCTGCCCGGGACTACTACAGGGTTCTCCACTATTACCAGTGCTGTTTAACATCTACACAGCAAAAGTAGCAACCTTTCAACAAAAGGACTGGGACGAACATTGACTTTCGCTGATGACATACTTGTGAACAAAACTGGCTCAGACAGACAGGAAATGGTCCAAGGCATACAAGAGACACTACAGGCGGTTTCTAAATGGTGTGAGGAAATCGAATCAAAGGTCTATCCCAACAAAGCCTGTGGGATGTGGTGCTCTTTGAACAACTCCATTTTGAAAGCAGACCTTCGAGACATCACTTTTAATGGGCAAAACATTGAAAGGCAAGACAGGTTGAAGTATCTGGGAGTAACGTTTGATCGTGGGCTATCATTCAAGTATCATGTCGAACTGATCATACAGAAGTGCAAGTGAGGACTAGCAGCCTTAATAGCAATGGCTGCTTCTCGCGTGGAACAGAGACTATTGTTTCTCCTGTATCATCAGCTCGTGATTTCAGTAATCGAGTATGGGCAAGCAATACTCACTCTGTCAGTGTCACGATGCGAACGACTGGAACGCATTCAACATGAAGGGATGCGACTAGTTTTGGGCTGTACGCGTGACACCCACAATGTGACAATGAAATACATGCTCGAATTGCTGTCGATTAGATTCAAATATGCGATGGCCCAGACAAAAGACATCCCCTACATTAGGATGTTGCTGACATCAAAGGAGCAAGAATCAACAGGGGGGTGTCATGGATGGCACAGGCAGAGGCTACGATTGGTCAGGTGACCAGGGTTGAAAATGTATCCAAAGGGGAAGAGTTGAGTAAGTCAGTGGAGAACTGGATAAACTACCAGCAGGTCATCCATTCGCCTTAGCAGAGAATGCAGATCTTGGGGCAATGGAAAATCAGAGCTGAAGATTAATCAGCTGATAATTGATCATGCTGGGGGATGATGACACCATTGTGTACATTGATGGATCTGTAGTGCATGGTGATGGGGTTTCTCTGCGAGAATAAACGGCAGGGTCGTCGCTGAACAGAGTGGAGCATACATGACAACAGCCTCCAGCATGAGAATGGAGGTTGAGGCAGTTACTGCAGCACTGAGGTGGCTATCTGAAACTCCATCAACCAGGGCAGTTATATTGTCAGCCTCTCAAGACATGCTTCGTAAATTTCAGAACGGATGGCTGCGGCAGGAACGGCAAAAATCAATAGAATTCTCAAGTCTTCAAGAACTGGTGTGGATCTAATGTTCTGGTCGTGCAGGGATAAGTGGCATCGAGAGCACCCATAGTGGGGACAATGGACATGAATAAGGGAGAGATACTAAGGGCTATTAGTCTATCGGTTTTGTCTTGAATGTGTTGATGTGAATGCACGAGTAGTGCAATGTCATCTGCATATTCCAGGTCTTCCAGTGTAGAAAATGTTGTCCGTCTAATTCCTCTTGGACTGCCCTCTGTTGTCTGGCGCATCAAACAATCTATGCCTGTCAAAAATAATGTTGTTGATAAGGGGCATCCCTGTCGTACTCCTGTTTTCACTTCAAAAGTTAATTAATATTAGACAAACATAAAGGTATGTTTTCAGGCACTCGTAAGAAATAAAGAAGTAGAACACTTGGACAACAGAAAAACAACAGACGTGAGTGGCTTACCCAGGGTTCGAACCCCGTACCTTCCGTACGACAACTCCGCCTAGTTATCAAGCGAATCACACTGACCCCACGGCCAGCTAGGCATCCCCAAAAAAGGATGCTTTGCTGACTATTTATCAGTACGAAACACACAAGATAACACCGGAAGTATACAGTGGGCAACTCAGCCCTTTAATGACGCAATCACTTCTGTTGTTCCCCTATTAACAGTATGTGTCAGTCCAAACAAGACAAAGACCTTGATACTGGGTCCAGTAAATAGTAGAAGACTTAAGGACAGTAGTATAGAACAGAGGGTAGGTTTCTGGTATTGTATAAACATAAATAACACATAAGGAAGGGAAACCCGAGGCCTGTAAACAGTAAATTAATATTAGACAAACATAAAGGTATGTTTTCAGGCACTCGTAAGAAATAAAGAAGTAGAACACTTGGACTGTTGTCCAAGTGTTCTACTTCTTTATTTCTTACGAGTGCCTGAAAACATACCTTTATGTTTGTCTAATATTAATTTACTGTTTACAGGCCTCGGGTTTCCCTTCCTTGTGTGTTACTTCGAAAGTTACATTACTCAATCCAACACTGCACGTAAAGTTAGAATAGAGTCTTTTTATGATGGAAACAATGCGGCTGGGAATTCCATAAGCCCTCAGTATTTTACATAGGATGTCTCTGTGTATGCTGTCGAAAGCCTTTTCATAATCAACAAAGTTAATGTACAGCTGTCTCTGACATTCTGAGCACTGCTCTATAATGTTCCTGAGGGTAAATACGTATATGATCTGCACATCTTCTGTTCTTTCTAAAGCCCGCTTGTTCTTTCCTCAGTTTATGGTCAACTGCTTTTGAAATTCTCTGGATGATTATCCTGCATAGTATAGATAGACTGAATAAGTATGGCCAGCAGGTTGGCCTGAACATCAACCTGAAGAAGACAGATGTCATGACACTAAATGTGGGCAATCCTGAGCCAATAACAGTAAGGAACCAGAAGTTAGAACAGACAGACACATTTACTTATCTAGGATGCATAGTAACACCTGACGGCGGAACAAGCAAGGACATTAACAACAGAATGAATAAAGCGAGAACAGCCTTTGCTATTCTCAACAACATTTGGAAGTCTTCCCAGTACAGCACAAACACCAAATTAAGACTGTATGAGAGCTGTGTACTTTCTGTGCTTCTCTATGGTGCGGAATGTTGGAGAGTAACAGAGAAGGAAATGTCGAAACTGTCCTCCTTCCACACAATCTGCCTAAGGAAAATTCTCCGAATCTTTTGGCCAAACACCATCAGCAAAAAAGAACTACTTATTCGGAGTAACCAGGAGGACATACACACCATCATAGCTGACAGACGCTGGAGTTGGGATGGCCACGTCCTCAGAAGAGACCCTGATACCATCACAAGAACAGCTATGCTATGGACCCCCGAGTGAAAGCGAAAGAGAGGCCGACCAAAAACAACTTGGCGGAGAACTGTGGAGGTCGAGATGCAAAGAATGAACCAGAGTTTGGGCACTGTACGAAGAATGGCCGCCGACCGAGCAAACGGGAATCAATTTGTTGCTGCCCTACAAGACGCCACCAGACGTGATGACAGCTGACTGATTTGGCGGTTGGCGGTTATGGATCAAAGAAGAGAAGAGAGACTAAGGGCTATTAATGATCGCCTGCTGGATAATGACACTGCAATGGTTGAATCAACAAGGCTGAGGCTGTTGGAGTTTGGCATCAAACATGGGACTAGCAGAAATGGACGTGAGAAACGATGCATCCGTCATATGTACAACCAGCGTGCTACAGGTACAATTAACATTCATACTCTTCGACATTTGCTGAGGGAGACAGAGCACCTATGGGTTTGCTATGGGAGTGCAATGAGAACAATAACAATAACAGCTGGAATTACAGGAACTTGTAGCAGTCGGTCACTATTGGAAGGGAGGAATGTAAAGCTACGCGGTGGTAGAAGAGTCATTTTCTATTTTTAAACTGTTATTTCTTCACTCAAAATCAAAATAAATAAATTTACCAGTAATTGTCATTTCATTACCTACAATTGTATGTTACATTAGCAATTATGCGTGAAATCTGGTCAGTTCAAAGAACTATTGTATAGTGGGCAGCAATTTTCATTTGTCTATAGTAATGCCACTTTATTGGTCATTCAGCATGTTATTGTGTTTTTGGGAAAGAAAAAACACAAATAAAACTTATTTGTCAAGTGATAGTTATGTCATGCACATCCTATGAATACTGGCTGATACAATAGTGGCAGACGGTGAGAAAAAGGCCCCAACCTTAATAGCAAAAAGTGAAAAGCAGCTGCAGGAAATTGTTGTTACGATAGTGATAGAAAGTGAAAATAAAGACCTCAACCCTAATAGCAAAAAGACAGAAGTAATGGTCGTCTCAAAGATAATGGCTTCCCTACAATGCACTATCAAAGTAAATAGAACACTTTTAAAACAGGTCAATAGAATAAAATACTTTGGCGCATTAATAACAAGGAATGAAAGATGTATCTCAGAATTGAAGAACAGAACAGCCTAGGCAAACACAGCATTCTATAAAATGAAGAGAATGTTATGCAATGATTGTTTATCAATAGAAGTAAGAAAGAGAGTTCTTCAGTATTAAATAGAGCCAACCCTGACATATGGGAGTCAGTCATGGACAATTAGTAAACAAATAAGGAAAGCCCTACGGCAACAGACATATGGTTTTTCAGAAGAATGCTAAAAATACCATGGACAACAAAAAAAGAGTAATGAGGATGTCCCAAAAGAGGTTAATGAGCAAAGGAAACTTATTTTACAAGTTAGAAAGAAGCAATCCACTTTTTTGGGTATGTTATGAGAAGAGGAAAGCTGGAATATATCCTAACAACAGGTAAGATTGAAGGAAAAAAGAGATAGAGGAAGACAAAGAGAGCAGATACTGGTCAGTTTGACATCGTGGCAGGGAAAGAAGACAACAACAGATGAGGAAAGACATGATCTCGTACGCCACTTGGCATGGTATTTAAAGAAGAAGGAGACATTCAATACAAGTGAGGATATAAAATTAGAACAATAGGACATGATTTTGCAATCACTATACAATGTTTGTCCATTCTAATATACATTTTGCCATTAGCCATTTTGACTTATTGCTGGCTTGGTTTTAAGAAAAATTCAGCACATGAATTCAAGGAAAAGGGTGGCGGATCCAGTTTACACGTCCATTGAGGCATATTGAGAATATGGTGTTAAGCCCATATTTTCTCGACCATCGGTACACTAGTGGTGATGTGGTCAACATCACGCCGGCCACCTTAACCTTCCCTGAGTTTCTCTGGTACCCAATTCATGAGACTGGGCCGACCCAACAGCCGTTTGAGGTTTAAAAGATCCCACCTCAACTGGGGATCGAACCATGGACCACCGAGCTAGGAAACCAGTGCACTAACCACTGTGCTGTCGCGGCTCCACATCAATTCAAAAGTTGTATTTATTTTCTTTCTCACGTTTCTCTGAGTTCCCCTTTTCCTTCTGTCCCTCCACGAAGGCCTTGTGGTCACAACTTTTGCTAACGATGATAATGTCTTTCTTCCATTACGTCTGTGACACTCGTGTAATGTGCGGTTGTGTGTTTGTCTGTCTTATTGTATATAACGTAATGTTTAAAAATTATTTGAAAGTTGTGTAGACTGAAGCATCGATATGAATTCTATTGATAATGTGAAATACTTACTGAATGCTTAAATACAATATCTGGACAATATTACAAAAGATAACGCACGGATATGCCTCATTCATCAAGCTGTTTTCTGTAAAAATTAATATTTAACATCCATTCATTCATTTCCCTAAAGGTACCGGTACAAAATGAATATAGGCCTTCAAAAAAAAAAAGGTGTGCCAAATCCTTCTGTCACGTGCCATCTGCTATAGATGCTTGTTGTAAGTAAGACACATCACCTTTTTCCTCTCTCTTTTTTAAATCCCAACGTTCACGACGTATTACAGCAGTTATTTTCAATTAATTTTACACTAGTCACGTATTGTGTGTTTTTTTTATAGTGATAGAATAACCACATGGAATCAATAGCTGAAAGTGATGTCATATGGAAGTAAGCCTGATGAATGATATTTCTGATGCAGCAGTTTAGACACCAGTTTCTGAAAAATAACCGTATACCTTGGTCACTGAGTTCTATGTTTGTATAAGATTCACCATCTACTTTGTTGACCTTTGCCTTCTGTTGGAGACTTTTACATAGCACGTCCCCGCTACATTCCCACATGTAACTGAAAGCAAAACGCAGGAAAGACAACAGATTTATATGACGATAATCAGACAAGGTGTTCATTAATGCATATGTAAAGCCGCTCATTACAACATCAGTTTCTGGTATAGGGTCTGCATCAATTTAAACAAGTAGAAGATGATTCGCTAAATAAAGAAGTTGAGTAATAAACCAAAAACATCCATAAATGTGCACAAAGTTCTATACTTACTTTACTTTAAGTTTTTACTATTTGGTCCACATTTACCGAGACATGTTTTTGTTTTTTGAGGTTGTCGTGGAATATTCTAATCCACATATATAAATTATTAGGTAAATATGAAGCCTAACAAATAAAATTAATAAAGAAAAGAGCAATGGTAAATAACAGTGCTGTCACAAAGAAGGTACTCGAAATCCCCCTTGTTTTCTGCTTCGTCTGCAAATTGTAACGCTTTCACGTTGATAGTAAAAGCTTACTGTATTATACCCGCTTTCTTCAATGAAACGTGTGCTGTATTTCTTGGAAAAACATTGAGAGGCAGACTGCGTAATGACCTAAATTAATCCTAACATTAATTATACTGCGTTACCAAAACGAACGAACAGATGGACTAAAGGATAAAGAGAGAGGGAGGGCTGAAAATCAGGAACGCATGCAACACGCGTCGCGCGATACACAAATGCTGCCATCACGCGTGTAAGACTACATGCACTAACTTTTTTTCAGACGGACAGTGATAAAATACATTACCCATCCCAGAGTTAGGTTTATAAATCATAAAAAACTCTTATTAGAAAAGATAACATTAGATGGGTTTACGGTTGAAAACATAACAGTACCCAGACAGCACATCTTCGAAACAGGAGGTAGAAAATACATATTTTGAACGCAGCCACGTAGCTCTTTTAAATTTGGATATTTGGGTTCCTTAGGGCTTGCTGACAAAGAATATGTAAAACGTTACGCAAATAGTCCAGGAATTAATAAATTATACCCAAAATAAAATAGTGGGGATGCCTGACAGCATGGAATCATTTCTGCTCATAAAATTTTTTTATAACGTGTTTGAAAAAAATCTTACGTTACAGAATTAGCCTACCATGTAAACTCCAAATTGATTGGAGCGCAACAAATGAAAGACTAACCACGATTGGTCGGGCTATAAATACTATCTTTCGTTGTTAGGGGAGACGTGAAAAGGTAACATTTTTTCAAACACTTGTCGAAACGTGGCCTCATTGGCTAGACTCGCTGATATACTCACTTAGGAGCGTTAGTTCGAGACCACTAGTGCAAATAATCTTGATAAAGCAACAGTGCGTTGAAGCCAGCTCATATTTGTGTTAAATAAAAGCCTGGAACATAAGCAGATGGGAATTTGTGCCAGTAATTGTGCCAGAATTCATTGCTAATCAACGTATCTGTGTTTATTTCCATGAAATTGTGGTAAGCTTGAACCATTCAGTATCTTTTAATGAAAATTGAATGTAAATTGTTAATTTATGCCTGTATATATATGTGTAGTTCAGTGGCAAACAGGAGATAAAGCCTATAATGCTCCAGCCTGAACAGAGGGTGTCGGAGGGAAGTAAAACGGCATGGAATGGCCAAATAGTACACTGACACCTGGATGATTGACTAGAAAGAAATAATGCTGGAAGTGCAGAGGCGTGGTAACCATTAAGGAGGTAAATACTGGTATAAAGTATTTCAGATGAAGCTGACAGTTGGCCTAACGCTCTGAACTCAATGTTTGTGATGTATTGTGCTCAGTGTAAAAAGAGAGTATAAGTTAGTTATGAAGTAGAAGGTACATCCTTCTTGTTTACAGGGACCGTGGTCTTGATGGTACTGAGCAGCACCTGGTCAGAGCTTTGCTGAATCCAGAGTCGGACAGCATACTCCTTGGTCTTTTTAGCTATCAGTGAGGTGTCTCCAGAGCCCAGGGGAGAATTCGAGCAGAGGAGTCCTTTCCTGCCGCCATCACGCAAGATAAGCTGATTTGGCCAGCTGAGCTCAACATTATGCCCCCTCCTCTTGAAATGACTTTGTAAAAATAACATTCAGAGGGGAATTTAATTGTCTTAATATCAGGAACTGAGAACATCTCCAATACTAGTCCCAAAAGACAAACTATTGAAGTCATGATGACAAATACCAACAGAGCTTGAACAAAACAAAACCAGTATTACCTCATATTACCACTACACAACTGACACACATAGGATATTTTTAATAATATATGTCACTACAATATTCATATTGATAAAGTCTGTACATATACTTGTAATTAAAATTGATTGTGATTCCTGGTTCCTTTGTATTTGAATCAGGACACATATACCTTTATGATAACCATGAATACATATTGTTATTTGAAAGGTTATCAGTGACTCCTTAAGATATTCTCATAGAGTGTTATATGTATGTGAGTGTCACAGTGTTGTCAAGAGTAGTGGATTAAATTAAATTGTTTATCTGTCTGTTGTTGTGACTTACACTTCATCATACACATACCCTAGACACATAACGTAGTCATCACACTATTCCAGAATAATTCTGACTGAGATATATAGATATGTGGTAGCAAGTAAGGTTATCTATAATACACTACTCTTAATAGATATAGATACCTTCACAGCTGATCTCAGTCAGTACACTAAGTCCCCTATAAATATTTATAACATCCCACTTCACCACATATATTGGGGTCTCGCTCTTGGGATTTTGAATCTTTCCCTATTAAAAATATTGGGGGTAATTCACTTCAGGGAATATAAGAATTAAAAGGTATCCTTGGGTGGAATTAAATAAGGTTGAGCTCACGGTGCCTGTGTTGTCCATTAGATATATTTAGAGATTAAATTGTTGGTTAGACATTGTAGAAATTTACCTGATAGACAATGGCGGACCTGGCCAAGTTTCGATCTGCTGCTGTACAGACTGCAAAAGAGTTAGGATTAGATGGGCAAGTTATGGTTGCCTATGTCACTACGGAATGTGACAAATTTATTGAACGCGAAGAAAGAAGATTAGAAAAAGAGGCCGAAAGAAAGTTAGAGGCTGAGACTAAGAGGTTGCAGATTGAGGCTGAGACTAAGAAATTGGAAGCAGAAAGAGAAGACAAAAGATTAGCTGCAGAAAGAGAAGAGAAGAGATTAGCTGCAGAGAGGGAAGCAGAAAAGGAGGAGAAAAGATTACAAAGGGAACATGAATTACGACTAAGGGAGTTTGAGTTTCAAGGCCATGCTCCTGAAAATGGTGCCAGTCCCTTTGCCTCTGATGCTACGGTTACTCAGGGAGCCTCAACCTCAGCTATGAACTTTCATTTAGATCATTTTGTTGAGAAAGACGATGATATTGAGAGCTATATAAATAGATATGAACTATTAGCTACCACGTATGGGTTAGAGAGAGAAAGGTGGAGCTTAACTCATTAACTACCACAAGCCGCTGTCAGCGGCTCACAATATAATCACATTTGGACCGCAAGCCGCTCAGGGCGCCAATCTAATTTTAGTAATAAAACGAAAGAAAAATGTACTGAAACACTCTCTGATCTGGTTCGAGATTTTAAGTTACCACCGGAAAACAAATTCCCAAAGCATGGTTGTTGTAGAACACTGAAAAATTGATATTATGTTCATATTTTTCAGCGTTTTGGGTTAGTTACCAAATAGTGTAAAACTGTTTACCGTGGCAACTAGTGCTAGGACTACAAAAAATGCGTGTACATCTCGTCTAACGGCTGAATAGGATAGAAACATGTTTCAACAATTGACTGAAAGATCTAGCGACGAGGACAAGAGTGAAAACGGTGTGCACATTGATTGAAATTGTGATTTTGATAGAGATGGGGCGCAAGCAGTTATAATTGTGAAAATATTGCAAGTCCTCGGCCATCGGAGGGCCGTTAAATAGCAACAACCGCTATTAGAGTTGCAACTAATGTTTATTGTAATAGTACATTCATTTATCTTTAAAATGACGTGTAATTCATACAAATCTGTAAACAATTACGAAAACTACACCTTACTTTGTGCAAACACCTACAGGATGAAAATGGGAAAAAAATTTAATTCGGCCACAGTGTGTTTTTTAATTCGGTAGTTAATGTGTTAAAGTTATCTCAGGGACTTCGTGGGGCAGCTTATGAAGTTTTTGCAAAAATGAGCAGAGGTGATCAGGAAAATTATGATATGCTAAAGCAGGCTCTTTTGTTAAGATATGAAAAGAATGCTGAATTTTATAGGAAAAAATTTAGGAATGCTAAATTACTGTCAGGTGAAACCTATCACCAGTTCTCTGCACGAATAGAGACATACTTGGAGAAATGGACTTCTCTGGGGAAAACCCAAGATCTTAAGGAAATGGTCCTTATAGAGCAATTAAGAGAGTCCATGGCTCCAGACCTGAGAAAGTTTCTCATGGAACAAGGTGCAGAGAGGCTGGGTGAGTTGCTAAATGTTGCTGAAAGGTATCAAGCAGCTCAAGCAGAGGTAACAGGTAATAAAAAGAAACAGGTGGACAACTTTAGGGCACCACAGAACTTTAATAAATTTGATCCTAGGGATCAACACAAAGGTAAGCACCAGTCTGATAGGCCACGGTATGAAAATAAAAATAAATTCCCACAATTCGATGAAAGGAAATATAATGAAAGAAAATCTTTCAACCAAGGAAAAAGGTGGTGTAAGAATTGTCAGATGGACAATCATGACACTGACCGTTGCAGAAGGAAACCTGTGTATATGGCAACAGTTCAGGTCAGGTCGACCTCAAGACAGGAGGAGGATATTATGTTAGATACCACTCCAGAAGTGTCGCATGTTACGCATTGCCTAGTTAAATGTTTGAAGACCGAAAAGTGGGACACCAGTGTGCTGACCTGAACCAAAGGAATGCAGGGGTATTTTCCTGTGTGTATCTAGGGCAGCCAATCAGAGAAGGGGTTTCCCACGGTCAGATAGAATGACTTCGGCGAGTGTATAAGGAAGAATAAATCGTCCGAAATCATGGTTAGAATTAGCGGTCGGGAAGGAGAACGGAATGACAGACAAGGATGAGAATGGTCTCATTTTGACGGGAATATCTTCATTTATGTATAGGTACAAGGAAATCAGAAGGGAGTAAGTAGTTGTGAAGAATTTCGCAAGAATAGTGTCCGTGCATTGAGAAATCCTGTGTTTTTCCTATTTATAATTCAATATAAAATCGTTAACACGACAGATATGGGAAAACAACATATGGATATAAAGGTCAACTCATGGAGAACGGAAATATATAACTCCAAAGGCTTGAACTGGGTTAGGTAAAATGCACGAGACCAAGGTTTGAAACACCTCTAGCACAAACCCCCCGAAGTTACAACTTTTTTGGGAAGTTTGCTGGAGTTGCGAGCCTTGTTTCCTGTACGTCCGGTAGCTGCATATATAAGGGCGGACGGAA
Organism: Oreohelix idahoensis; assembly: GCA_024509875.1. Lineage (NCBI taxonomy): Eukaryota > Metazoa > Mollusca > Gastropoda > Stylommatophora > Oreohelicidae > Oreohelix > Oreohelix idahoensis. The sequence goes on along the minus strand of JAMPIV010002255.1, from coordinate 418,563 downwards.
ATGATTTCAAATTCACTTGTACAGCGAGGCAAGACAGAAGGACAACGGCTGGAGAGAGAGAAACGTGTCACGGCCAATATCTTGTTATTTGCAGCCAGGCAGTTCTGTTACTCCACTAAAGCCAGTCTTTACTGATCTTAATTAGATCCTGCGAGGGTATGTAAAGTTACTATGTAAAATAATACAGTAATTACAACTTTATTTCAGGATTTGTTTAATCTATATGTTATGAAAGTATCATGTATATTAATTTATTACTTGATATGATTGTTGAAGATTGGAACCCGAAATATAACCACCGTGACTGAGTCCATATCAGGGCTAGCACAGGACTAATAACAATTCTTTTCAGGACTACCAACAATCATTATCAGGGTTTATTCAATCTGTCTTCAAGTTACTGCACTTTACAGAGCTAACGTGTCAGGCAGGGGGATACTATAACCTCATACCATATATGTGTGTACATATTATTTTGTATTATTTGATTTTATAAAATGTTCCACAGTAGATACCTGTCTTGTCACTGATCCATAATCATGCATTTTCACGCATACATCTGAAAACAAATTCATCTCACCTACAATAGGAATGTGGTAATTGTTATCCACAAATAGCCACATATCCTACAATTATCTGCAGGTTCATACTTGTCAACCAAAAGTCAGAGGTCAATGATCAAGAATTGCTCGATGATCAATGCGAATCGCCCCGGCAGTGTCTGGATTGGTAGAAGCAAGACCTACTGAAGCTGTACATCTCATATGAACACTGATTAACCTAACAGATGAGTGATATTTGTGACAATCGTGCAACCAAGAAGTGATAATTGTCAAGCAGAGTTTTGTGATGACAATTTGCGTGATAAACTAGTGAAAGTTATAAAGTGAATAAGACAGCGAAGAAGTCTATTACCCAACTAATTGGAAGAGTCTAAAGAAATGACATTTTAGTTTAACTTGCAAAAACTGTAATTGAATTCGCCAATTTGGTTTTGTATAAATATAACTTTTGTATCACCAGTCACACACAATCACCACAATTAGATAGATGTAAATAAAGAGGATATAAATTGTATTCACCAGCTTTATTCATTCAATATAGTTGATACTGAGTTTGGTTGAATTTTTATTATATCACAGGTGGTCACATAGCGGAGGTGGCGCAGTAAGGTCTGACTGTTCTCTGAATATTTTCAGTCCAGATACTTTCACAGCCGTGACTATCGAGTGATACCAGTGTACTTCTCTGTCACTGGGACCTCACACATTCTGGAGAGAATACTATTTCTACTCTAGCACTATCATCTCACACATATAAAACCTTCCGCTACAGTGGGGGCTCGTCCGCGGGATATTCTCGTATATCCTGAGCCATCCTCTATCTAATACATCTATCTTTAGTCTATCTTGGGCCACCAATAGAAAAAAAAAAAAAAAAAATTTTTTTTTGGGAAATTCTAGAACAAGATTTTTTTCTCAGTAACAGTACCTTAGAGTACTCAGTAAATATTGACTATCACAAGGTTGCACGATTAATTGTGTTGTCCATTTGATAATTATTTTAAGTAAGTTTAGGTAAGTTTTCATACCCTACTTAACTTAATATAATGGCTGACTTAGTGAAGTTCAGAACTGCGATCATGCAAATGGGAAAAGAGCTGGACTTGACAGGTGATGCTCTCGTCCAGTATGTCACAACTGAAGTGGACAAACATATGGATAGAGAGGAAAGGAAGCTGCAAGCAGAAGCTGAGAGAGAAGCCAAAAGACTAGAAGCTGAGAGAGAAGCCAAAAGAATGGAAGCTGAAGAAAAGAGGCTGCTGTTGGAAGTTGAGGCTCAAGCCAAGAAATTGGAGGCTGAAGAAAGAAGATTAACAGCTGAGGAAAGGAAGCTACAAGCTGATAGAGACCATGAACTGAGATTAAAAGAGCTTGAAATACAGGCAGTGGCTACTACTAATGGTAGTAGGTCATCTCATTCGGATACCAGCGCCAGCCAAAGCACCTCCAATGGAGCTATGAACTTCCACTTGGACCCATTTGTGGAGAAAGAAGAGGGAATAGAGGATTACCTTGATAGATATGAACGATTGGCCACTACTTATGGCCTAGAAAAAGAAAAGTGGAATTTGAAGTTGTCACAGGGATTGAGAGGTGTATCTTATAATGTCTACTTGAAGATGCAAAAAGAAGATCAGGAAAATTATGAAGCCTTGAAACAAGCATTGTTGGTGCGTTACGAACAAAACGCAGAAGCTTATAGAAGGCGATTTAGAACTGCTATGCTCCAGACAGGAGAAACATATCAGCAGTTCTTAGCAAGGTTGGAAAGTTACTTGCTGAGGTGGTGTCAGTTAGGAAACTTCAATCAGGATTTTGAAGGGATCAAGGAGATGATGTTGATAGAACAACTCCTGGAGTCCATGTCTCCTGAGACGAAGACATTCCTAGTAGAACATAAAAGAGAGAGATTAGATGAAATAATCATCTATGCAGAAAGTCACAAACTGGCTCACCCCCTGACTCAAGGAAACAAGAGGAAGCAGGGAGATAGTTTCAAGTCACCACAAAACCAAAACGAGTTTGAACAAAAGGACAATACAACCAAGAACAACCAAAGATATGACTACAAAGACAAGAACCCTCCAGGATATAACAATAAACCCTCACGAAGGGAAGAAAAATGGTGTAAGTTCTGCAAAATGAACAACCACAACACTGATAAATGTGGGAGGAAAAAACCTCTTCATCATGATGCATGCTTACAGGTGAGGACTTCTGATAGGAAGGAACTGACGGTGATTCAGAATAGCCTCCATCACCCACCTACACAGGAGATAGTGAATGTGAATGGCAAACAAGTCACAGGAATGTATGACACAGGTTTGTCCTATGACGCAGTCGTGTGTGCATCTCTGGTGCGCCCTGAACAAATCACCACAGAAACAGTAGATATTCAAGGGCCACTAAAAGGAGCATTACCCCTCACTTTACCCATAGCAAAGATTCATGTCAGTTGTCGCTATGTGGAAGGGGAGATAAATGCAGCAGTGTTAGATGATCCCTTTTACCCCCTGATGTTGGGGCGTAGATATGTTTTCTTGGGAAACCCGGTGAAACCTATGGTTATGGCAGAAATCCAGACCAGGTCTGACTCCAGGAACATAGAGAGGGACACCAAATTAAAATTTCATTCTACTGAAATGAAACGGGCTCAAGTAGCTGACAGCACATTGAAGCCTTGTTTTGGCAAACTGTCAAAACCACATAACACTCCAAGGAAAGGAAATTTCTATATGGAACATGGACTCTTGCACAGGAAAGCTGGCAGAGGGACGAAAAGTCATGGTCAAATTGTTGTACCATCCACCTATAGAAATAAGGTTATAGGCTGGGGGCACATAACTTTGAGTGAACACCTGGGTAATGGTGCCACAAAACAAAGAATAGCCACCCAGTACTACTGGCCAGGTATTACGGAAGACATCAATTGGTATGTAAATTCCTGTCCAGAGTGCACTCATGTAGATTCAGAAAGTCGGCGGAAGAGTCTTCAAAAGTCTACAAGCAAACCAGCCATCATGGGTACTCCCGAGATTTGCACTGGAGGGGAAAAGAAACATCCCACACAGGTTGAATTGCAGTCTGAAACCCATGCACTGGAAGAAAAGAACAAATCACGTAGCCAAAATCAAACACCTACGAATTTGCGAGGGAAAACCGCAACCAACTATCAACGAAAAGAGGGCGGTAAACTTCAAGGGAAACCTACCGACCCCATTTCACCAGCGGTAAGGGCCTGGATGAAAAGCCGAACTGGGAAAAGAGAGATAGCGAAGGATAAATCTATATCCATGAAAACAAAATGTAGGAGCAGATTTTCTTACTCGACACCCAACTGAGATAGAACGAGAGTAAGAAGAACATTAACTACGGCAAAGCTTACAGTTGTTAGCTGTAGAAATCTACAGCTTAAAAGAGAGGGAGGCTCTGTCGCATGTTACGCATTGCCTAGTTAAATGTTTGAAGACCGAAAAGTGGGACACCAGTGTGCTGACCTGAACAAAGGAATGCAGGGGTATTTTCCTGTGTGTATCTAGGGCAGCCAATCAGAGAAGGGGTTTCCCACGGTCAGATAGAATGACTTCGGCGAGTGTATAAGGAAGAATAAATCGTCCGAAATCATGGTTAGAATTAGACATCGGGAAGGAGAACGGAATGACAGACAAGGATGAGAATGGTCTCCTTTTGACGGGAATATCTTCATTTATGTATAGGTACAAGGAAATCAGAAGGGAGTAAGTAGTTGTGAAGAATTTCGCAAGAATAGTGTCCGTGCATTGAGAAATCCTGTGTTTTTCCTATTTATAATTCAATATAAAATCGTTAACACGACAGATATGGGAAAACAACATATGGATATAAAGGTCAACTCATGGAGAACGGAAATATATAACTCCAAAGGCTTGAACTGGGAAGGTGAAATGCACGAGACCAAGGTTTGAAACACCTCTAGCACAAACCCCCCGAAGTTACAACTTTTTTGGGAAGTTTGCTGGAGTTGCGAGCCTTGTTTCCTGTACGTCCGGTAGCTGCATATATAAGGGCGGACGTAAATGATTTCAAATTCACTTGTACAGCGAGGCAAGACAGAAGGACAACGGCTGGAGAGAGAGAAACGTGTCACGGCCAATATCTTGTTATTTGCAGCCAGGCAGTTCTGTTACTCCACTAAAGCCAGTCTTTACTGATCTTAATTAGATCCTGCGAGGGTATGTAAAGTTACTATGTAAAATAATACAGTAATTACAACTTTATTTCAGGATTTGTTTAATCTATATGTTATGAAAGTATCATGTATATTAATTTATTACTTGATATGATTGTTGAAGATTGGAACCCGAAATATAACCACCATGACTGAGTCCGTATCAGGGCTAGCACAGGACTAATAACAATTCTTTTCAGGACTACCAACAATCATTATCAGGGCTTATTCAATCTGTCTTCAAGTTACTGCACTTTACAGAGCTAACGTGTCAGGCAGGGGGATACTATAACCTCATACCATATATGTGTGTACATATTATTTTGTATTATTTGATTTTATAAAATGTTCCACAGTAGACACCTGTCTTGTCACTGATCCATAATCATGCATTTTCACGCATACATCTGAAAACAAATTCATCTCACCTACAATAGGAATGTGGTAATTGTTATCCACAAATAGCCACATATCCTACAATTATCTGCAGGTTCATACTTGTCAACCAAAAGTCAGAGGTCAATGATCAAGAATTGCTCGATGATCAATGCGAATCGCCCCGGCAGTGTCTGGATTGGTAGAAGCAAGACCTACTGAAGCTGTACATCTCATATGAACACTGATTAACCTAACAGATGAGTGATATTTGTGACAATCGTGCAACCAAGAAGTGATAATTGTCAAGCAGAGTTTTGTGATGACAATTTGCGTGATAAACTAGTGAAAGTTATAAAGTGAATAAGACAGTGAAGAAGTCTATTACCCAACTAATTGGAAGAGTCTAAAGAAATGACATTTTAGTTTAACTTGCAAAAACTGTAATTGAATTCGCCAATTTGGTTTTGTATAAATATAACTTTTGTATCACCAGTCACACACAATCACCACAATTAGATAGATGTAAATAAAGAGGATATAAATTGTATTCACCAGCTTTATTCATTCAATATAGTTGATACTGAGTTTGGTTGAATTTTTATTATATCACAGGTGGTCACATAGCGGAGGTGGCGCAGTAAGGTCTGACTGTTCTCTGAATATTTTCAGTCCAGATACTTTCACAGCCGTGACTATCGAGTGATACCAGTGTACTTCTCTGTCACTGGGACCTCACACATTCTGGAGAGAATACTATTTCTACTCTAGCACTATCATCTCACACATATAAAACCTTCCGCTACAAGAAGAGATGAGGAAGGCACAGGCTGGGGATAAAACACTCAAGCCTTGTTTCAGAAAATTGTCAACTTGTCATACCACTCCAGGCAAGGGAGATTTTTACATGAAAAACAAGTTGATGTATAGGAAGACTGGAGCTAGATCCAAAGGTCAGGGACAGCTGGTACTTCCTAAAAGATATAGGGCAGACTTAATAAGGAGCCTACATGTGAAACCAGATGGGGACCATGAGAAAATAGGTACCATCATTCAAAAGGTGGCTCACAATTATTATTGGCCCAAAGCAAGATGGGACATTGAGAATTTTGTAGAAAGGTGTAGCATAGCACATGAGGGAACACCCACAAGTGGGAACATGGATCAGGACCTGGACACGCCCCGGGGCAAAATTAGGCCTGATAATAAAAAGAAAAATAGATTTGATAAAGTGGACCAAATGGAATGGGAAGCCCCTTTTCACGGACAAGCTTCACTTAACTGTTTTACAATGGCCACTATGCGGAGAGTGCAAAAAGATGTCTTACCCCAGGATAAGCCGACAATCCCTCAATCGGACTTAAACAAACTGGAGGAAGAGGATGTAGAGAGGAAATCTCTCATCAAGAATTTTAAGTGGGGAGAAAGCCCCAAAAGGAAAAGAATTGGTAGCGGTCGTTTTGTGAATGATAATTCTGGGAGGAAAAATCATCACTATAAAGCTTCGAGTGGAAGAGACCATACCGGTGCATGGACAAATAGGTCCACACAATTAAAGGTCCATATGTAGCTTTGTTAAGAACGTGGACTGATGAAAAGGCAGAGGAAAACATTACATCTTCATACCAATATGTGAATGAGCTGTCCACTCGGTTAAAAACTGGCTGGAAACTTGCCAATGAAAATTTGAAACAAGCCAGGAAGAAACATGCTGCCTATTATAACAGGAAGGCGAAAGACAGAAATTTGGCTGTGGGAGAGAAGGTACTGCTTCTTTTGCCCGGGAGTCAGAATAAGTTACAAATTGGATGGCAGGGTCCATATACAGTTCTAGAGAAGGTGTCTAGAACAAATTATAAGATAGATAAGAAGGGGAAAGAAAAAATCTATCATGTGAATCTCCTGAAGAAATATTTGGAAAGAGAACATCAGGAAGAGACACACTTGTTGACCTTGTCCATCGCCATGGAGATGAAAAAGGAACCACTTTCATCATTTGAATATCCATTACACCCCTGTGAGACAGCAGCACAGGTGAAAATCAGTACACATTTAACGAAAACTCAGAAAGAGAGAGTGCAACAGGTTCTAAATAATCATGCAGAGGTGTTAACAGACCGACCAGGGCATACAAACCTATTGGAATATGATATGAAACTAATAGACTCCACACCTGTCTGTATGAAACCATATTCGATTCCGTTTGCTAAGGAGAAAGCTTTGAAGGAAGAGATAGACTATCTATTGAAGGAAGGAATTATTTCGCACAGTGAGTCTTCGTATAGTTCCGGTGTTGTACTCTTAAGGAAGCCCTCTGGAGAACATAGACTCTGTATAGATTACAGGAGACTGAATGCTATTACAGAAGGACAGGTGGATCCATTGCCGGATACAAATCAGCTGTTTGCCAGACTAAATAAAGCTAAATATTTCTCAAAAGTGGATCTGAGTAAAGGATACTATCAGATTCCAGTAAAGCCTGAGGTTAGACCATACCTAGCTTTTAGTACCTCAGAAGGACACTATGAGTTTAATAGATTGCCATTTGGATTGAAGAATGCGCCTAGTGTCTTCTCTAGAATGATGAGAAAATTATTGGATCCTCTGAATAATCCCTGTATAACAAATTTTATGGATGATATCCTTATAGCAACAGAAACATTTGAGGAACACATTGACTCTCTGAACATGCTGTTTGATCGACTTAGGGAGGCAAATTTAACAGCCCGACCAACCAAATGTTGCGTTGGATGTAAAGAATTGGAATTTTTGGGACACACAGTTTATCAGGGAAACATGACCCCTGACCCAAAGAATTTAGAGAAACTACAGAAAGCCCCGAGACCACAAACCAAGAAGGACGTGAGATCCTTTGTCTCATTATGTGGTTTCTACCAGAAGTATATCAAAAACTTTAATTCCATATGTGCACCGTTAACTGAATTGACACGTAAAGGACATCCAGATCGCATTACATGGACACCACAATGTGAAATGACTTACCAAGAATTGAAGGAAAAGCTCACAAGTAAACCCATTTTGAAATTACCTGACTTAAGTCAAGAATTCATAGTAAGGACGGATGCAAGTAATATTGGGTTAGGTGCAACTCTACTACAGAAATCAGATGCATTGGATGGGGAATTAAGCCCAGTGGCATATGCTAGCAGAAAGTTGAATAAAGCTGAAATCAACTACTCAACTAGCGAAAAAGAATGTCTTGCAGTAATATGGGCGATAAAGAAATTCAATATTTATCTATATGGGAAGGCATTTAAGTTGCAAACAGACCACAAACCTTTATCGTTTCTAGCACAGGCTAAGCATGAGAACTCCAGGTTACTCCGATGGTCTTTACTTTTGGCTCCATATAATTTTAGCATTGAGTATATATCTGGAAAAACCAATTTGGGAGCGGATTTTTTAAGCCGCCATCCGTGTGATGAGAATCACCGTAAACCCCAGAAATAATAATAAATTTCTCTATGTGTATATAGAATAAAGGACTGACATATAATGTCTGTTTTAAGAGGGGAGGTGTCGTGGAATATTCTAATCCACATATATAAATTATTAGGTAAATATGAAGCCTAACAAATAAAATTAATAAAGAAAAGAGCAATGGTAAATAACAGTGCTGTCACAAAGAATGTACTCGAAATCCCCCTTGTTTTCTGCTTCGTCTGCAAATTGTAACGCTTTCACGTTGATAGTAAAAGCTTACTGTATTATACCCGCTTTCTTCAATGAAACGTGTGCTGTATTTCTTGGAAAAACATTGAGAGGCAGACTGCGTAATGACCTAAATTAATCCTAACATTAATTATACTGCGTTACCAAAACGAACGAACAGATGGACTAAAGGATAAAGAGAGAGGGAGGGCTGAAAATCAGGAACGCATGCAACACGCGTCGCGCGATACACAAATGCTGCCATCACGCGTGTAAGACTACATGCACTAACTTTTTTTCAGACGGACAGTGATAAAATACACTACCCTTCCCAGAGTTAGGTTTATAAATCCTGAAAAACTCTAATTAGAAAGATAACATTAGATGGGTTTACGGTTGAAACCATAACAGTACCCAGACAGCATATCTTCGAAACAGGAGGTAGAAAATGCATATTTTGAACGCAGCCACGTAGCTCTTTTAAATTTGGATATTTGGGTTCCTTAGGGCTTGCTGACAAAGAATATGTAAAACGTTACGCAAATAGTCCAGGAATTAATAAATTATACCCAAAATAAAATATTGGGGGTGCCTGACAGCATAAAATCATTTCTGCTCATAAAATTTTTTTTATAACGTGTTTGAAAAAACCTTACGTTACATAAATAGCCTACCATGTAAACTCCAAATTGATTGGAGCGCAACAAATGAAAGACTAACCACGATTGGTCGGGCTATAACTACTATCTTTCGTTGTTAGGGGAGACGTGAAAAGGTAACATTTTTTCAAACACTTGTCGAAACGTGGCCTCATTGGCTAGACTCGCTGATATACTCACTTAGGAGCGTTAGTTCGAGACCACTAGTGCAAATAATCTTGATAAAGCAACAGTGCGTTGAAGCCAGCTCATATTTGTGTTAAATAAAAGCCTGGAACATAAGCAGATGGGAATTTGTGCCAGTAATTGTGCCAGAATTCATTGCTAATCAACGTATCTGTGTTTATTTCCATGAATTGTGGTAAGCTTGAACCATTCAGTATCTTTTAATGAAAATTGAATGTAAATTGTTAATTTATGCCTGTATATATATGTGTAGTTCAGTGGCCAACAGGAGATAAAGCCTATAATGCTCCAGCCTGAACAGAGGGTGTCGGAGGGAAGTAAAACGGCATGGAATGGCCAAATAGTACACTGACACCTGGATGATTGACTAGAAAGAAATAATGCTGGAAGTGCAGAGGCGTGGTAACCATTAAGGAGGTAAATACTGGTATAAAGTATTTCAGATGAAGCTGACAGTTGGCCTAACGCTCTGAACTCAATGTTTGTGATGTATTGTGATCAGTGTAAAAAGAGAGTATAAGTTAGTTATGAAGTAGAAGGTACATCCTTCTTGTTTACAGGGACCGTGGTCTTGATGGTACTGAGCAGCACCTGGTCAGAGCTTTGCTGAATCCAGAGTCGGACAGCATACTCCTTGGTCTTTTTAGCTATCAGTGAGGTGTCTCCAGAGCCCAGGGGAGAATTCGAGCAGAGGAGTCCTTTCCTGCCGCCATCACGCAAGATAAGCTGATTTGGCCAGCTGAGCTCAACATTATGTCCCCTCATCTTGAAATGACTTTGTAAAAATAACATTCAGAGGGGAATTTAATTGTCTTAATATCAGGAACTGAGAACATCTCCAATACTAGTCCCAAAAGACAAACTATTGAAGTCATGATGACAAATACCAACAGAGCTTGAACAAAACAAAACCAGTATTACCTCATATTACCACTACACAACTGACACACATAGGATATTTTTAATAATATATGTCACTACAATATTCATATTGATAAAGTCTGTACATATACTTGTAATTAAAATTGATTGTGATTCCTGGTTCCTTTGTATTTGAATCAGGACACATATACCTTTATGATAACCATGAATACATATTGTTATTTGAAAAGTTATCAGTGACTCCTTAAGATATTCTCATAGAGTGTTATATGTATGTGAGTGTCACAGTGTTGTCAAGAGTAGTGGATTAAATTAAATTGTTTATCTGTCTGTTGTTGTGACTTACACTTCATCATACACATACCCTAGACACATAACGTAGTCATCACACTATTCCAGAATAATTCTGACTGAGATATATAGATATGTGGTAGCAAGTAAGGTTATCTATAATACACTACTCTTAATAGATATAGATACCTTCACAGCTGATCTCAGTCAGTACACTAAGTCCCCTATAAATATTTATAACATCCCACTTCACCACAGAGGTCAGTGAAGTGCACTGACTGGGGTGATCACGTGCTGTAGTAGATTTCAGTATTAATGTCTATTCAACTGATTCGTGGTCTTTCTGGTGTTTTAAAACCATATAATATTATATACAGAGCTAATAACAATAATAAAACTTTGTTAAAGTAACTTCGGAGAGGGGTTCAATAAATATGAGTCAAGCATCACATTACGACAAAATTACTTATCTCACAGAAGTGGGCTAGGGATACAAAAGTTACAAAAATCCTAGTAAACGTAGTTGTTATAATTGCCAACCTAAAAAAAACCAGTGAGACTCCATACACTATGAGCAAACTTTCTATTTACCTCACTGCCAAGAGTAACCTTGAAGAACAGGTTGCCACATTTGTTCTGAAATCCACAGGATTAGAGAGCTCTTCAGAGAATGAATAAATACATGGTGAAGAGGTTCGGCGACAGACGTAAAGAAAAAAAAAAAACTTTTTTTCGAAGCTTTGAATGTAGCGTACAGGACAGAAAGGCTTGAAGTAAAAGAATTAGATTATAAATGATGAACATTTCAACGTCTCACAATAGCGATAAATAACAGAACTCCTGGCTTCGAGTCACATGTGATTCCTCTTTGTGACATTTATTTGTATTTTGACGAATGTACATTTACATTCGCTGGTTTTAATTGTTTCTTACACATCTCTAGTCAGTCTTATGTTTTCTGAGCAGTTCGTTTAAGTCTTAACTTGGGCAGAGACAGAGAGAAAGATGGACAGGCGAACCGACAGACGGACGAACAAATCGACGGATGGATGGATGGACAGATGTATAGATAGATAGATAGATAGATAGATAGATAGATAGATAGATAGATAGATAGATAGATAGATAGATAGATAGATAGATAGATAGATAGATAGATAGATAGATAGATAGATAGATAGATAGATAGATAGATAGATAGATAGATAGATAGATAGATAGATAGATAGATAGATAGGTAGATAGGTAGATAGATAGATAGATAGATAGATAGATAGATAGATAGATAGACAGACAGATAGATAGATAGATAGATAGATAGATAGATAGATAGATAGATAGATAGATAGATAGATAGATAGATAGATAGATAGATAGATAGATAGATAGATAGATGGATAGATAGATAAATAGATAGATAGATAGATAGATAGATAGATAGATAGATAGATAGATAGATAGATAGATAGATAGATAGATAGATAGATAGATAGATAGATAGATAGATAGATAGATAGATAGATAGGTAGATAGGTAGATAGATAGATAGATAGATAGATAGATAGATAGATAGATAGATAGATAGATAGATAGATAGATAGATAGATAGATAGATAGATAAATAGATAGATAGATAGATAGATAGATAGATAGATAGATAGATAGATAGATAGATAGATAGATAGATAGACAGATAGACAGATAGACAGATAGATAGATAGATAGATAGATAGATAGATAGATAGATAGATAGATAGATAGATAGATAGATGCATGGAATGGTAGAATACTTGTAATTTATTGATCCACCGTATCCAGCCTGCCTGAGAGCATATATGCTGCTGAATGAAGTAACTTGTAATGTCAGATCTCTCCAAGGCCACATAAACTCTTCCGGTTCTGGTGTTACTTGTATGCGTATCGCATTTGAAAATGGTGTGCAGTCTCTTGGAATCAAAGCAAGGAATCCCTGTTGATTGTGTACACAGAAAAAGGGGTGTAAGTGCATTTCACGGGTCAAAATGAAAAGTAAAGGCAGGTTCATATCCGATACTGCTGTAGGGGAGAGAAGTCAACGAAAGGTCCATTTTTGTCATTGAAGTAGGGTGAGTCTTAACTGCCTTTGTCATTTCTAACTCAAGAGTAGAGTCAGATACCCACTTACAGCTGGGTAGACTAGAGTGTGACGGAACCAGGTTTCGATGCCGGAACCCGATAACTGTGCTACGGCATGCAAGCGTCCTGACCGCTTGGCCAATAGGCGACTATTTCACGATTTTATTTGTTGCATACTATGATAGCGCCTTAGTCGTAACTGACTTTGGGAATGCCGCCCATGAAGTGGGTTTATTTTCCTGGTCTTCCTGTCGACGTTTTCTCCTCCCTTCTGCTTGCAGTGAGAGCATGTTTTCGCCCATCTGAGTTGGCGCCATAGAGATCATCGCCAGTTGGTGCGATCGGCAGCTTTATCCTCCCAGGTTGCTGAATCCAGTGTCCTCATGTCTCTCTTGCACACACGTTTGAAACTCAGCTACGGTCGTTCAACTGTTCTGTAATACCATAAATGGTTAAATATGAAATGGTTACCTGGAAACAGTACTTGGGTGAAGACAAACGCAGAGCCAACAGATACGTTTATAGTTATGAACAGACTCTACTTCTCCCACACCCTTCACTTATAACATCATTATTGACTATTCAACAGCTAATCCATTAAGCCAGGAGCGGTTGGGACCTACTTTAGTAACACTCAGCACTGTCAAGATCCACCATAGCCTTTCTCAACCGTTTTATCCGGGAGGAACCCTTGAAATAATTTTCAGGGGTCAGGGAACACCTGCATAAAAATTATTATATCTACAGCTCATGGTACCATAGCGTGATTAGTACGTTGTACAACATAATAATCCAACAACAATTGTTAATGCTCTTTTGACGTTTCAGACTAGATCAAGCCTGCATTTAAAATCGCAGTGTCCCCAGGATCGAAGGTACTTTTTCCGCAATCAAAATGAAATTGTCCGAGATGGCTACCAAAATGCATTCGTGAAATGTATGAGATAGGACGCGATCATTTCTTTGTAAGGCTCATCACTTCCCCCACCACCTCCCCACCCTCTTGAGATTAGACACATACGCGTGCGGAGGTGAAACTCCTTCTGTGAGGGTAATTACACCCTCATTGATTCATGAAATTATTCACACTTCGAGGGTTCCTCCTGTGGGGAAACATGTTGAGAACCCAGCATTGCACACAGAGCTTGGAGAAGTAACCTGAGCCCCAGAACAAGGACTGCCTTGTAATGCCATCAACAGGTCTCCTCAGTGTGTGTCCTATCTATCGCCAGCGTCTTCTTCTCATCTCTTGTTCCACTGGCACTTGTATGGTTCTTGTCATCAGTTCCACGTTGGTAACTTTGTCATACCATTTTAATCCTTCTATTTTACGCGCACCCATTTATGAAAGTCTGTAGCTTTTTGGTTGTTGTCTTTGTTGTTCTCCATGTTTCAGTGCCATACAATAGGACTGACTTGACATTTGAGTTGAAGATTCTTCTTTTCGTGTTGGATCCGATTTGTCTTGATCTCCATATATTTCCCGCTGCAATGAAAGCTCCTCTTGCTTTTTGTATTCCTATTTTGATATCATTGTCTGTCCCTCCAACTTTGTCTATATTACTGCCAAGATATGTGTACGATTCTACATCTTGTAGGGGTGCTTCTTCAAGTTCAACCCTGTTATCATTATCTGCATTTAATCTCATTATTTTTGTCTTTTCGCTGTGTATTTTCAGACCCAATTGTTGTGACCTCTCATCGAGAATTTTCTTTTTCTCTTGCATCTGATTATGGTTGTCGTAATTTTTAATAAGATAGGTCTCAGGTATTTGTGGTCCCGTCCGAGCAGAGGTGGTAGTGATAGCTTTTGTGAGAGAAAGGTGTAAGAAATAGGTTTATATATATGGGGAGGACAGGGGTTTGATCAAAACTATAGCCTAAGGTTTATTACGTTTATTTTTCACTAGAAATATCACAACATCAAGAAAAGCATTTACATCAATGAGTTATAGTTTACAGGCAAAATGAAATAAAAAATCTAATAGGCCCTCCCACTTATGAAGGGAAACAAGGAAAGTCCCAACAGAGATAGTCAACCCAAAATAGATTTAAAAAATTAACAGTGGGAGTGGGAATAGTCAGGACGGGTAAAGAATAAGTCCTTAATTTAACCTATCCCGTGGACACTCAGATTAGTGAGAAATAATTAAAAAAGAAGATTGGTATGTTAGTAGTAATCTAAAAAAAATAAGTATCTTTCTCTCCGTTTGCTCACAACAAACAAGCAGTGGCCACTTTCAGATTTGCTTACCAAATGTATATATATATCTATATGTATCTACCCTTCCAAGATGGAGGTGAAATTCTTTTCTCACTTTAGACGCCGAAAGAAAAACATCAGGAATGTGTATATTTCGATGGACAGTACCATGATGTGTTAAATTATAGAATAAAAGATACATCAGAGTATCTAGTGGTGTAGATATTTTCCTATAACCGACCTCGAAACCCTGGAATCGGTCGGTTGGATAGGAGGGTTGATCAGAGAATTAACAAGTCACTATCGTAAAACAAGCGATTGTTATCGAAACAGAACCAGGCTTGACAGTGAACATGACAGTGAACATGACTCATTCTAATATCTTGGGGGCTAAGGAGATTTTTAAAATTGGATACTGGAATGTAAGAACTATGCATCAAGACGGAATTGCGATCATTGAATATACATACCAAGCTTCGTCTGTTTAATTCAAATGTTATCTCAGTGTTAACATACGGCTGTGAGAGTTGGAAAATAACAAAATCATTGGAGAACAAGCTGAATACATTCGAGAACAAATGTCTTAGAAAACTCATGAACATCAGTTGGAAAGAATTCAAGACTAATCGACAAATAAGAGAAGACTCTAGGCAGAAATATGTCTCCGACTATATAAGGAAAAGACGATGGTCATATATCGGTCATGTCCTACGAATGCAAAACAACAGAATACCACTACAGGCGCTCACTTGGGTTCCTGAGGGTAAGCGGAAAAAAGGAAGACCAAAAGAAACACTCAGAAGAACAATAATAAGAGAAGGAAGAACGTTGGGCCTAAATAATGTGCAAGAGCTAAGAGGAGTGGCGTCACAACGAACAACCTGGAGAGCACTGGTTTCTGCCTTATGCGCCGTGTTTGGCGCTTAAAGAATTTATTATTATTATTATTATTAATCAGATTCATTGTCAATTGCAGCTCCAGACTATCCGATTTTTCTGACTGCTATTACTCGGGAGTCGCTGTAATTGATGCGGTAGTATTTTTCCTGGATATTACTCCTTTCACTGCAGGTACTGGCTTTGGATAAGTGTTTCTATTTTTGGTGACACCGTCGTGGGAGTTAATAGAGATATATTTCTTCACTGTTGTATAGCCTCAGGTGGCTGTGACACTCTTTGAAGTGATGGAATGTTCTAACAAGAAACGAATGTTATTTCTCGGCTGTTCTCTGAGGGAAATAGTCGAGTATGAACCGTGCGTTCTCTCGAGGATAATCCCGTGGTAATAAAATTTTCTGTCAGATATTTTGAAAATGGTGATGGATATTCTGTCACAGCCGGCCAGCAATATTTATATATGTATGAAAAGATCTGGTATATAGTTCTAGTCCAGTTACACGTTAATTTCGCTAGTTATTGTATGGATATTCTGTCACAGCCGGCCAGCAATATTTATATATGTATGAAAAGATCTGGTATATAGTTCTAGTCCAGTTACACGTTAATTTCGCTAGTTATTGTTCTGGTTTTTGACCACTCTCAGTGATGGAGAAGGTGGATCGCCCAGGGTCCTAACAACAGATTCTTCACAACAGTGTCTGTATGTTTAAAAACATAGGACCTTTATACTGTAAAACCGCAAGTTCGCAAGGACCAGCCTATATGTAGAAAATAGATAAACATGTAATCATAATAGAAATCATATTCTAACACCCTACGCGTTTAGGTAAGACCTGTAAATCACTCCGGTATTTAATTATATATTTAAAAAAAAAAAAAACCCACGAGTGTCTAGTTTATCTTAACGGCTTTAACACGAGATATGAACACTAGTCGTTTATAAAATTACACATGATGTATTAGGAATGATTATACTTCGTCGTTTATCAAACACCTAGCGTCTTATTAATTAATTAAATATCTATTTCCTGGGGAACAGTTAGTAATTAAATTAACATTTACAGCTGGAGAAATTAGCTATATGTTTATTTAATACGTTTCAATTAACACAAAAATTCCAGTAAAATATAATGAAACTTTAACACGTTAAAGGGAGCTGCGGTAGCATAGTGGTTAGTACACTTGCTTCCTAGCGCAGTGGTCCATGGTTCGATCCCCAGATGAGGTGGGAATATCTTTAGGCCACAAACGGCTCCTGGGTTGACCCAGCCCCAAATGGGTACCAGAGCAACTCTGGGAAGGTTAAGGCGGCCGGCGTGATGCCGACCACATCACCCATAGTGTGCCGACGGTCAAGATAATAGGGGCCTAACACCATATTCCCAATATGCCTCAATGGGCGAGTAACGGGTTCCTTTACCCTTTTTTTTAACACGTTAAAACACTTAAATGCTAATATACTATTAGTTACCACAAATCAAGAAACTGAATTAATCATCACGTATTTATAAGAATCCAAATGAAAATAAGGCTCAAAATGCGAGCTAGACCATTTAGAAATACTGTAGCAGACTGATAACTGAGTTTGATGAGCATGACTATATATTTAGAAATGCCAGATTTCCTCCCTCTATATGCGGAAATTCGCACCTAGGGCAGATTCTGCGGTCAATTCCTGAATGAAAGCTCTTTTTCACACCGTTGCCGACATGATGGCCGCTTCAGCGGAGATTTCTTCCCCGTGTACAGGGTTCTCGGTCCTTTCTTTTATTGTTAATCAGCACCAAAGTTTTCTCAGATCACGGCGAAATGCCGGACGTGCAATAATATGACAGCTGGCAGGCTCCCCTGGCCCGCACTTTTATGAAGGACTGACAGTTTATGAATCTCAATATCTGCTTAGATAGCGCGTGAAAAGACGACAGGTAGGCGTGGCTAACTGAAAGTGTTGCGGGTAGCGGGAAAGGCATGGCTTACACGTACTTAACTTGCATGTTAATTAGGAAGCGAGGGAAATCCACGTGGAATCGAGTTGTTTGACAAGAGAGAAAGGGGTGACTGCGGGTTTAAAGCGACTGATCGAGATGCTCGATTTTCATACGTCACAGTTTCGTCCCCTCTTGAAGACATGACACCATTTTTCATGTTTCTTTTATGACAATAGAGCTCTCTTGATCTGTAGCTTGTAGGTGATTGTTGTTTTCGCTTTCAACCTCCTCTTCCGTGCTCCAATTTCTACTCATAAAATCTGCTCCTACGTTCTGTTTTCCCAGAATGTATTCCACTTTAAAGGAGTATACGCTTAATAGCAACGCCCAATGCATGATGTTCGCTTTAAATTCCTTATTCGCGCCAAGAAAAGCTAGCGGAGCATGGTCTGTCTGCACGGTGAATGATACTCCGTAAAGATATTCATGGTGTTTCCTTATGCCATGAACAAATGCTAGACACTCTGTTTCAACTGTAGAATAGTTACTTTCTGCAGTATTCAGTTTAGCGCTGCCATACGCAATTGGAAATAACAGATTCGGATCACTGTCATCTGCTTGGAGTAGGGTTGACATGATGCTTTGACCCGATGTGTCGACCCGCAATATAAAAGGTTTCTTGATGTCAGGTAGTCTATAAATGGGGTATTCCGATAGTTGTCCATTTAAAGTGACGTAAGCGTGTTCGCACTTCGAATCCCAAATAAGTTTCTCCGGTCGCCCTTATTTGGTAAGATCAGTAGGTGGTGCCGTTAGCCCGTTGAAATTTTTAATAAATGTCTGATAGTATGCACACAGTAATAGAAAAGAACGGGTGTCTTTCTTCGTTCGGGGCCTTTCTGCTGCAACTGTTTTCTCAATATTCTTGGTAACTGGCCACATGCAGCCTTGAGAAATGGTAGGCCCCAGGAAGCCTAGCTTTTCAAATCCGATGAGACATTTGCTAGGTCTTGCTGTGAAACCAGTTTCCTGTAGTCTCCTGAGGAGCATAGCAACCGTAGCAATATGTTCGTCGTAGTTTTCCGATGCAATTACTATGTCATCCATGAAATTATGGATATGGGGACTTTGCAAAGGTTCTAAAAGCTTTTTCATCATTCTGGTGAAAACATCTGGTGCGTTGTGCAATCCGAACGGCATCACATTGAATGTGTAGTGTCCTTCACTGGTGCTGAAAGCTAACAAGGGTTTAATTTCCTCCTTGACCGGTATTTGATAATAACCTTTGCTCAGGTCAATCTTGGAGAAAATTCTGGCCTTGCAAAGCTTAGTGAACAGCTCAGAAGCGCTCTGCAGAGGTTCAGGCTGGAATTCCGTTACAGTGTTAAGTAAACGGTAATCTATGCACAGCCGAACTTCCTTATTGGGCTTCTGTAACAGCACTACACTCGAACTGTAAGGGGAGATAGACTTACTGATAATTCCTGCTTGACGTAGTTTGTTTATTTATTCGCGTAGTGTATCAGCTTTAGCGTACGGAATGGGGTAAACTCTGGTTTGAACAGGGGTCTCGTTCGTCAATTTCATGTCGAACTCTATGAGATGTATTCGCCCAAGTACATCCGTTAAAACTGCAGTGTACTGTTTCAGTGGCGCTCTCGTTTCTGTCTGTTGTGCTTCAGAGAGATTTTCGCCAAATTTGACATCTTTGAAAGATTCTGTTTGTTTCAATGGATACTCCATGCAACTATCGTCGTCTTCCTCGTCTTTTGTCGCTATGGCGACAGCCAGATGATGTTCGGAGGACGGCACCGCTCTTTCCAAATATTTCTTTAGCAGATTTGCGTGGTAGACCTTCTTCATTCCTTTAATAGAGATCTTGTAGTTAGTTCGTGAGATCTTTTTAAGGACGGTAAACGGCCCTTGCCATCCGATGCAAAGTTTGTTGCTTCCGGTTGACAGTAACAACAAAACTTTCTCCCTGGTTGGAGTTCTCTCTCTTTCGCTGCTTTATTATATCGTTGAGCGTGCTTTGCGCGTGCTTCCTTAAGGTTTGTTGTTGCTAGGTCCCATCCTAGTTGTAACCTTTCCTTCAGCTCCGATACATATTTCCTTGCTGGGACGACTGTCTCGTCAGCCTTCTGGTCTGTCAGGGACCAAAGTAAGGCTTCTAGCGGCCCCTTAATAGGTCTGCCGAATAAAAGAGTAGCTGGTGGTAAACCTGTAGAGGCCTGGGGAACGTCCCTGTAGGAGAATAAGGCTGCAGGAATGAAAAGGTCCCAATCTTCAGGTTTCTCTTGTCCCAGCTTATGTAACATCAGGGTGAGGCTGCCGTTGAAGCTCTCCACGAGGCAATTTCCGGCCGAATGGTAGGGGCTTGTGTGGATGTGTTTGGCTCTCAAGATCTTAAAGAACTTTTCCATTAACAAGCTACGGAATTGGGATCCGTTATCTGTCAAAACCTGTTGAGGAAATCCCAACCGTGTAAACATTTGCACGAGGGCTTCTGCGACATGCTTGGAATCCGTGCATGTAGGCGGTATAGCTTCTGCCCACATATTGCATGTGTCGACTAAGTTCAGGATAAACCTGTTCCTTTTTTTAGTCCTTTCTAGGGGTCCTAAAATGTCGACAGCAACCCGTTCAAATGGAGTCCCCACTATTGGCATTTCACCCATGGGAACGGGGGGTGTCCAATGCTTGGGTGCCACACGTTGGCACTGGGCGCAGGATTTCACGTATCTGATAATATCAGTGTTCATTTCTGGCCACAAATAGTGAGTGAGTCGATATTTGCTGAATAGTGGCGTTTTGTCCCATAAGTCCGCTAAAGGGAATAGAGTGCCCCATTTCTAAGATTTTGTTTCTGTACTGCGTCGGTACTAGGAGCTGATTATGCCCTTGATCAGGGTCGCCCGTTCTACGATATAGTACACCATCCTTAGAAAAGTTGTCTCCGTTGTGACTGGGGTCCTTAGCCATGGGCAGTTTTCAAAAGCAGGGCTCCACAGTAGGGTCCTTTTGTTGCGTCTCTTTTAGTTCCGTCGGTAAAATATTAGACGTAGGCTCCCGTTTCTTCTGGGCTTGCCTTTTTGTGGTTACTGCTGCCACAATCGGCTCTTTCGGTCTCTCAATAAACACGTATCTAAAGCCAAGTATGACTGGGTAGATAAGATCATCCATAATAGCCGCTTTGATAACACCTCTGACAAAATCAGAGTGTATCTCCACCAATGCGATGGGAAGCGTCCTGGGTGCATCACTCTTGAAAACTCCAAATAGTTTGATGGTTTCTTCTGTCTCTTGACTAGGTCTGACCAAATGCCCTGCGACAATACAATCAAAAGATAAACCTGTGTCAAACAAACAAGATGTCGTCGTACCGTTCAAAATAACAGTTCCTTGCGTTGAGGGCCTCTCTCCCTCAGGTTGAGAATCACTGACACTAATTCTTCCTTTCGAGGCTGTTTGCAAGCATCCGATGCGATTAGGCCCGGTGTGCTTGCCCTGATCAGATGTCTCTTACGCAGTGGTCTTTCCCTTGTCTTAACCTTTGTGGCCACGCTGCCACGCAGGCCGTGTAGATTGATCAGGATTGTTGTTGTTGGGATATCTGGTCTTGTAGAATTTCGATTTTTCCTGAGGAGGTCTCTGGGGTACAGTTTCTTGTTGGTTATAGTGATGGGAAGAATGGGCAGACTGTTCTAGATTATTTTTCCGAGAAGGCTCATCTGTCGGTTTGCGTTTTATGCTGGGAAGCTCGGCCAACGCAGTTACGTAACGCTCCGCTTTACTGAGGATGTCATCCAACTGCACTGCGCCTTTTTCAGCCAGAAATCTACGGGTTTCGTTCGACAAAGTGGTTCTTATTTGTTCTGTGAGAACAATTTCCAGAAGTCCTTCATAAGTGAGGGTGAGCTCGGAAAGCTCCATGCTCTTTGTCAAATAGCCCGTCAGGCGTGAAGAGAACTGTTGAAATGTCTCAGTGCTCTCCTTTCTGCTGTTTCTTAACATTTGCAGAAATTTGCGAGCGGTCATTTCGAAACGTTCCAATAATGCCTTTTTTAACATGTCGTAGTTGTCTTGATGGCTGCTTCCCAGTTTTACGTGCATGTCATAAGCGGTACCTTTTAAAGCCTGTGAAAGTTTTAGGCACCACCGGGAACTCTCTAACCCATACAGATTCGCCATTCTCTAAAATTTTTCTAGAAACGTGTCAATTTTCTCATTGGGGCTTGCGAAGGATTCCAGGGCAAAAGACATCGCTGTTAGTTGAGAAGATTGTGTGCTGGAGAGATCAGTTGACTGTGACTGGGGTGGTACTCTCCATTGCTGGAGGAAGACATAGCACACCGACTTTGTACCTCTAGGGCCTTAAGTGCCAATTCACGCTGTCTCTCCCTCTCTCTTTCGTTTGCCCTGCGGGCTTCCATCTCTGCCTCAATTTTCTTCTGTTCCAATTGACGATCTTCCGCTTCTTTCTCCCTACCTGCTGCTCTATCTTGTGCTTTCTTCTCTCTAGCTTTTGCTACCTTCTTCTCCGCGTCATATCTGTCAGTTCATTATTGACGAACGCGGTCACTTCTTCTCCTTGCAATCGTGTTTCTTTCGCCTCCTCTCTTAGCATTGCTCTACGTTTAACACGTTCAGCCATGTCAAAAAACTGAATGCCGCTAAGCCGAGGAAAGAAGAAGAAAAGAAGGAGAGAAAAAACTCTGTCCTTAGCCGCTTACGAGAAAAAACCCACAAAAATATAATATTATTTACCTGAGACACCTCCTCCTGTTATCAGTTTCCCAATCTATCGCTGATATTAACTGGCGCTAGGCTGCTAATGCAGACGACTAAGCTAAATAAATTGTAGATCAGCTAACAACTGGAAAAATCTACTATTACTAACGGTGGAGAAAAAAAAATTTGTTATTTAAAAAAAAAATAATTTAGGATAAAAACAAATTTTGCTAACAAAACTCCACCTAAAACTCGCCCACCGAAGTCAGTTAAGAGAAGGAACGTTATTCACTTGACTATAAAGTCAGATCGCAATCTTTAGCTTAGCTCAACTCTGCTAACTTAAAAAACAAACCTTGTGATTGATAACAATCATGCGTAACTAGCGGTCTTTCACAAACTTTCCAAAATGTAACTGACAAAGATATATCCAAACAAATTTTACGTAGCTCTATAATGCTGTCAAGCATATTGGTGAAAAGAGGACTGCAAAGAAGAAATTGATACCACTTGAAATTTTACAACTGATCGATGCAGGACCGAAAACTAAGCAAGACAGACAAGACTACGACAGGTTAAATAAGAAATTAATAAGCAAATGTAGAACACAAAAGAAGCATGGCTAAACCACAAGTGCAGAGACTGCAAGGTGTCACAATATAGATGTTCTACAAAATATTAAGTTGGTCACGCTGTGATTGTTGACATTGAGATAATTTAAAAC
Organism: Oreohelix idahoensis; assembly: GCA_024509875.1. NCBI lineage: Eukaryota > Metazoa > Mollusca > Gastropoda > Stylommatophora > Oreohelicidae > Oreohelix > Oreohelix idahoensis. The sequence continues at coordinate 395,127 of JAMPIV010002255.1, read as the reverse complement.
CCGTTTTGGTCATGTGACCTGGAAGGAAGTACGCCCGAATTCTGGCGCGGAAAAGTTGTTGAGTTTCTGTATACCGACCGGAGAGGTCGCTGTATTGTGCGCTGTCAGCATTTTCGCTGGGATATTTGGATGCCATTATTGTTCATGGATAGTGCTTGTCATTTATTCATGTGCTCAAGTTTAGTTTGCATATGTCTAGAACAGTGGTGTAGTTTCTAGCAGCATTCTTTCGTAATTCATTGATGAGAAGTCATTTGTAGTTAAGTATGGCTTTATTAGATTGCAGAACTTAGCCTATGAGCGAAAGTCACTGTGTTGCTCACTCGGTATGACATACCCTCAGTTGTGATAATGGGACATTGCGTTGTTGATTATCGCAAGTTATTTTGGCATCCATGTTGCATTGTGTTGCATATGTATTTCTAGCCTGTGTGGCTACGTTGTGTGCATGATTATTTATTAAAGGGAACTTAGCCTGCTACAGGTGTTATGGTGAGTTTATGTCAGCTAGGCTTTGTTGTGGTCGTATTCTTAGATAACGAGTCTTGATACTGCTAGTATTATGATCCATATGCTGATGGTGATAAATCCACAATATTACTAGTCCTGACATCTGGAGGCGTCGTCCAATTTTGTGAGGTGAGCCTAAAAGCCGTGGGCCTGTAATTTGTAATATTTAATTCCCAGCTAGCTGACATTTGGATGTCTCGTCTATTCTATAGGCCGTAGGGCTTTTGTTTGTTATATGCAGGCCAGTATATATTATGTACACAGAGTGTTAGAAGGTGGCAGCCTTGTTGGCGCCTTCTGTCGGTTAAGTCACGATAGTGAGTTATTTTCAGTTGCCAGTTTCGGGTATGTGTTTGCCAGTCTGTAGGTAGCGTACTGTAGGCGATCAAGTGTGACGCAGTGCGGTACGTGACCAAGTTTTGTTCTTTTCTGAGATCACAGTGACAGAGTGTGTTTTCGCAGTACAGTAGCAGTTGGACATTGTGTTAATTATTTTGTTTGACAATGTTTACAGAGCAATGTTGCTGATACGTTAGCAGTAAGCTTAGAAACAGGTCTAAGGTGGTTGAGTTAAGTGGCAGCTAGCGTCTGGTTTGTCCTTATGAGGTATTGGAAAATGTACTTTGGAGTATAGGTTTAGTAAGGTGGCGATCCAGGAGGAGCAGCGGAGTTAGAGGATTCGGTTTTGGTATTAGATGGGCTCTGGTGCCTGACTTTGTGTGTCGGCAGAGGAGATTATCTCGGGCTCTGGTGCCAGACTGTGTGTGTCGGCAGAGGAAAACAGATCGTCCATATTTGGTGGTATAGGTAGTGTCTATATGTTGGCGGCATCCCAGGGTGTGTGAATATCCGCAGCATTGCCATTTAACATACTGTGCTACCCACCAGGGAACGTTACCTATCCAGAGTTGTGCAAGTGACGTCTGGTGCAAGTTGTACTGATACCATTCCTCTGACGTGACCTGACTTTATTGATGTGCCCTGCCAGTGGGTGTATGCCAACAAAGACTGAAGCTTGCTGACCTGAGTCTTTCGGTACTACTTTACCTTGAAGTCTGCCGGTTTCCTGATGCGGTATGATGATACGAACTGTGCCTATTTTCGTATACCTCATAGACGTGTGAAACGAACTGCCCATTGAGACTGTTTGGATTATACAGTTGATGATCTATTTTGGACATTGCTGGGAAAGCATCGTGTACAACAGTGCAGTTATCTGGATATTGCATGCAGTGCCGTGCCAAAAGAGAGTATTGTTTATGAGGGCACACAGACTGGATTTCTGGACTTATATTTTTTCGATTGGATGTACAAGTGTTAGTCACGTTTGTGCTGTTTTCATTATTCATCATCAGCGCTGAGGAAGCTTCATGCTCAAGCGCCGGTGGATCTCCAGTTAAGTTTTGTTGTAATTTTTTGTATGATATGTTGATATTGATGTTTCTTGTTTGTTTTTTCTCTAATTTCTAAATTTTCTTTTCTGTCTTCCTTTCTGATTCTACTTATCATTAAGTCTGATCTTTTGAAATAGGATATGTCTGTTTCTTTGTTTGCTTCGTGAAGCCTGCTTCTTGGTTTGTTGTTGTTTTTCTTTTCTTGTGTTGTGTTCTTTTCCTTACTTCCGGGATAGAATTTAGTTTCGATGTAGATATGTGAACAGTAGTTAGATTAGTATTTCTTAGTATTTGGAAGTATTTGTAGGATTTATTTTTTACGATATAGAATAATTTTGTTATAGTTTATTTAGTTTATTTTGACTGGAGTGGTTTAGTGGTACCCAGTGAAGGAGATAGCTTTCAGCACTTCATTGTTAACTGTAGTTGTTGTTAGTCTATTGTATCATATTATATTTGTTTGTTCAAGGGAGGAAGTGTGGTGAGTCTAACCCATTCTTGGCCTACTTGTGGGAAAAGATTGGATTAGATCGATTCTCTATAGGGTGTGGCTGTGTTTGTTTTGTGGTGGAGTAAGGCAGACGGATTTCCTGCGACTGCCCTGCTTAACATTCCAAGCCCTGTTGGTGTTAGGCGTATTCGTGTAGTTGGTATTTACATTGTCGTGTACATTCAGTAATTCTTGTGTTGTGTTTAAGTGGTGTATTCTCTTGTTCCATCGTGCTATCTTGTAAACACGTTTACAGGTATTCCTTGTTTTCGTTCGTGTGCAGTCACGCATTGTATATACTAATCTACCTCTGCTCTTCTTGGTCTATCATCTTGTTCCTCGTGACTGGGATTTTGTTTTTGTACTGTGGTGTGTGTATTTCTTTCATCTGTGTAGTGCTCATTTTGCCATAAGAAACACTTACATAACTTAGATTATTAAGATTAGCTATAAGTGAAGTATTATCTGAGTATAGAACCAGTGGGGGTGTCAGTAACGGACTTTGAAGTAAAACCTGATTTGTGACTGGTGGATATGACGTTATGAAATGTGGTTGTTATGAACTCTTAGTGTACTGAATGAGGTCAGCTGTGAAGGTCCCTGAATATAATAAATGTTATGTTAAGTTACATGGTACCTTTCTGCTACCACCTTTATGATCTCACTCAGACTTATTCTGTGACTAGAATGTATGATGATGATGATTACTACGTTTGGTGTCTAGGGTTATGTATAAGTAGGGTAATGTTGCATTAACCAACTAAACATATACACAAGTATTTTATTATCCAACCCAACACAACAGTACTACAACAATCACATACACACTACACTTTAAAAGACTATCTTAAGTAAGTCAGTGGTTGAAATTTGTGCAACGTTAATCATTTTTTGAATTTATTTTCCTGACTCTATTTTGTTTGAATCAGGATTGACAATCAAAATTGAAATCAATGAAATTATTTACAATATCCAATTTATACAATGGATCTTCTGTCCATAATACAAGTATTAATATAATAAAAGTGTGTAGGTGTTGTTTTCTAAATAGGATAATACTGGTATATGTATAATGGTAGGTTGTTTGTTATCATCACTCCCTATCGTTTATTTTCTTTTCATTTGTCACAGGTGAAATTCTTTTATTTGATAATTTCAGTTTTTCTGGTTAATAACTGAGGTTCATAGAGGTTGAGACTTTCGGTGCCGAACGGGCACTTAACTTCAAAGGAGAACCCTGGTAATTCTTGTCCTTGGCTCGATGGACCATCTGGTTCACTTCATAAAAGGCAATGGCCTCCAGTACGTGCCCGAATTATGCAACAAAGTCAGGAATCAATCAGTTCCCATGAGCCTGGTTTTATGTGACTGTCAGGGCCACAAAATCCCTGAAATAAGAAGATTATGCATCCTTCTTTATAATAAGTATACAATAATATTCCACAGCTAATTACAGGTACAGTACAAACAAACGCATAGGGTCAGCTCTTTATGACAACCTATTGTACCATTATATTTTGAATGACAATGTATACCAGTATTCCTCTCCCCTAATGGTTGCAACGCATCTGCAATTCCAACAGTAATCTTTTTCTATACAATAGGATACGTGTTATGCTCCTTGATGGTAATCATATATAATTTTGTAGTTCTACATCTCTCTGATAGGCTATCATATGATGGATAAATCTCTAGGCTTTGCCTAAGTCTGCCATCGACTCACTTACTTACAGTCGTATGTTAGTATCTCATATTCAAACTTTATTTTAAATAAAATGGTTAATAAATTCAATCTTACCACAATTTCAATGAATATTACACACAAACAACGATGACTGGCAGATCTGGCCCAAGTTATCACTGCCCTGTCCAGAAGTTTATAATATTTGTATTTAGAATTACACTTCTGATCTCATCGTCTCGCGGCAAGATTTTTTTAAGAAATGGCGTCCTAGCCTAACAATTTTTCCTCAATATCAACTAAGCTGGCCAATAGAAGCAGACGACTATGAATTTTAAATCGAACTTTAAAAAAACAGTTCCCAAAATACTACGGTTACTACTACAAGTATATTTTTAGTGTTAGGTTAGCCAATCCACTCTAGCCTTCCTTTAAACTACAGCCAATCAAAATCTTGGTACGTTTTAGTCCTATTTACCCAAAGTTTTTTTTTTCAAAATATGTTATGAAAAAATTAAGCAGACGTGATCTTTTTTCTCGTCAGTCCGTCTTATCATACATAATATTATTGCCATTATTTTGGTTTTTTTTTTGTACTAGTGGGTAACTGACACCATATTATTGCTCAGGACATCATAAGGCATCCGAATATATAATTTTTATGGCCCTATGTATTTTGGTTCATAATTCCATATGTTTTTTTAGTTTTGTATCGTAATTTGAAACGTGCCCAAGGCTATGTTGCTCGAGTTGGCTTTTGTGAAATCAACGCGAGACGGCGTTCTCTAGGTTCTGTCTTTCCATCCCTCCCCTCTTTTATTCTTTTATTCTTTCACTCTCGTCTTGGCAATTCGACTTGACCTTGCAAAAGTGTTACATTTAATCTGAAGGACGAATTTTTCGAAAAGACAGTTTCTTTCGTTCGGCCATTAGGTTTATCAGAATCGACATGCGGGCGGGCGTAGGAGAATACTACGCTAGACTCAATTTTTATTTTCTATCTTATTTTTTACTTTATGCACTAGAATATTATCTAATTTAGCTATTGTATTGAGAATATCGTCACAGTGACTAAGTTGGTATAGTGGTGTCATAGCACCAGAAAGTTTCATTAGTTGTTATTATACAACTGTCGACTATTGTAAGTTTGGTTGAGTGTATCTCAGAGACTAAGTGGCCAGAAAGACCAAATTTTTCACAGTGGGGAGACAGTAGCCAAGTGGCAAAGTAAAACTATATACTATAAGAGATTAAGGTTGATGATGTGCATACAGTGAGAGGTGAGGTGCTATATACTTACATACATATATATATATGTGTATATTGGAGTAGTGATATCAATATTTATTGGTTATTACAACATATTTTGTAAGCAGAGAGTTATCTTGTGATATAAGTGAAATATATACGACTGAGTAGTTGTATAGCAACATCTATAGCCAGAGATAATAGTGAGCATTCTAAGTGTACACCATGGACCTACAAGCTTTCATTCAGATTGGGAAAGAATGTGGGTACACTGGCAAAGAACTAAATGACTATGCCAAAGCTGAGATTTATTCAGTTGAAAATCAAAAAGCTCTAGAGAGGGAAAAGAAAGAGAAGGAAGCGAAGGAAGAGAAGGAGAGGATTGAGAAACAGAATGCTCTAAGAGATGCTCGAGCTGAAGAGCTAGAGCTAAAAAGAAAAGAATTCGAATTGCAAGAATAGAAGTTGAAAGAAGATAAAGAGTTACAAGAAAAAAAGATGAAAGAAGATAAAGAGTTACAAGAAAAGAAGATGAAAGAAGAAAACGAGTGGAAACAGAGAGAGTTTGAATTGCAAGAAAAGAAGTGGAGAGAAGATAGAGAATTGCAAGAAAAGAAGATGAGAGAAGATAGAGAGTTAAAGTTAGAGAAGGAGAGAATGAAAATTGATAAAGAAATACAATTGAAGAAATTGGAAGTGGGTGCTAGTGGTCATAATTCGACTCCTGGAGGGGCGCATATATCAGATGATGCTTTGCAATACATGTTTATGTTGTAACATGTTATGCTTTACAACGTATGTCAGTCGGAAGTTGTTGCCAGCAGAAACCAGATACTCTACAATTGAGAGAGAGTGCCTGGCGATTGTCTGGGCGGTGTCTAAGCTGGCACGATACCTGTTGGGGGCGCATTTTTTCCTCCAAACAGATCACAAACCACTGCTATTTTTGCAGTCGGCTAAATCCACCAGTGCGAAGTTGACACGTTTGGCATTATTGCTGCAGCAATTCAACTTTACTATTTTACCTATTCAGGGAGTACATAATATTGTAGCGGATGTCTTGTCCAGGTTATAAAGTTGGTGTGGGACAGGAGCATCCATAGAGAGTATTTACTTTCATTATGGAAGAAAGGTAGTATAATCATTACAATTGATGTTTATGAAGATGTATTTGGTTATATGATTTATGTGTCATTATGCCATAAAAGCAATACGTAGAAAATTATAGTCAACGTTTGCTTAAATCATGTTATAATATCATATATATTTATAGCGTGTTAAAAAGATTCTTTACAATTATGAGATGATTGATGTCTTGTTATGGTTGCTTAGATATGTATAGTTAATTTGTAACTTATGTTGTATTTGCTAGACCAGGTTTGGACAGTCGTTGTTATTTTTCGCGACTACCAGTGCCTGGTGTAATTTGGGTCATTCTCATGTTGTATTTAGTACATAGGGTGAGAAGGCATGAACGACAATGGTTATTGGCCAATTTTGGCATTCTCTAACTAGATGAGGAGGTGCCATTTTCTTCGCCCATACTCTGAAAGGGGTTGAGCGTGACTCCTCCTGTGGAAGAAAACTTCATTTTCTTTCTTAGGGTAGGGGAGGGGGGGGGGTGGATGTCACAGTATAGATGTTCTACAAAATATTAAGTTGGTCACACTGTGAGTGGTGACATTGAGATAATTTAAAACCCGTTTTGGTCATGTGACCTGGAAGGAAGTACACCCAAATTCTGGCGCGGAAAGTTAGTTGAGTTTCTGGATACCGACCGGAGAGGTCGCTGTGTTGTGCCCTGTCAGCATTTTCGCTGGGATATTTGGATGCCATTATTGTTCATGGATAGTGCTTGGCATTTATTCATGTGCTCAAGTTTAGTTTGCATATGTCTAGAACAGTGGTGTAGTTTCTAGTAGCATTCTTTCGTAATTCATTGATGAGAAGTCATTTGTAGTTAAGTATGGCTTTATTAGATTGCAGAACTTAGCCGGTGAGCGAAAGTCACTGTGTTGCTCACTCGGTATGACATACCCGCAGTTGTGATAATGGGAAATTGCGTTGTTGATTATCGCAAGTTATTTTGGCATCCATGTTGCATTGTGTTGCATATGTATTTCTATCCGTGTGTGGCTACGTTTGGTGCATGATTATTTATTAAAGAGAACATAGCCTGCTACAGGTGTTATGTACAGCTAGTCTTTGTTGTGGTCGTATTCTTAGATAACGAGTCTTGATACTGCTAGTATTATGATCCATATGCTGATGGTGATAAATCCACAATATTACTAGTCCTGACAAAAGGGCAACATGGAAAAAGACACAACAACAATTAGTGATGAACAAAGCGATTGTGTAGAACGTAAAGGTACAAACAAAGACTCGTTTATTATAAGAAAATTTATTGACAGGGCCACAGAAGTAAAAATAGATCATATTTTGAAGACCACACTATTTCAGTTGAGAAAGTGAATCACGAGTAAATTATCAAAATGTTATAAAGCAATAACATCTATTGTAAGGGCTTGAGAATAATAAAGAACATGTGCTGACAACAAACAGCTGCTGTAAGAATTAGCAGCCAAATATGAACATTTGAGTAAGTAAAATAAAAGTATTACGCATGGATGTGTGATGTCATCAGATGTGTTCTATGTGCACTGTAACAAAAATGAAATCCATAGAAGACATGCTAGACATATCACTGGGAGGACATATTATAAATAACAAGAGGTACGCTGATGAAATAGTCTTAATGGAAAAAAAGTGAAAATGAGTTGTAGGAAAGGATTGATACTGAAGACACATACAGTTAAAATAAAGGCCTCAGCCTTAATAGCGAAAATGCAAATAAATGCAGACAGAAGCTTTAGTCGTCTCAAAGAAAACATTTTCTCTGGCTGTCTTTTTCAAAGTAAACAGAACAATTTTAAAACTGGTCTTTAAATTCCTGGGAACATTAATAAAATCGGATAGATCTTGTATCTCAGAAGTAATGTGTAGAATATACCAAAAAAAGTAGTATTCTATTTAAAATGAAAGGCATTGTATGCAATAACTCTTTGTTCGGTGGAAGTAAGAAAGAGAGCTCTTCAGAGTTATATAGGACAAATCATGACACATGGAAGTAAGGTAAAAGGTAAAGGATCCCGTTACACGCCCATTGAGGCATATTGGGAATATGGTGTTAGACCCATATTTTCTTGACCATCGACACACTAGTGGTGATGTGGTCAGCATCACGCCGGCCGCCTTAACCTTCCCAGAGTTGCTCTGGTACCCAATTCGTGAGGTTGGGTCGACCCCAGAGCCGTGTGCGGTCTAAAAAAATCCCTCCTCAACTGGGGATCGAACCATGGACCACCGAGCTAGGAAGCTAGTGCACTAACCACTGCGCTCCCGCCGCTCCTAATTAGACTGGCTTGCAGATTATAATTTTATCGCCCAGTGTCGTGTAATGCAGACGGTCACAGGAAATCATTGTTGACACTTGGTGATCTCGCACGATTGACGGAAAGAGAGCCAGATTGTTTGTCTAAGACATTCGTCTGTGAGATGAACGAAAACACAGGTGATAATAAGGTGATCGCTCCCGATGGTCCGTCTCTGTATCAATATTACAGGTAACCTGTCAGTGGAGACAATATAGGCGGAAGTTATTAGTCAAGAAATGAGTTCACAGATGCGTTTATCAGTTTGTATAAATGCAACCGGAACTATTACAGCCTTATTTTCTTCTTCTTCGTACACTCTCAGACGTCCACTTGAATGTTCTCAAAGAAAGCAGTAGTCAGTTTGAGGCTTTTAGCATGCCCGTAAATCTTTTCCACGAAAGGAACTGGCGTCCGCCACATGCGCTTTCTCTGTACAGCATATAAGGGCAACTTTGAAGCAGATGTTCAGCAGTCATTTTATCAGTGCCACAGTTACACTGATCGGTAGTTCCTATCTTTAGCTTGTTGAATAGATGGCATCCCAATCTGTTGTGGCCAGTGCGGAGTGTGAAGATTTGCACTTGTTCTCTTCTGTTGAGCTGGTAGTAAGCATCCTTCTCTGTGTGACATGAATGTTCTACATTCCATTTGTTTATGTCTGCTTCTAATAAAACTCTTTGCCTCCTCGAAAGTTATGCTTGCATCAGGCTGAGGTAGATGTAAACCTTCTTTTGCCATTCTGTCAGCCTCTTCAATGCCGGTGATGTTCCAATGAGATGGGATCCATTGGATCACAACACTTTTGAATTTTGATAAATTTTGATAAAATCCCTTATTTTGAAAAGATAGGACATGAGTTTGAATTTTAAAGGATAATTTTAAACACGCGGGGGAGAATTAGATCCATACTCAACCACACTCAGTTCCAATGGCTCCATTTGAGAGCAGAACATACACATTAGCTCTCATTGGCAAATTTGTCTAAAATACCATATGGGACTTGGAGCGCAAAATAAGAGATTCAAACTAGCAAAGTCTGAAACACAAATCAGACTGCATTTTCAACAACTTCAAGTAACAACTCCCCGGAGCCAGAGAAAAGGATAGGACAAAAAATTCCAAAATTAAAAGGGACCAGATCGAAGTATTTGGGCGTCTTTATAACTTAAAAGAGAACCCGCAATTTTAAATACAAAGACTGTTTTGGGTAAGTTGTGAAAATATATTTTACAAAGTGAATGTGACATGTTACGTGCTAAGTGGTTACTCAAGTCATACGAGGCTAACAACCTCAACATACGAAAATGGTATATTCGTAAACAAACACAGCAAGCGCTTGTGATATCTTCTTGCTAGTCGTACAGAAAACTGACAGCAGAAGTAACCCTAGACTCCGAATGCAGCAGTGAGTAAGTGAGTGATGAATACATCACATATGCATTGTGTGTATAGTATCATTTTGTGAGAAATATTAACTTGATAATGTTAATTCAGGTACACGCCATTGCACTTACGCTGTCCAGACACATTTCCCCATTAAAGTAACCAGAAGAATAGCGGTGATTTCTAATCATATTCAATGAATTACGCTGTGAATTGTTATTGTTAATCAGAACGACCTCACTGTACTCCAGGCAAACCCAGAGGAGCGCAGTCTCCCTCAGCAAACGTCGAAGAGTATGAATGATAATTGGCACGCCTCAGCCTTGTTGATTCATCCATTGCAGTGTAATTATCCAACAGGCGATCATTAATAGCCCTTAGTATCTCTCCCTTATCCATGTCCAGTGTCCCCACTATGGGTGCTCTTGAGGCCAGTCTGTCAGCTCTCTCATTGCCACGTACCTCTGCATGACCAGGACAGTAGAGCCACATCAGTTCTTCGAGACTTGAGGATTCTTTAGATGTTTTCTATTCCAGAGGCAGCCATCCGTTCTGAACTTTCCGAAGCATGGCTTGCGAGTCTAACAATATAACTGCCCTGGTTGATGGAGTTTCAGACAGCCACCTCAGTGCTGCAGTAATTGCCTCCGCCTCCATTCTCATGCTGGAGGTCGTTATAATGTAGGCTCCACTCTGTTCAGCGACGACCCTGCCATTTATTCTCGCAGAGAAGCCCCATCCTGATTTCTTACCATGTACTACAGACACATCAATGTACACAATAGCGTCATCATCCCCAGCATGATCATTTATCAGCTGATTAATCTCCAGCTCGTCTTTTTCATTTCCCCAAGATCTGCACCCTCTGCTAAGGCTAATGATGACCTGCTGGTAGTTTATTCAGTTCTCCCTTGACTTACTCCACTCTTCCCTTTTGGATACACTTTAAACCCCGGTCACCTGATCAATCGTAGCCTTTACTGTGTCATCCATGACATCCCCCTCTCGGTTCTTGCTCATTTGATGTCAGCTACATTCTCAGGTAGGGATGTCTTTTGTCGGTGGTTACCCGCATATATGCTTTTGCCTGGATCATCGTTAATCTAGATATAATCGGCAGTAAACCGAGCATGTATCTCATTGTCTCGATGTGGGTATCACGCGTACAGCTCAAAACTAGCCGCATCCCTTCATTTTGAATGCGTTCCAGTCTTTCACATTGTGACACTGGCAGCGTGAGTATTGCTAGCCCGTACTCGATTACGAGCTGATGATACAGGAGAAACAATAGTCGCTGTTCCAAGCGCTCAGCAGCCATTGATTTTAAGACTGCCACTCCTCGCTTGCACTTCTGTATGATCAGTTCCACATGAAACTTGAATGATCAAACGCTTCACCCAGATACTTCAGCTTGTCTTGCCTTTCAATGTTCTGCCCATTGAATGTGATATCTGGAAGGTCTGCTTTCACTATGGAGTTGTTCAAAGAGCACCACATCACACAGGCCATATTGGGATTGACGATTGATCCGCTTTCCTCACACCATTTAGAAACCGCCTGTAGTGCTCTTGTAAGCCTTGGGCCATTTCCTATATGTCTGAGCCAATTCTGTACATGAGTATGTCATATGCGAAAGTTAAGGTTTGCCCCAGTCCTGTTAGTTGAAAGGTTGCTACTTTTGCTGTGTAGATGTTAAACAGCAAAGGTGTAAGTAGGAAACCCTGGGATAGTCCCGGGCAAATGCACATTGGTTCTGATGTCCAAATGTCGAAGCGAAATGCAACTGATCTCTGCATTAAGTCATCTGCTATCCACCTAGTTATCCAAAGGTTTACACCACATGCTATTATCCAGCCTATTAAAAAGTACATACTGTTATAAGCATCCTCTAGGACCTATATCAATTGCGACAGCCACCGTTTCCTTTTTACCCTGGAATCCCTCGTACACATTGTACGCAATCGTTCCAGCGTTACCCCAAGTTGTTTTCATAGGTATCAGGAAGGATGTGTGCATTTTTGAGGTGGCTCATTACTTGTCTTGCAACTATATGTTCAAGTAATTTACCAGATATATTTTGTAGTGTGCTAGTTCGATAGCTATTGAGTAGTGTATGGTCTTTGCCAAGTTTAAGAAGTGGCCGAAGGTAACTGCTTAGCCAGTCTTCCGGCACCTCAGCATTCTGTATGCCGGTATTGAAATCACTCACCATATTTATAATAACTGTGTCGTCGAGCTGTTTCATGTGATGGTATTGTACACCATCAGGACCCGGATCAGTGTTTCTGCTGGTTTTCAATGTGTACACTACTTCCTCTTCAGAAATGAGATCAAAGTATATCTGGCCCCTTGGAGCATTTTCCAGAACACTGTCCTTTATTTTCAGGCGGGCACTTTTGTCACCTTTATCCGTTTACTCCACAAATCAATTGATTGGTTTGGTTTAGTTTTAAGGACTGTCTTTATTGCACACGGACTACTCCATCAGTGCTCCAATCTCCTCCTTTAGATCATACAAGGAGGATCTCAGCACACAGCACGAACTCCCGTAGCACTGGCGAGAATCCCAATGTGTGTATATAGGAATCACACATTATGTAAATATTTTTGCGGTGGGTATGTTTCTATTTTTTAAATGTTGCCAAGGCAGCGGCCACGATAGGCCTGCTCTTTACGATTTCCAACTGGCGTGGCATTTTTAACGTGCACACCTTGCACACGGGACCTTCTAATGTTTTCACCCTTATTCGAAAAGGCTAGGCATCCGATCTCACTACCCAGGACACCATGGGGTCATTAGGAACACTGATTCTGAAATATCGATTGAGTAATTCTCTTCCATTCTCTTCGTCCGTCTTCGGGCTTAGTCCTGTAGAGCTTTAGATATTAGGGATGGGTTGACTTGCAATTTCCCTATTCATTCTTCGATGTAAGGAACAGAATGTTTGTAGGGTTTTTTTCTGTGCCCACTTGTGTCACAAAGTCCTCCCACACTTTATCCTTGGCCTCCCTTGCCAAGCTTTTGAATCTGTCAACGGCTTTTTGCTTTTTCTCCTCCATCTCTTCAACCTCTCCCTCATTCATCATTCTTCTGTTTCAAGTTTTACGCCATTCCTTTGTTGTTCTTTCATATTATATATTTCCATGCTTCCCCCACTGTCTTATTCCACCAGGGAGGTTGGGTGAAAGGTGTTCTCGTTGTCTTTTGTTTGGCATTTTGACGCAATGTGTCTAAAGGGTTGTTACAGTCGAGTGGACCTGTGGGATACTTGAAGGTCTGCTAAGGTTTCCAGTGTCTAGTGGCCCTACCTTTTGCAATGATTATGACGCGATGGTGGTGGCAGCACTATGGATGAATGCCAGATCTATGACACCATTTGTATCCCCAGGTTTAGTTGCCAGTCTAGTTGGGCTTCCACCGTTCAGGATGGCAAAGTTCATGTTAAGTAATAACTGGCTCAAAGCTATACCTTGCCTATTTTCCGTGATGTTCCGCCACTCCTTGCATCTAGCTTTGAAATCGTCAGCAATTAAATACCTTATGTTAGAATCTTCGACAATTCCGCCAGAAAATTCCAGTCACTCTCTGCTGTAAGATGGTCGACACGAGCATGTACATTGTAGACACCTGACCGTCTATATTCACAGCAATCCCCTGCAATTCCGCATCCTCACTAGTTTGGGAACTTGTTCTTTTGTGTAATCTTTTGTGGCAGTATTCTTTCTTTTTCTCTATTTTCTCACTCATCGCTTTTATTTGGCATAAATCATGCTTTCTCATTCGTTAGTTTCACTCTTGTCGTGAATTCTGATTCACAACACGTCATTCATAACAAAACGGTACGCCATACTATATAACAGTGTATGCTAGACGGACCAATGAAACGGCATCCTTATTCACGTTGTTGACAAAAGTATTAGGCTAACATGGCCGGCTTCAAATCTGTGTAACCTAGTTGGAATTAGATGTAAACTACAGAATTATGAGCGAAGTACCGCATGGAAGAGGTCAGTAATTTTACAATAGGACTCTTTCTTTACAAGAATGTACAAAGACTTCCACGAAAAGAGTTATACTGAGAAAATGTGTGTGGAATGCATCGAGACATCAGGCAAGTCGTAAATTTTGCTGTTTAGGCTGCGCCTATGAAAATAGGGACGTAGGAATGGAAAAGACAATTATTTAGAAAGATAAAGAATAATCCAGGGCGTACTTTAAGCCTAAGATGAAGGAAATCGCTCCATGAATAATGAAGATATGTAGATTCCTAATTTTCCATAAATGCACAACTCCACAAAATTAAGACTGCATTTGAGAACGCAAACACACTTCAGTCGTATTGTTCTCCGAGACATTCGGCAGTGACCTATATAAAGACTTGCCCTCTTTCGAAAGGAGGCCACAAACATTTCAAACTACAGCGACTGCGCCAGTCTGTCAGTGAGACTTCCGTTGCCTTCTGCATCTGAGAGCAGACTGAATGACTATTGACAGCTCGACTGTATGTACTTGAGGGTAAGAAAGAATTTATAAATTTATATATATATTTCTAATTAATTAATCAAATTGTGCGTTAGGAAGTGTGTAACTGTGTTATAGACCACTGTGTAATTTTTTGGAGGCAAACCAAGCCAGTGTATATTCAGATAAATTGAGAATGGCAGCGGAAAGTGTGTTCATAGTTTTAGAAAAGCATTTAGAAAGAGTTATTTCTTGAAGGAATGAAACACACACCAGGAACTAAGGAAAACATGAAAGTACTGGAATTACTGTATTGATTAAGATATTAAATAGTGTTTTCCACGAGGCCTAACAATCACATGGAGGCGAATCATGGACAGATAGCTGCATGTGACATATTATGAAAATAACATTTCACATATCTATTTCTCTATCTACACTTTCACCTACGTACTTTTTGTTAACTTAAACCCTCCTATACCCAGAATCTGTCTCTTTTTTTCAAATTTAGCAAGCATTCTATTGCGTTCACTATTTCTTTGATGTATGTTCTCGGACAGACCTATTAGCTAACGCTGAGCGGGGTATCTGTAATTTATTCTTAACGCTAGCGATTGGAAATCGTGTAATCGATAAGACAGAGATCAGATAGCGATCAAGAGCAGATCAGTTTGCATCAAAGGGGCAGACAATTTCTATTTACCTCCCTTGTAAATCCGTTAGCTTAGAACGGTTATTAAACACGGCGAATTGCCAGATCAAAAGACATTGCTCGCTGGAATGGCCATACGAGCAAAGACGTGTAAAATTTGCACTGATTAGCAAATTACGTTACGCCAGATCTCAAGCGAGTCCATACGCAACAGAGAGGGTCTTGATTTCGGTTCTAGCATGGAAAAGGGCTTTGATTTCACGTATTTCACAAGATCTGAACGTAAGTGCTAACATCTGACAGAGAGTCTGGTTTTCGGTGAATAGTGGCCTTTCCTTTAATATATATATATATATATATATATATATATATATATATATATATATATATATATATATATATATATATATATATATATATATATATATATATATATATATATATATATATATATATATATATATATATATATATATATATATATATATATATATATATATATATATATACCCAGCCTTCTACCTCAAAATGTATCCAGTACTCTCATCAGACTATAAAGACATCTAGCTCGAATTCTAGAATCCTTTGTATTAAAGTGAAGTTCTTAGTTTTTCGTTGGAGAATAGTCTTAGAAGTTTGTGTGAAGGTAATATATTTACTAGTAGTTGGAGTGATTTAACTAGTTAAATCGTCAATTATATTTTACTAGTTTTCATGTGCAGAGCGATTTACTAGATAGGTCCGACATTTATATTTCCCTTAGTTTTACTGTGTTACAGTGGATAGCAGAACAAGTAATAATTTCTAGCTAAATTCTTCCAGCTATAATATAAATTTAATTACTGCTTGTAACCAGTCAGAGAATATTTTAACCCACTAAGTAAATGCACTGATTCATCATGAGTATTGACGAAATATGTATTTATTTCTAATTCATGATGACTGATTTTTTTTAAAATGACTAGAATATATTTCACGGACGTTTTTAAACGCTAAGACGAGCTCTAAGCTTGTAGTCTATAATTTAAAGTTACATAACCGAAGTGGATAATATATTTTATGTTACGCGTGGTAAGGATAGGATTGTGTAAAATATATATTGGTTAAGTATTTTGTATGTTTTTCTCTTTACACAGTTTTTGGGTCAAACCCTAAACCTTACCAGCGGCTTCCATATGAATCTGAGTATAACCTTACAAAAGAACATTCTTATATAAATAATGGGTTTTTCCAAGGTGACCTGTCTGGCCTCGTGTTTTACACCGAGAAAGAGGCAGATTAGAAACTCAAAGAATATTAAGAATAAATTGTAACTGGACTTATAGAATATCCAGATTTCTTTTCCCAAGTTCATATACATTCAGCCAGTTGTGGCGACAAAATCAAATATTGATATTACCCGAATAACGACCACTGTGTTGTGAAGAAAATTTATTCTGAACATATTTATTTACCTGACACTCGATTTAATGATTGAAGATTCCAAGTTACTATACACTGTGAACAATAGACCTCTTAATTATTTTACTACCTGGACAAAACTTGAAGTGACATAATCAGCATCCTACTACAAGTAGCAAATCAAGCGTTTCCCATCATTTGAATTAATTAGTCTTTGGAGAAACTGGGGCTTGATTCGCCAATAACCAACCCTGGATGGCCTGTGTGTACTTTACGATTGTTCCAGATGTTGTGAAAGCGCTATTAGGTAAGAGTGAATGGTTGTGATCACAGGTTTGTCAGAGCGAGAGAAAGCAGGGATAAATAATTCTTTCTTTGTATAACCCACGTACTAACGTTGTATATTTTATGCAAGTTTTGCTAATGCTGTCCCTTTTAGAATAGATTAACGTATAAACTTTGTTGTTTACTGTACAGGGAAATCATAGACCAAAGCGTAAACACCTTTTGACTCTTTGGGGGTTAATAACTTCTCTTCTAACGGGATTTTGTCTCAACAGAGGGAGGGAGGATTACACCTATGAGTCTAACTCTTTAATTAATTCATTAACTTATGTTTATTTGTATTTGATTTGATATTCAAAATATTGCTGTTGTGAAGTTTCTTTATGATAAATAAAATTTACATAAACTTTATTCACGTGTGTCGGTCAGCTCGTTCCAAAAGATCCCTATTCCATAGATATAGTTTTCACGTCTGTGCGTCTAATTGTCGTCACGTACCTGTGTGTGTGTGTAGATGTGAGTGGGTGATATATATATATATATATATATATATATATATATATATATATATATATATATATATATATATATAAGTCTTGTTGTAGAGATAGGCTGAATGAGAGAAGTTTCTCTATTTCAGGGACAGTCTCTACCTATTTTTCCACCATCTCACTCGTGAAAATCTTTTTCTCTGCCTTATCTCCCATTGAGCTATCACCTGTTCTAGTCCTATTCAGAAGGGACTAATCTGTGTCTTAATTCCCTATCAAAAATCTACGAAACTAATCAAGGAAATGGAGAAGGATTGTATTCACGATGAAATAAATTGTGTTATTACTGATTTATTATGCCCTGTGCGTCTACCCGCACAATGTCTGAAACTGTCTCTTCTCACCTACATCTGTGATAGAGAGATAGAGATAGACAATACAGTGGTTAACCAATTGTTTTTCACGTTACATCCTGTAACAAACGTACACTTTAAAGAGCCAGCCACAACTGAAGGAGCTAGTGGTGCAAGCGCCCTTTACATCTAGAGGACAGCCACTTAGTACCTAATGCCTGGAGGAAACACATCTGTCAGTTTCTATTCAGAACATATTGTGCCAGACTCTAAGACAAGAAGTGAAGGTAAGTAGCCACACAAGGCTACTGTCCAGTGTAGAACCATCTGTGCCATAATAAATAAGTCACCCAAGACAGTAGGATGAAAAGTCAGTGCATCTAGATAGGCACATTTATAATCAGTGATTGACTTTATTCCATAAAATGTGAAGAACTCTTATTGAACCTACTAAAGACAGTCTACAACAAGATAAAGTTCAGACAGGAAAGGAGAAATGTCCTTATAAGTTTACAGACTGTAGTTACTTGTTAATAGTTAACAAATGATTGTATTAATTTTATTTCCTAATCAATTTTGAGTTCAGTGAAAAATTTTCACAAAGAAAAGAAAACTTGTACAAAATAAATTGTAAATTTTACCAACAGACTTACTTGGATTATTTAAGTTAAGTTACAGTTCTTGTTGGTTAATAGTTTAGTTTAATACCCCCAGCAGAGCCTAACATTATAAACAGAGGAGGATCTTGAGAGGAGCATTTAGGAACCTAGGATAAAACACTATCATCATACCTAGCAACTTATACAGCTTGATCTTACCTTTGATGTCCATACACCCTTACTCTTTTCTGAGAAGGGGGTTTTTCTTATAAGATCAGTCTCTTATCTGGCACTATCCTGGTATCACCTGATACAACTTTGTGTCCAGGATATCGTTCATTTAAAACAATACTTCCCTCTCGTGACAACTGTTTTGCTCTATGCTGGACATAGCAGGGTGAAGTCTCTAACACGCCACTCCCTCATGGAAGTATTTGCCACTGGAGTAATTCTTATCTTATTGTGTCGCATTCACGCTTCACGAAGACGTGTTAAGTTACGCCAGGTTATTAGACGGTCAGCGACATCATTTTATTGCATAATCTGTCTGACCATCTTTTGAAGCGAAAGTGTTTTTGTTTATTCAAGCTACAATGGATGTGTGTGTTAAATTAAACCAGGTTTGTTTGTCTGGGGAAACACGATAACTCCTGCACGAGGCAGAACTTATGATGTAATCGCTTCTGGTCCTTGGTTAAAAAATAATCATGGATTTCTTACATCTTAGACAATATGAGTTAATATGTTTGTTAAGAGTGTATACAAGCCATCAGATGACCATATATGGTAATACGTGACCTTTGCAGGCACTCACCTTATTTCACGTGGGACTATTTTGAAATATCATAGCATATCCTGCATGATTTGAAATGATTGGATCTTTCTGATTAGATTCATAACATCTCTAGAGGGAATATAGGCTGACCAATTTCACAGTTTTATTGCTCTGTGATTTGCACGCTCGCCAGAGTAAATACTAGATTCATAATTCCTAATTGTTATCCGGATCTTTTATTGGAGAACCAGATAAGACTTTTAAAGCACGGGAAATCTCTACATTTAATAAGGAACAACGGAACTAGGAAAACTGAAAAAACATGAAGTCAGAAAAAATGTCGGCGTGATGACCATCGTCCTATTGCATCAAAATGACATCTACAAGACCAATTAGAAAAGCTACATTCAATTACCAACCCTCGAGTCACACCTCCTCTGAAGAAATAGACTCTGAAATGGAACAGTGTTATCCAACACCTGCACCACCATCAAAAGTGAAAATGTCATCCCTGACTGAATTAAGGCAACGTCTGCAATACAGAGACTCCCGTTTGAATAATGATGCAAAGAGATTACCAACAACACAAGAAGATTGTAAAACAACCACCCTGATACAAACGCAGACATATTTGCGCAGTGAACACCCATCCACCAGTCAACATAACTCCAACTCAGAATGGGAGAGCGTTGATAACGAACCGCTACAAAACCCCAAGAATACTATTGCTTATCACAGACAGCCAGACTCAGAAAATGAAAATCAAGAACAAACGCTACGCTCCCACACTGAAGAGTTATCAAACGAATTCCAAGATGAAACTAGCGGCGAAGCAACAACGTACTAGTATCAGCAAAATCTAATATCGATACCCTTGATTCTGACAGCAGAGAAGACTCCATTGACGATCATCCTCCTCCTGAAATACGCACAGCTCCGAAACGACCGTACTCATCCTCTTCAAACGACGCTTATCCACTTGCAAAATTTGTGAAGCTTCCCCAGGAGTATGTACGAACACAAATGCGTACAAAACGTCGTCCACTTTACAAGCAGAAAAACGAGCATCCAATCAAACCTCCACTCCATCGCCAACTACCATCACTAATTCCGTCGTCCTGCAGAGCTACCATTAACGCCACGTTACATTCTGCATGTTCTTCACAGTACGATTCTCTATTGTCCAGCCGAGAAATAGCTAAACTGGAGTTAGTGAAGGAACTAGCGAAGCTTTTGTAGGCACCTCAGTTGTGTCCTATTGTACTTGTCAAAACAAGTACCCCACATCGCTTATGTGTTATATTTTCTTTTTACCAACGCTTATTATGCTGTTTCTTTTGCAAATTGTTTTTGGACCGATATCGTCCCACGAACATTTCTTTTTCAGCTCGCTTGAAGATGTCAGCCCCGTGATTAGTCTGTTCCTGCTCAGTACTGTAACAGCCTTACCTAGTATCCATTCCTTCCCCGGTGAGGTAAAGGCTGACGGTCAGAAGCAATTGCGAGATGCGACCCTGTTCGAACATACGAAGGAGGTATCTGATTTCTCATCTACAAGGACAATAACGTTACTAACATGTTTTATACCTCTGAGAATAGAACTAGCCCTAATATATATGACTAGGTTGAACGGGACGTGCCTCGCCAAAACGAGGCAAAATTTCATATTAAAAAAAATTTAAAAAAAAAGAATTAAAAAAAATGAGATGCAAAGAACATTAGCAGATACAGAACAATACATTATCCGTAGTAGGCAAGACTTTAAATTTTCAAAGAACCAGGCCTATACAGACTTATTTCTATCAGTTAGATACGAAGTTCATAGATTACGCTGAACACTTACCGAAAGTCAACTGAATTTTCAGAAACTGAGACAAGCCCATAGAACCAAAAGAGCAATATTGCCATTTGTAGGAGATGTTTTACAATTTTTATTTGGTACTGCTACAGATGATAGTTACGATGATTTGCAGATTACTATTCATGAATTAGCATCAAACCAAGAGAAGATTAGACATGTATTAAGAAAAAGTATTACTATAGTTAATACCACAGTGAATGCCATACAGTTAAACAGACTCCAGAAAACGAAATTAGATCGGTTGTAGTGCACCTTACAAATTCCACTGAAATTGCAGTTGATAACTTAAATAATCGAACTTACAGTTTGGAGAAATTTCTTTCGTCATATTTGATAATTCAGAACTTTGTTGCCAAGTCTAGCGGTTTACTTATGTCGATTACACACACTCTTTATACTCCTGACTCCCACATTGATATGCTGAAACTCGACTTCCTCCTTCTTTGCTGACGCCCTACGAACTTCAATCCATTTTTGATCAACTTTCACTCCCTCTTCCTCACAATCTTCGTCCCCCTGTTTTTCAAGAAATAAACTTTGTTCTTTTATTATGAATCTTTAGAAATCCACGTTGTACTTTCGCATTCTGAACTGATTGACGTGTTTAACATTCCGTTAATTATTCTTGATGAAGTCTACGACCTATATCGAGTACATTCCATTCCTTCACCAGTTCCTGCCCTTCTAACTTATCAAAGCGACTATGTCACTCATCCCCTACCAGGGTACAACTTGCACGCTCACGCTATTGTAATAAACGAAGAACGCACATATTATGCCATTCTTTCTCCACAGGCATATTATGATTGTATAAACACACCTTTTCCATTTTGTAATATTGACCGTCCTTTTGATAATGTTCAGACTCATCCTGATTGTGTAATAGCCATTTTTAATAAGGAGATTGATCTCATTCACAGATTGTATATTAGAATTGTTAAATTTGTTCACACACCCTTAGTTGTGTATAATGTGAATATAAACTCGTGGTTTTTTACGCTGTTTACACCTTCAATGTTATCCCAATGTTGCAGGAAGAACAACACACTCCTTTACCCCACCCTTAACCTCGAGCCCCCCTTTCATCTTCTTCGTTTACCACCTTCTACCTCTGCCTCAAATGAGAACTATAAAATTGACGCTCCTTTCCGAGCCTCCTCAGTCATGACTAAAGCCTTACCTTCCATTAATGTCTCTGTCAACTTGAATTACAATTCTTCTGTAATCTGGAAACCTATTGTTTTCTTTCTCCATCCAGAGACTATATTTACCATTCCTCCTAACCTGCCTTCACCTGATTCTATTGACATGTCTTCTTTGATCACTGAGCTAGATACTATTACACCCCTGCAGCAATGATCCGCCTTACCCAAGTATCAGGATTGCTGATATTTTTTGGTGTCATTGTCATTATTATATTATCATGGTCTTACAAATTTAAGCCATCTATGAAAATTAGATGTAATAGACAGAAACAGATTGATGAGAATGCTGACATTGAGAATAATACTAATACCCCAGAGACACTCAAGCCCCCTGTTCATGAGACCATTCAGATGACTCCATTTACACCCATTGCTTCCACTCCTAAGCATCCCATGACATCACTATATCTCCCGCTGGCACGCGCCTGACTTTTGATAATACATGGAAACTTACTTGTATTAAACTTGAAAAAGATAGTCTCTCATGACCATACCTCATAAGTTATGATAGTTATCTTTGAATATGTTACACATGCTGATGATACAGTTTTGCCATTGCCATTACTTGAACATCTCTGCCTTTACGTAGTCACGTGACAGATAGTTCAGTAAGAGTGAGAACTTATTCACTAACCAGTTACAAAGCCTCAGTCATTTTGACATTGCGTTTGACTATATTTCCATGATCTATAATTGCTTACCAACACTGTGCATCCAAGGCCAACATCGGTCAAGCACTTTAACCCCGATTAAGATTGAATATGCCTTCCTCCCCCTTTCCTTTCATGCACCATATATATATATATATATATATATATATATATATATATATATATATATATATATATATATATATATTGTAAGATAAAAGACAGCTCATCTGACTGACTCAGACTGTGGTAGTTCTGACAGCAGATGTTACAGATACAATACGAACTGACAAACCTTCGTCTCAGAATGCAGATTCAGTGTCGCATTTGTATGAATGTAAAATATCTTCACTATGCTGTTCAAGTTAAAGTTTGAAACATTTCATGACAAGTTAAAGATTGTGAGATTATATAAACATTTCATACCCTTAACGTTACCACTTATGCAGTTGCCAGTATTTTATGATATTAAGCTATACGATATTTCTTGTTGTTAAAGACGAGTTCAGATGAATTTTATTATTCGAAGTTAGTTACACCTAATACTTAGTAACTAGGTTGATTAATGTTACAAATTTCACAAAATATTTTCACTATTTGAGACATGTTGCCACTTTGTAAAACTTAGATGACTTATACAGTATATTGGTATGAGAGTTCATAAATGTATATACACCAGGGCCGATAAATGTATATGTATGGGAGCTCCCGTTAAGTGACTTAGATATTATGTTAGGATTTCAGAGTTTAGTGATGGTACCTAAATGTCTCCCTACGGGATACATTTGCATGGCTTCCGGTTCTATGTGGCCGCATGACCTACTAACAAAGCATTTATTCGTGCTAGTAACTAGTTATAATAAAACATTAGAAAGTACTATTAACTACTATAGAAAGTAGACAGGGCAGTTACGACATTTCATAGTTAATCAAAACACGAGATACATTGAGTATAGGATGACATAAGATGTAACTGAAACTATGTCAAGCTTGGCATATTAACGCTACTTTCGGCGGGAGTTGCCATAGCAAACAATGACGTAAATGAGAATAGCCTTACTCCTTGTAAGATCATTTGATAGAATAACCAGTAAATAAATTAATAAAACGATAGTTTATCCAATGAAGCGGTAGCTAGTATTGTAGCTAGAATTGCGCACTACTGAAAGACGCCCAGAAATAATTTTATGGTAGTCAGTTGTAAAATCCGAGCCATTGCAACCGGACGTGTTCTAAATCGTGGTAGTGAACAGCCTGGCGCTCCTCCGATTTAGTCCACAAAAGTCCCGGCTCCTACGTTGTGAAACGCAGCAGCGTTCAAGTTATTTTACTCAAGATTTTGCAGTTTGCAAGAAGAGATTTTCTTCATTGTGAAAATCTGTGTATAAAGATTTATTTTTGTGGTTCGTCCATGTACGTACGTTCCCTGGAACATTATTTCATTTTCAGGTTGATTTTCGTGATAAGAAATGATTATCCCTAATATTTGAAACCAATGAAGCTACTAAAAGAAGCAATAAATACTGTAGAGACTCCTTCACACGAAGCGCCAACAATGATATATTCAATGCTAAGGACTTATTGAAACTATTGAGGGAATTTATACACCACCTTGGATTGAAATTAAGGAGGGAAAGTTTATCGCAGATGTTGAAATGGATGCACATGATAACATGATGTAAATAGATGAACCATTGTTACCATATTTGCTTCCTGATCTTGAACAGTTCTACTTTAAATAAACTTCACTTAAATGTTGATGGAGTACTTAACAGTTGGATAAATTAAATGTATACACGTTTTTGAATTCATCATCACTACTACTATCTTACGTCAAAACAACATAAGACGAACTAACCAACCTGGGTCCAAATAGATTGAAACCAAGAAAATTAATACCTCTGGCGGACTTTAAGCCAGTCAAATACTAACTTGGAGTATACAGATTTGTTCCCAGTAAATTTAAATACAAAATGGGCAAAACCAAAAAGGAAGATTGGAATGTGTAGAAGTTACTCCAGTACTGTTAATCCTTTATTATTATAAATATTTAATTATATTGTCAAGAGGTCTTGTGGAGCTATTTACAAGGCCTAACGAAGCCTCATAGTTCCATGGGACACACGTTTGGGAATCACTGTATGTTATTGAACTAGGCTTCTGTGCATCCTGGGAAGCATTTGTTTTTGTTAAACCAATGATGTGGTTGTTAAAGTAGAACTTTGAAACAGGGAATGAATCTTGAACAAAAAAAGCAACACAAAAAGAAAAAACCAAACTTACACAGTGTTTGACACTGGCACGTGTATTAGAGATGATATTACAGATCCTATAAACACCAGGTGGCAGTGTAAACGGCTGAATGATGAACCCAGATTCTCTGGCCGGGCCGGGCAGCGGCACATGTAGGATAAGAGATGTGTAGGCGGAGACGTTTACCTGTTTCGTAAATTATATGCAAACAGTTTGATATTACAATGAATGTAGCTGTGATACGGCTGTTACAATTGAAATAAAGAGATGGTCAAATCCGATATAATATTTGTTGGTGTGGCTATCAGCCTGAGATAGCAGTAAAATAATATAATATTTGTCTGATCAGGAGATATCAACTTAGCTCAATATGTTTTCTTTCTTTGTCTAAATAAAAATGGAGTCCTGTTAATTATTTCACTTTACTGACACATTCAATAAAATATTTATAAACTATACTGCCTCTGTTTATCTTATACATAAAGTAAAGTGTTTCCATTCCGTCTTTCCGTCTGTCCGTTTGTCCGTCTTTCCATCTGTCCGCATAAAATTGTTTGACCACTTTCAAACTACTTAGAAATCTGAAATCTAGCATCTTGATAGGTCTTAAGGTATGATGCTCCTAGAACAATTTTTTAAAAAAATTTTAAAAATAATTAAATACGGCGCCTTCGTAATTAGGCCAGAAACGTTGAGCGCAAAGGGCTATAATTTTTTTACAATTTAAAGGGATATTAGCAGCTTTTAATAAAGCTAATTAATGTATGTAATTTCCAATTTATGTTTTTCTCATTTCTCAATGCAACTTTTAATAATTAAGTCAAGGATTTTGGAATGTAAGAATTACAAAATAATTATTTGAGATTTTACAAAGCTGTATAATTATAAAGTAATTCACTTTAGAAAGCGGATTCTCATTGTGTATAATAATTAAATGTATGCTTTATAGTGTATATCTGGACCTGACAGATAAGATATTGGTGTGGTTTGGTTAATGTATACAGGGCAGTCCTACATTTTAAATGCTCCGAAATGCAATGAGGTTGCTGAGAATATGAGTGTTTGTAGCACGGTAAAAGGGACATTTTCCGAAACTACAGATCATTTCAAGCACATCAGTGAAAAGGGGATGCAAAAAAGAAATTGATGACCCTTGAAATGTTAGATCTGATAGATGTAAGACCGTAAACTAGGCAAGAATAATTAGAATATGATGTATATTTTATTGTTTGTTTTATAGCCTACACTCTGGCATTTAGCTCGATGAATCACAAGTTAAAAAAGCATATGTTAAAAAGCATAAACAACTATGGTAAACACCTGAGAATAATAAGAAACATGTATTGGCAACAAACGGAAGCTATAACGAAATAGGAACCCTTCAACAGCTAAAATAAAGGTGTTAGACAAGGATATGTGCTGTCTACAAAATGTCTTGGACAATAAGAAAAGAAAGGACATCACAATTTTGATGGGGGACCTAAATGCGAAAATAGAAACAGACAACACCGGCTTTGAAGAAATCATGGGAAAGCATGGATTAGGTATGATGAACGAGAATGGGGAACTATTAGCAAACATCTGTGCTTCAAATCAACTAGCTATAGGAGGAAGCATATTTCCACATAAAATAATACATAAAGCAACATGGATATCACCAGAACCACAGGACTGAGAATCAGATTGATCACATATGCATAAGTAAGAAGTTTAGGTCATCATTGCATGATGTGACAGTATGTAGAGGAGCAGATGTTGTATCAGAGCACCATCTTCTGTTGGCTAAAACAAAATTAAAACTCAAGAAATTTTCAACCGCATATAGCTATAGACAACAGTATAATATGGGATATCTAAGAAATTAGGAAATAAGATAACAATTTTCAATCACAGTATCCAACAAATACCAAGTACTTCAATAGCTGTAAGATGAAACAGATACGGAAGACCACTGGCAAGAAGTAAAAAATATATGAAACGAGACATGTGAAGAAGTACTGAGAAAAGAAGAACTTCAGCACAAAGCATGGATAACAACAGAAACCATTAGCAAGATAGAAGACAGGAAAAACAATAAAGCAGATTTAAACAGAAGCAAAACCAGAAGCTCCAAAGCCAAGGCTCATGAAGTGTACATAGAAGCAAACAAAGAAGTAAGTAGTAACATCAAAAGAGACAAGATGAAATACGAGTATATTGATGATTTGGCAAGGGAAGCAGAAGAAGCTACAGCCAAAGGAAATACGAGGGACCTGTACAACAACACAAAGAAGCTAATAGGGAAATATAAGCAAGCAAATGGCCTCATAAAAGATAAGAATGAAAAATTGCTTAGTAATATACAAGAACAAATCTCCAACGAATCCCCCGACATCCAGCCAGCAGAAGAGGAGCTACAAATCAGCAGTGAACGACCAAGTAGAGAAGAAATAAAGAAAGCCCAAAGCTTCTGAAAGATGGAAAAACAGCTGGTCCTGATTGCATTCCAGCAGAGGCCATTAGATCAGATATTGATACCTTTACACAGATATTGTTAAAACTACTTGGCAAAGTCTGGGAGAGAAAGGAAATACCAGCAAAATGGAAGGAAGGTTATCTGGTCATGTTGCCTAAGAAGGGAAATTTACAAGAGTGCACAAATTATAGAGGAATAATGTGACTATCAGTGCCAGGAAACGTATTAGACAGAATCATCCTTGAGAGATTAAAAGAGTCCAATAGACAAGCAAATGAGAGATGAACAAGCAGGTGTCGTACGGATAGGTTGTGAGTTATTCTTTTGCCCGTCTAAGTAGAGTGGATGGTGATAGGTACGTGAGAAAAGGTGTGAGAAATAGATTTCACGGGTGATAGCTTTAGGACAAAATATGTCCCTGGAATGAGTAAGTTTCTCTATTCTAGCCTATCTATACGACTGTAATTTAGTACAAGACAACCTTGCCCTCCTCATACATTTAAATATAAGTTTAGCTATACACATACACAACCATGTGACAACAAGACACACAAACGTGGAAAACTACGGTTGATTGGGTATGGATCTGACCAACACACAAAGTTAAGTTTCTTGTTGATTATTATCATTAAACTTGACAACACCAATTATCTAAAGAAAGATCAAATAAAATCAGATTTACATACATATGAAATAGCAGAATAAATGCGCCCTCCCCTATAGAGAAAAAAACCCAAAATTTAATAACCCAAAGTCGAAGGTTAGCACTATGTTACAGAGTAGACAGTAAAGTAACCAAGTTCCTACTATATGCTACCCAGTAAAGTAAAAAAGTTTAAGCAAATCCAATGTTGGTAAATTCCCTGAAACAAAGAAAAATACTCACGCACTCTTTCGTACATTGGCCACTCAATCACTCTTACCTACTCTTGGTGATATCCCTTGGAAATACAATTATTCCTGAATATATAAAATATCAGGTTCACTTCCCAAATTGGCCCCGGTCCATTCTCTAACAAACAAATACTAGTGAGGTGAACGCAGAATCTGGTGTGGATTTTTCCTGGATGAACAAAATGTCACCGCCAATAGTTGATGTAGGAACGTGTTCTTGAGGTTCACAGTTAAAAGAGGAAAATACTTCCAGTATTTGGGAAACATCTGGTTGCTAAAAATGTTACAATGATAAATGATGATAATCCTATCGGCTGTCTCTATGTAGAGCTCCGATTCTGAAACAGCGTAACTTTCTGGATGCTCCGCTTGAATACGAAAGTCAGAAGTCGGGAATAAATGATATTTTGGTACACTCCAGTGGGCTGGTAAAATTTGAAAAAAATATCTGGGTTTGGTAAGTCCAGTTAAAATTATAAGTTAAAATGTTTCTCATGTATCTATGACAGATACTCGCTCATCAACGAAATTGGTGACGCACCAGCCAAGAAAAAGGGACAACATTAACCAATTAGAAAAAAGACCGCTGGACGCACTTGTGATCAGGTCTGCGAAGAAATACAAGAAACAATATGCATATATATATATATATATATATATATATATATATATATATATATATATATATATATATATATATATATAGATATTATGCTAATCGTATATCTACGCACACAGACGGGGACAAGACGATCTCTCCTGCACTCCGTCAGTCCTGATTAAGTTTAAAAGGCACACGGTGCTTTCCTTTACGCCTACACGGTCAGCTTAAAATGTTAATTATTATTTAATTATCCATATGCGCACTTACACAAAATATCGCCTGTCGTTAACAGCTATTAAATTGTCGGCGTCTGTTAGTCATCGTATGGTATTAAATAATAGGCACTTATAATAAATACACAAAATGAAATATAGCGTGAATTCTTTACTATCACTATCAGACGTGTTATCCTATAAGTCCAGTCAGCTAAAACCATCTCTTCTCGTGTGAGAAAGAGTGTGGCAAAAATTATCAGTTTAATTCTCTGGTATGCAATCGCTACACGTTATTTTATTTCGCTAGGTTTTAACAGCGAGAAAAATCTAAATTAATTATAATGGTCAAAGCTAACACTTTTAATAAAAAATCTGCACTATTTTTATTACCAGAAAATCAGAATGAAAAATCCCCACGAATGCTAATAACACATTTCCACAGAATGGTTCTAGAACTGCGCGCTAAGAGTATTCAAAAAGTCTCAGCAACAACTGATAGCAGGTTTGAGAAAACACAGTTTATATATCATTATATTTCTCTGATCTATCGAAGATGTTACTTTTCACGTTAATATGAGTAACGAAGAATCAGAAACAGAGTTTTAAGATAAAGGCTTACGGCCAGTCTTTCGTCGAAGTGTTCAACCGTCATCAAAAGACTTATTACGTGTAACGGGTTTTCTCTGTCCGAATGCCTGCTTCTAAAGAACAAAGAGCCCAGGGGTATCTGACTTCCCCTGAGTATGAACTTCAAAAGATTCTGTGTTTCTTGTCTCTCTCAAGCCGCTTGCTCATCTGAGAAGTATTGTGATTGACAGATGAGCTTTGCGCAAGTGGGCGAGGTATGCACAGTCTGATTTGTTTCCCTGTTATGACTAATAGGTCATGCAGTTAGTAAACATTGCGTTAGCTCGTGTTCAAAAAAAAAGAGGCGGGACGAAAAGTACGCTTGTGTAAGTAAAGACAGGCTGTAAATACATGGAAGAACGCTACGAGGTTGCGAAGACTGACAGATTACTATAGGCTCTTTTTCCATTATACGTCACAGCAGGTTTTCGACAAAATAGATCCTGTACTGACCAGATTGCCACATTGATAATAATAGTTGAACAAAGTCTGGAATGAAATTCACCGTTATACATCGGATTCGTGGACAATGAAAAGGCATTTGACAGTGTAGACAGAGAATTGCTTTGGAAATTGATGAGGCATTATGGAGTTCCCATGAAGATCATTAACTTAATAAAGAAAACATATGAAGACATGACATGCAGAGTTGGGTGGGACGGCTACAGTGAAATCGACTTTAAACACATCTAAAGAGTAACTACTATTTTGATTGAGACAGTGGTTAGAGCACTGGTCTCTCGCAGCACAGGTTCGATTCACGGTGTTATCACGCTACCCACCTGTAAATGGGTACCTGACTTTGCTCTTGAGTTAGTGAATGATAAGGCAGCAAGGAAGGGAACTGGTTACCCCACTTCTATATGCTGAACCTAGTATTGTGAAGTCTCTAACACTTTATTCCCCTACGGCAATATATGCTAAGGGACTAACTTTATCTTTTACTATTTTGACATTATCTTTTAGTTATCCAACTTTCCACGTGTCATCACTCACTTTAAAAATACACCGGATTAGTATTTAAAATGAATATCATGAGTCGTATGTTAACAACAGAGCACAGATGTGTTATAGATTCTCCGTGCTAAGAACCGGTACGGCCTCTAGTTATATATAAAACTAATGAATCCATGAAAACACTCACAGATGATTATCTTCATTGATGCCTGGCAGACTAACAATCATTTGTTATCTTTAAAAAAATCTTATATAAAATACCTCTCGAATCCTAAATGGGTTCAAACATTGAACAAATGCGGCGTTGAGAGACGGGATTTTCATGTGCAACTTTTCAACAGTCCATTTCGGCTTTCGAGCCGGCCAGGATGCGCATGAATTTCCTTTGATGGAGACCTGTGTTAAAATGTTTTTTGTTCGCAAAGATATTACATTAGTAACTGGCAATAGAGACCTAAGCTGACATTGGATAACATTTATGAAATTATTATCTTGATAATTTTTGTTAATGATGATTTGTCTTGCATGCAATATTGTACTGGTGGTGTCATCCTGAAGGTGTTAATTAACTAAGATGATGTTGCATCGCAAATGTGCGATATAAGGATCACAAATAGGTTAATTACATTTTTTTAAAATTTATTGAGTTCCAGAACGAGAAAAGATGCATGTATATTATCACTATCATATTACCACTGTCCACGTTGCCATTCTTTTTCTCTGGAGATTCGCAGCAAGATAATTAGATACAGCTGGAATATAAGCATAACATTTGTCATCATTATATCGCAAAGTCATAACAAGCAAAAAAAATGGGAATTATGTAGACAAAATGTGGAAGAAAATATCTCATGAAGAGTAACGCAGCGAGTAAGTAGTTGAGATTAAACCTTTCTCACGAAATGGGAGACAAACGTTTTACGTGATCCCAACAACACGGTTATTGTCCTTATAAAATAATTTAACCTGTAGATTTCAACACATTTTTTAACAATTAACCCACATATTTGGAGTTATTTTTTTAGATGAGATTTTGAGGGCTTATTGTTTTTACAAAATTTAAATTCAGTTCTATGGTAATTCGAAGCATAGGACACAATCTTAACTGCTAGAAGGTTCTTGTTGAAGAGAAAAAGGTGGCAAAGCAAAGCAGACTCGGTTGGTTTTTTTTTTCCAAGTCTTCTCCAATATCTACTGCCCGCATTGACCAAGTAGCTGTGCCTTCTAGTTCTGGACAAAAAACTTTTCCACCTCCTACAAAACCTTCTGCTAACGAGTCGTCTGATGATGAAGGCATTTACTCCGTGAAAATTGTAGCCATAAGCGACAGATGTAGTAGTGATTAAAGTCGTCTAGTATTTTTGAAATATTTTTTGTGAGTACAATACATAATAATTTGTGTTTTGTATTCAATACGTTTAATACTTATAGGTAGTTAATAAATGTTGGTAACTATTTAGATTTTGCTGTCTATCACATTTTACTTAATTTGTATACAACTTTCTGGACCTAGGGAACTAAATAATGTTATTTATTAATTTGCATGATTAATGAATGTTCGATAAGCGTTTTATCGGTTAGAGCTCGATGTTTCAATAATGATATAACAAAGCTAAGCTGTATTGACTGCTGTATTGGATTAATTATATTTTTGCTTCAATGAATCGTTTAAGAAAGGTTGGTATCAACTTTATTAGATAATGTGTATATTTTTATAAATGACTTGCACGTGCTCTACGATACAAACTAGTGTCATTGCAAATACGTGATTTATTTGTGTATTTTATTGCCTCTCATAATTATTTAGCAAACTAGAATCATATAATATGTGCTGATATTTCTTACATAATATATCAGTGAATGTATCTGAGAGACATGTGTTGTAAAGTAATCATTCATGACAAAGAATAATTGAAGAAAAGTGTTTAAAAAGATGTTAACCACTTCTACAAGTTGTAAATTTTATAACGCCACTTTATGCTGTCAGCTTGCAGAAATATGAGTCATAAAATCCATTGTCTGATTCTTGTCCGATAGAAATTGAACGTCCAGATAGCAGAATTCATTGTCAGGACATCGTCACTTCCCAGCAGGAAGGAAAGAAACAAGCTCCACTGTATAATACATAAAAGACGATAGCATAGTCATAATTACCTGTTCACTTATATGACACGGTGTGACAAGGGGCACCACATCTGTTGATCAGACTGCCTTCTGTTATAATGATCTGTATATATAATTTTTACTACTAGCTGTACTTAACCTTAATGTAGAAAAACGAAGAAAACCACTCTGGTAATTGCACCAATTAAAGGATATTTACTTTTGAAATGTGGATTGTAATTACCATTCTTATGTAATGTGTGCCATAGAAATTAATTATCGGTGGAATTTGATGGAAAATTACTATTCTGTGTGAGATTTTACACAATGGAATTTCATTTCGCACTGGAGTTTCTAACAGTAAATGTAAATCACAGAAAATGTGCTTGTACGCGATTGGTCGAGAGTAATTCTGAAAATAATATCATTGGTTGAAGAGCTGTCGTTTCGTAAGTCATTGACGCCAGGGCCAGCACTGACAAAACGACTGGAAAAAAAGACTATATAAAACCGTTTCAGATACACTTCTACATTTCCCGAATTCATTGTTCGATCGTTTAGCTGAAAAGACGTCGGGCTTACTGACCCACACCTGTAAGACGTCACAAACCGCAGCATACAGCTGAGAAGACGCCAAGCTGACATGCTCCTGTAAGCCGATAAGCTTGAAACCACAAAGTCCTCGAGATATTGTGTCTTTGGGCTGAAAATATCAGTGAGAATTACAACAAACTTCTGGTGAAGTAAATGTCATTCTGCAGTGTATGAGTGAACGACCAACATTGCATGCATGGTGACTACCTGCCCACGTGAATAAAGTCCTTCGGGAGTTCAAGCAGTATTCAATTACAGAACTGTATGTACAATAATTTTCAAGAAGATAAGTGCTTACATAACGAGAAACAAAACTTGACGTCACCAACGGTGATACTGTGTTCATACTTGGTGATAAAAGACAATGACAATTTATTAGTTTTCCAGCTTGTGATTTGTAAGTATATATCAGCAATTTTTACAAGCTTTTCTTTAACTTGTAACGTATGTCACTCTCTTGTCACCTTCAAATCTTGCAATCTGTTTTTCAATAACTTCCAGATTAGCAATAGCTCTGAAACTTGATACAGTGGTGTATTCTCCATGACAATACAATAATCAGTTGTAAAAACAATAAAATGAATAACTTTAAAATTAATTTTATTTTATTTATTTTGTTTTTGGTATTGTATCTTCACTGAAATGTGCGATATCTGCAAAAAATCTAGGTGAATTCTTTCTAACAAGATTGTCTCTCTTGAGAGAAATATTGAAACTTCTCCCCCCACCTTTTCTACACATAAACTACCGCACGCGCGTCCACAGACATACACACAACTGACAACTACATTTTTAAAAATGTAATTTACAACTCATATTTAAAAAAAAAAAAAATTAACTTTCCGTGTAATATACTGAATAATGAAATCCGCCTCCTGTGCTCTGGACTCGTTTATCGCAAACTGATAATGGATTCATCATCTCATCTCAGCCCGTAACCCGTCATGGGTCGTAGGGGTGCCATGGTGGAAGCATCAGCAGACAGGGTCCTCCACTGCTCTCTATCCTCAGCAATGCGTACAAGTGTGGAAAAACCGTGTCCTGCCCATTCTTTGATGTTATCAGCCCAGGATTTTCTCTGCCTTCCTCTTCTCCGTTTACCTTCGACTGTTCCCTGAAGGATCGTTTTCGAAAGGGAGTCATGACGAGTTACATGCCCAAACCAGGCAAGCTTTCGACAAAAGTGGTTCTTGGTGGCCTGCATAGGTGTTTATCTTCTCTCTAACATAAACATTTGTTTTGTGCTCTTTATAGCAAATGCGCAAAATTCTTCTATAAGATTTATGCTCGAAAGCCTGAATCCTTCGCTCCGTATCTGCAGTGAGTGTCCAGCTCTCACACCCATACAAGAGAATAGATAATACAAGTGATTTGTATAATTTGATCTTCACAGGAAAACTGATGTTACTTTTCCAGATCACATTCAACCTTGTCATGGCAGCTGAGGCCATCTCAAGTCTTGTCTTGATTTCTTTAATTGATCTTCCATCACTGCATATAGTGGACCCGAGATATTTAAAGGTGTTAACTTCTTCTAACGTTTGCCCATTGACATTTGACTTAAATTTAAAAACAACAAAAATAACACTAAAAAAAAAAAACAGTAAAAAATATTTAACAAAATATTTTAAACACAGGCTGTTAATGCACTAAAAAGTCACAAATAATTTTTCAAGGAGGTTATAGCTTGTAGTAAAACAATGTAACATCAAACTGACAAAAAGCCTGGGGCGCTGATTCT
Organism: Oreohelix idahoensis; assembly: GCA_024509875.1. Taxonomy (NCBI): domain Eukaryota; kingdom Metazoa; phylum Mollusca; class Gastropoda; order Stylommatophora; family Oreohelicidae; genus Oreohelix; species Oreohelix idahoensis. The sequence continues at coordinate 359,807 of JAMPIV010002255.1, read as the reverse complement.
ACATGAAATTAAAACCCTCTATTGGGCCATTTATGAAATAGTTGGAACAAAAATTCTTGGAGTGGTTTTTGTGGCTGTCCCATGTCTGAAAAGTGGTGTGAAGGTTAATTTTGGGCAAAAAAATGTTTAGTTAGTGTTTTATGGGTATGTTGCCAATTGGCAACAAATCACCATTAAGGTTGGGAACATTTATTGTTGCCATTTGGCAACATATATCTTTTAACTATGTTTTTATGTCTAACAACATCTATTTCACCTTTTTTTACTCCCTACCTACATTTAATATTTAAACAGTAAATAGCAGACAACAAAATTTGTGAAACTTCATGAAGTTAAGTGTAATTTATACAGAAAATGCCACACATACAATGAAACATATAGTTACTGAAAAAAAAAAATCTTCTGTCTCGTGACTCAATCACAGCTCCACACTCATGTTTCATGAAATACTTTGAAACAGTTTGAGTGTTTATTGAGGCACAAGTGTAGGTTACACTTCTCACAGACAGTTCTGGAGTACCCCTTGCATCCAGGAAGTTTGCATCTCCCTTTGTTGGTGACGGAATTGGGGCTGTGGCCAACATTGTCAGTTCTGACATGAAAAGGAGGTACATTTGCTGTTTGCCCTCTCTTCTTTTTAGCCACCAGCTGTGTCTCAGTGCTTCCTGATGGCCTTCCCCTTTTATTATTTTCACTTTTTCCTGCTTTTAGGAGACACAAAGCAATCTGCAACTTGAAATCAACTAATGGTAGTCTGTCCTTTTTTTCCATACCATCTGTAAACTCTTGTTCTTTCCACTCTGTAAAGTTGCTTTCACACACACACTGTAAAGTATCAGTCTGTCTGCTCTGTAAGGAAGAGTGGTGTGTTGTTGAGATCAGGCATGCTCCAGTCTACCCAGCTGTAAATGGGTAACTCACCCTAGTCCTGAGTTAGGGAAGGCAAAGGCTCCAGGGGAAGCAGGCCCTAAACTTGGTCACTTCAGCCGACGCAGGATGGTGTATGTATGAAGTAGAAGTGTAGAGTGTAGAGTGTGATTACCGCGAATGGTGTACTGTTCGTGTGCTGACCAATATAACCACTCACACTTGTGTCTACAAGGCACCAATGCAGACTGCTGGAATCTTAGTTTACTCAATTTATTCAGACGTACACACTGGGACATACGAGTACATCATGGTTCGTTGACATATCAATTTGTAGGTATACATAGCAGATCTGAAGTCATGACACATTCAGTAATAATGGGCAGTACATCAAAAGTTCAATGTCATGATACATTATGGCCACATCCCCCTATCTGACTAAACGCGTCAGTGAAGGGCGGATCGATAAATAACCAAAGTTACTTGACGTCCATAGTTTGTAGTATAAATTATGAAACCACGAAAGGGGTTTCTAGCAAGATTGAGATCTCCCTGTCACTGTCCGATAATAAGATAAATAATCTGTTCTCTTGGCAGTGATCAAAACATATGATGACCGAAATCCAACATGGCTACCTCCCTGAGTTGTCGTTCACTCATTCATAGGAAGGAGAATATAAGCCAGAGTTAATTTATAATGGGTATATAAAGGATTTCATAAATGTTTCCATACAGCTCTACGGTGATCAGGTTAATTCACGTAGCCATAACCGCTGCAGGAAAATCTGTCATCTTCGTCGATACAAAACACGACACTAGCATAGCGAAGCACAAAAGTCAAGCTAGGCCTAACCGACGAGAGATCATCAAAAATAGGAGCTGGGTTTACCTGGAGTCCGAATCATCTATATACTGACATAAGGAGAGTCTCTAACACAAACTATCGTAGAGACACCATCTCCTTCAGAAGAAAAACCACTTCGTGAGACATTTTTTTCTGACGAAAGGACCAGCTCTAGAAAAACGTACCCCGCCATTTGTAAGCAGTACATCGGAACTCATCACGACTTGTCAAGACAACTCATACTTCCGCTAGCAAGAATCTAGTCCCTCCTACCCATCCAAAATATACAATATAGGACTGATTCTACTTGTACTAATAATATGTAATACATATGAATTCAGGCCATAAACACAATAAGCAAATTAATATATTTTCTGGCCCTAAAAAATAAGTACAAACGCAAGCGCAATATCCTTGCGCTGGATCAATATCCAGAACGATTACTCCTATAATCAAAAGTGTGAATCAAACATGGATTATCTCGCTTTTACCATAAACAGCATTTTCATACACAAATGAATGAATGTCTATATTTTTCCCATATTAAATAGCCATATCGATTTTTGTAAAATGTGCGTCAAAATATGCACGCAACAGATTACCACACCCCTCGGGAAAAAAAAATGGTACATTTTTTTTTGAAATACATCTAGGAGCAACATACAATAGGCTCACAACGCACCAATAACAATGCGCAGATGATAAGCATAAGTTTTATGACCTTAGAGAAAGTACTTCTCTAAGTATAAATATTTCCAGAGAGGTGTCACCAACGCATACTACAATATTAGCAATGACACAATTTCCACATTAGTTTATACATAAATTCCATCTAAGATATCTTAACATCATGATCATCAAAGACGAAAAACATTGAAAGATCAGCGGTGAATACATATCAATGAACCGCTAAGTAGTGTTACAATCAATATATGATATATTACATATGTGTACACATTTCAACATAGAAACAACTGTATCAAAGTTGTATAACAGTTATGAATCATGTGGGCATCTAGACAAAATATCTGCCATCACATTTTCTGACCCACGGATAGCTCGCACCGAAAAATGAAATGGCTGTAGAGCAATCGCGTATCGCGTTGATCTCGCGCTCTTCAGATTTTTACTCTGAATAGCCGTAAGAGCTTTCTGGTCAGTTTCCACAATGAAATGCGCGCCCAGAAGAAATCTTTGCAGTTTAAGGATTGACCAAACCATAGCCAATAATTCACGGTCTAGGACCGAGTAATTCTTCTCTGCGGCATTTAATTTCCGAGAAATATACATCACAGGATGCAGAGTTCCAGAGTACTCTTGCATTAGTGCAGCTCCAATCCCGGTGGATGAAGCGTCACTACGAAGAATAAATGTCTTATCCTTAGAAGGCAATACTAGGATAGGTGAAGTAGAAAACATAGTTTTAACCTTATCCAAAGAGGATTGACATTCTTGAGTCCAATGGACTACATTAGGAGACCCTTTCTTTAGCAAGGAAGAAAGAGGTGACATAATGGAGGACAGATTCGGGATGAATCGTCCATAAAATTGTATTAGACCTAAGAGACTTCGTACTTGCTTTTTAGTCTTAGGAATAGAAATGTTAAGTATCTTACTTGTATTATGGTCTTCTGTTTTTAGGAACCCATGACCAACACGGTGTCCTAAAAAAGATATTTCGCTAAAACCAATACATGCTTTCGATGGTTTCGCTGTCAGGTTATGCTCGCGTAAGATAGACAATAGTTCATTTATACCATTATAGTGATCGTTCCAAGTATCACTGAAAAGACAGATGTCATCAAGATACGCAATGACATCTGAGCGATGAGATAGGATTCGACGCATCATGCGTACAAATGTTGCAGGGGCGTTCATAAGACCGAAAGGCATGAAATTCCATTGGAATAGACCCCTAGGCGTCGAAAAAGCAGTAAACGGTTTGGCGTGTTCGGATAGTGGAACTTGCCAATATCCCTTAGACAAATCGAGTTTAGTAAAGAAGTGAGAATTCGATAGTCTCGTAAGTAGCTCTTCTAGTAAAGGCATAGGTTCAGCATCGAATTTAGTCACTTGATTCAATTTGCGATAATCCACGCAAAGACGTATGTTATTGTCTTTTTTTCGTACTATAACCATCGGCGAAGAATATGCTGATGTGGATGGTTCAATAATTTTTAACTCTATCATCTCATCTAACTCTTTCTCTACCTGTGCTTGAAAATGTATCGGGATAGGATACGGTCTGACTCTTATAGGACTATGGTCAGTAAGAATAATGTCATGTTGAATGACATCCGTTTGACCAGGAATGTCAGTAAGGACATCCTGAAATTGTTCTAACATAGTAGAAACTTGTTTCTGCTCTCCTGGAGATAATTCTGGAGAAATTGCAACATCTTTCCATGATTCATTAGAGTGAAGAGGAATCATTGGAAAAGGTAAATTTACATCCGAGAAACTCGTTTCCTCATCCTGTATTACTGACAGAGATGAGTACTGTCCATGTTGGACTGGAAAATCGTCCGTTGCCTGGAAAACAGGTTGTAAATAATCAGGACGTTCATGGAATTCCGTGAGCATGTTGATGTGGAAGGTTTTACGCTTCCCGTCAATATCGACGATGTAGTCAACATCGGAAACTTTTGATATTATATCGTACGGACCTTTCCAAGAAATGAGAAGTCTATTTTCCCTACAAGGTAGCAAGACAAATGCTTTGTCACCTGGACAAAGTTGACGCAAACATCTCTTTTTATTGGCAAATTCCCTTGCCTTCTGTTTCGCAAATTCAGAAGAAGCAGTTGCCAATTTGCATGCTTCAATAATCTTGTGTCTAAGTGCGATGACATATTCATAAGAGGATTTTGTGTCATCGACAATATTATCAGCAGTTATAAGATCATGAAGTAAGGACATAGGACCTCGCGGTTTCGCGCCAAAGACAAGTTCAAAGGGAGAAAATCCTGTATGTTCGTTGGCGACCTCTCTATATGCAAAGAGAGCCGCGGGTAAAACCCTATCCCAATCCTGAGGATGATCTTCTGTTATCTTACCTAGTAGGTTTTTCAGAGTTCTATTCAAACGTTCCACCATCCCATTGGACATAGGATGATAAATACTACTCAGCGATCTCTCTATCTTCAGAGTCGACATTACTTGAGACATGGTATCCGATATGAGTTGGGTACCATGGTCGGATAATATTTCTGCTGGAAACCCCAGACGAGAAAATATTAACCAAAGAGCATCTGCGACATCAGCAGTAGTTATGCTCTTTAGAGGAACAGCCTCCGGCCAACGTGTGCACATATCAACACACGTCAAAATAAATTGGTGTCCTCTAGCAGACTTTATCTTAAATGGACCAATGATGTCTATCGCCATTTTTTGAAATGGCCGAATGGGAATGTCTGCAGCCTGAATAGGTGCATCATGGCGTGGACCTCTGGATTTAATCTCTTGACATACTTTACAAGATCGACAATAGATTCGTATGTCCTTATTCACAGCAGGCCAAAAGAAAGATTGAAGAACTCTAGCTTTAGTACGGGAAAAACCCATATGTCCAGCACACTGCGAATCATGAGCGTGCTGTAAGATTTTAACTCTCATATTTTTAGGCACAAGGATTTGAGAATGAATGGACTTAGCGGAGTCTTGTACCATACGTACAAGTACGCCATTCTTCATCGTAATCCAAGATTTACGATTTGTATCCTTATTCGGATCACCTTTTGTTGCCAGAGTAAAGAATTTCTTTAGAGTAGGATCATCTTCCTGCTGTTTGATAAAGGAATCGTGGGAAATCTCCAAGGGATCATCTTGGATCTGCGCATCATTATCTTCAGAATGTGAAGATTGTGGCATATTAAGAGCTTGAGCCCTAGTGATTACTGCATTAGCAGATTGCATATTAACATTTTCCCAATTAGAAATTTGCTGTGGAGTGCATTCTTTCACTCCATGAATGCGACCGATGATAAGATCAGCGATCGGATTCGGCAAGAGACATGCTTGCACCTCTCCTGTAAAGAAAGGCGTAGCAATATTGATAATGGCAGTGGAGTACTTCTCCAATGTGCCACCAAATGTTACACATTTGACTATATTGCCTGTAGCTCGAGAAGGATTTACGAGTGATTGCCTCACTCCAATGGTAGTGCACCCCGAGTCGAAAAGAATTGATACCGGAGTACCATCTATTAGGCCCCTATTAAAGACAAGAGCACCCCTTCCATTATGCGCAATTGACGCATGGAGAGCGGGAAGTGGGTGACCGCAGCTTAAAGTAGACACTGTGGTTGGATCGAATAATGTTTTGCATTGCGAACACTCAGATGCTCTAGCAAAATCGAAAGCGGAATTTGCTACACTATTGGAGTCTTTTTTATCATTATTCTGATTATCGGTGTCGTGGAACTCCTGTTGTGCAGAGTTAGCCTGGTAATAAGATTTACCATGTCTTTTGTGTTGTGATCTACCTCGGTTATAATTGTCTCTATAATTATTATTGCCTCTGTTATAACCCCTATTTGGGTTTGAATCATAATATTCATGATCATAATCATCATGCTCATTATATTGAGTATCCCTGTAATATTGTTTCTTTTGTCTCCATGAAGCACTTGGGTAGTTCCTATAGCTACTCCCTTTCCGAGAATTTCTAACATTATGGGAACCCCTCGCGTGTCGAGGACTATCAGACCGATTCCAGTTCTTCGAAGAAGAACTCTGATTTGAGCGGTTATCTTGGTTTTGATACTTATTCCAATTAACCTTTTTATCAAATTTATTTTTAGCTCCTTGGAATTTGTGTGAGTAATTCTGATTATATTCTGTTGCCGAAGCAACTGGCATACTCTCTTTAATGTTAGAGTTACTAAGAATCATGTCAGGGTGTGCCGTGGCATACTGGTCACAATATTCTTCCATTTGCTTTATTGTACTAGGTTTACGCTCATGTAAGAACTCTAGGAATGATTTATTTACAGAAGACATGACCTTGTCTCTTAGCAATAAATCCGTAAGACCATCAAATGTTTTCTCTGTTTTGGATAATTCAATCCATCGTGAAAGTGTAATTCGTGCTTTTGAGATGAAATCTGAGAATTCTACACCTACCTCAGGTCTCATTGTTTTAAACAAAAGACGGTAACCTTCCTCAGACAGCTGATATCTCTTTATCAAAGCTGCCCTAACAGCATCATAATTATCTTTGTCGGCCTCTTCAACAAAATATAACTTACTCAGAGACTCCCCTTTTAGATTTTCAGACAACTGATTCACATACTGTGATTTGTCAACATTATGAGATCGACAAGCCCGTTCAAATCTAGAAAGCCAAAATGTTATGTCATCACTGGTAGGGTTAAACGCTGGTACCTTGACCTTGTACACAAAGGGTTTACCATGACCACCAGATGCCTGATTAACATTACTCATACATGTCAATTTTAATTTCTCTAATTCAAACTCATGTTCTCTTATTGCTTTTCTCTCTTCAGCTTCTCTATCTAATTTTTTTTGTTCTGCAGCAGCAGCAGCTTCTAATTTTTTCTGTTCTGCAGCAGCAGCAACTTCTAATTTTTTCTGTTCTGCAGCAGCAGCAACTTCTAGTTTTTTCTGTTCTGCAGCAGCTTCTAATTTCTTCTGTTCTGCAGCAACTTCTAATTTTTTCTGTTCTGCAGCAACTTCTAATTTTTTCTGTTCTGCAGCAACTTCTAATTTTTTCTGCTCTGCATCAGCTTCTAATTTCTTCTGTTCTGCCTCAAATCTCCTTTCCTCCACTTGCATCTGCAATTTCTTAAGTTCAGCAGCAGTATCAGCTTCTTTTTCTAATCTTTTTTCTTCAGCTAAGGCTTTCCTTTCTTCTGCAGCAGCTTTTTTTTCTTCTATTTGAAGTTTTCTCTCCTCAGCCGCAGCTTTTTTTTCTTCAACAGCAGCAGCAATTTTTTTCTCTTCTGCAGCTAATGCTTTGTCATATTGAGCAACAGCCCATTGTTCTAAGTCTTTTCCAGTCTTATCAAGAGATTTTCCTTGTGTAATGAAATAATCTAATGTAGACATATTGTCTTCTTAAATCAGAAACCTGAAAAAGTAAATAAATTACCCTCTTTCAAGTTAATGGGAGACAAGTCTATACCATAGACTTAGTCTTAGTCCAAACTTGTATGGTTTATAATAACCAATGATAACTTGAGTACCTGTGGACAACAATAATTGTATCTCAAATACTGTGGGGACAAGCCTTACAAAGGTCTTGTATACCTCAATGTAATCAAAGATCACTTGAGTACCTGTGGAAAAAAATATTTCCCTTTACCAATCACTTTGGGAGACAAGCCTTACAAAGGTCTTGTATACCTCAATGTAATCAAAGATCACTTGAGTACCTGTAGAAAAAATATTTCCCTTTACCAATCACTTTGGGAGACAAGCCTTACAAAGGTCTTGTACATTTTGTTTTATAACAATAACAATCAGAAAGTACTGATCTGTACTATACTATCAGTGTATACCACTATACGTCATATGTCAACTAAAGACATTACAAATGACAAACAAGAAAAGACAATCTGAAAACATTTGCAGAGATCAAATTAAATTAAATAGGAGAAATGAAAAAAATGATCACAGAAACCGTGATGATAACTGCCATAAGATAACAAGACAAATAACGCCACAGTGTATAAACATAAGGGTGTAAAAAACTGAAATGAAAGAAAAGATGAGACCTACAATTATACAAACAAATCAAACAAAACTAAGGAACACAAAAAATGTTACAAATACAAATATGAAACAGTCGTCACAACTAACCAAATATTTGCAAACTATGTTGCATGCAAATTTCAATTAAGAAATTGCTCCCTATCGAACGCCAGAACAAGACCAATATTACTCGGTATTTCCTGTTCTAGTCACCACCCATCCAGGCCCGCAACATATAAACACCTACACATATAAACAAATAACATGTAAGCATAAATAGCATATAGCATACAATATCATTTATGTCATGAATGGAATGTGTTGCAGGTATAGTGTTGTAAAGCAGGCACAGTTTATTTTAATACTAATAACTTGCCACTTTATTCAGTAATAGATTTAATTTTAAACTATTACACTGTCAATTTTTCTCTGTTGAGCATATGAAGATCCAACGATGAACTATGCACTTTATGTTCAACAACACTGTGATTCTTCTGTACGTTGAGAAATGTCAACAATATTGCTCCAGATATTTTCTACACTTGATACCACTGTCCTGTGTAATACTGTCTGTACAGCGAAAAACTGTCAACAAGCGCTGACCTAGATACAGCATCCTATCGGTAATACAGGTCAAGCTGACATCGACTGTAAAACTGTCCTACTGGTGTTGATGTGTTCAAACAAATGTTCTTTCAGCTGTAAACTGTGATTCTCAACACAAAACTGCGTAAGCTGGACCCAGGAATCTGGCTCGCCACTGTAAAGTATCAGTCTGTCTGCTCTGTAAGGAAGAGTGGTGTGTTGTTGAGATCAGGCATGCTCCAGTCTACCCAGCTGTAAATGGGTAACTCACCCTAGTCCTGAGTTAGGGAAGGCAAAGGCTCCAGGGGAAGCAGGCCCTAAACTTGGTCACTTCAGCCGACGCAGGATGGTGTATGTATGAAGTAGAAGTGTAGAGTGTAGAGTGTGATTACCGCGAATGGTGTACTGTTCGTGTGCTGACCAATATAACCACTCACACTTGTGTCTACAAGGCACCAATGCAGACTGCTGGAATCTTAGTTTACTCAATTTATTCAGACGTACACACTGGGACATACGAGTACATCATGGTTCGTTGACATATCAATTTGTAGGTATACATAGCAGATCTGAAGTCATGACACATTCAGAAATAATGGGCAGTACATCAAAAGTTCAATGTCATGATACATTATGGCCACATCCCCCTATCTGACTAAACGCGTCAGTGAAGGCGGATCGATAAATAACCAAAGTTACTTGACGTCCATAGTTTGTAGTATATATTATGAAACCACGAAAGGGGTTTCTAGCAAGATTGAGATCTCCCTGTCACTGTCCGATAATAGGATAAATAATCTGTTCTCTTGGCAGTGATCAAAACATATGATGACCGAAATCTAACATGGCTACCTCCCTGAGTTGTCGTTCACTCATTCATAGGAAGGAGAATATAAGCCAGAGTTAATTTATAATGGGTATATAAATGATTTCATAAATGTTTCCATACAGCTCTACGGTGATCAGGTTAATTCACGTAGCCATAACCGCTGCAGGAAAATCTGTCATCTTCGTCGATACAAAACACGACACTAGCATAGCGAAGCACAAAAGTCAAGCTAGGCCTAACCGACGAGAGATCATCAAAAATAGGAGCTGGGTTTACCTGGAGTCCGAATCATCTATATACTGACATAAGGAGAGTCTCTAACACAAACTATCGTAGAGACACCATCTCCTTCAGAAGAAAAACCACTTCGTGAGACATTTTTTTCTGACGAAAGGACCAGCTCTAGAAAAACGTACCCCGCCATTTGTAAGCAGTACATCGGAACTCATCACGACTTGTCAAGACAACTCATACTTCCGCTAGCAAGAATCTAGTCCCTCCTACCCATCCAAAATATACAATATAGGACTGATTCTACTTGTACTAATAATATGTAATACATATGAATTCAGGCCATAAACACAATAAGCAAATTAATATATTTTCTGGCCCTAAAAAATAAGTACAAACGCAAGCGCAATATCCTTGCGCTGGATCAATATCCAGAACGATTACTCCTATAATCAAAAGTGTGAATCAAACATGGATTATCTCGCTTTTACCATAAACAGCATTTTCATACACAAATGAATGCATGTCTATATTTTTCCCATATTAAATAGCCATATCGATTTTTGTAAAATGTGCGTCAAATATGCACGCAACACCATCCTTACACACATCTGAACAATAAGTTAGCCAAGCTTGCACCACAGAAACATCCAGGAAATGAAACAATATTCTGTGGTACCATTTCTTGGATCTAATAGGTATACGATAGAGTGCCAGCAAGGAGTCCAGCAAATCTACCCCTCCCATGAACATGTTATATTCTTTCACAGCTGCAGGGCAAGAAATGTGTATTTCCTTCTTGGCTTTTCTGTCCCATCTTCTGACTATACATTCTGGTTCAACTGCTGCATAGGTGCTTAGCAGTGTGACTGCTTTATTGTCATACCATTTGATAGCTTTCAATGTGGCTCCGTTTGTTGCTGCAGTACAAACAACAGATGACCCTCTTCCTTTCGTTTTCAGTTCCTTATCGGAACACAGATTACACCCTTTCAGCCGGTTTGCGCGGACAGTGCCAAGACATGCAATGCCTTGTTTCCAGAGGCATGCCTGCAATGCTGGCGAATTAAACCAGTTGTCAAAATATACTTTATGCCACACATTTTTATGGATACGTTGAAGAAGTCTCAGCACGATATTAGCTGATGCTCCTAAATCAGGTTGGCCAGGACACACGTCAATTTTTCCAGTGTAAATTTCAAAATCATGAATCAAACCAGAAATGCTTGAACAAACGAAGACTTTATAGCCCCACTTTTTGGGTTTCTTTGGGTTGTACTGACGCAGAGATGATTGACCTTTGAATGGGATAACTTGCTCATCAATGCTCAGCCTTTCTGCTGGTTTGATTGAATTGAATTTCACTTTCAGAGCGTCAACTAAAGGTCTTAATTTGAACAATTTGTCGCCTTCATTGTCTTGCTGCTTGTTGTTGTCATTGCAGTGAATGTTACTTTTGATTTCTTTAAACCTCTTGTTCGTCATAGTATCAGCAACAAGTCCATAGCGCGTTGTAGAGTCCCAGTACAATTTACAACTGGGCATTCTAACAATACTCATCATAAACGCAATTCCAAAAAAACTGTTCCAGTTCTGGCTGGCTCAATCTGAGAGGCTTCATGATGTTTTTCTGGATGCTGTACTTGTTTGATTCAGTGACCATATGTGCCATTGTATCATCATCAATGAATCTGCGGAAGTATTCTATTGGTTCTGAGGTAACTGATACGTGTGCCGAATCACCAGAGAAGGGCGGAGCTTCAGAAGATACATCTGAGGCTTCACGGTGTCTCCATAGCATCCGACGACGATCAAAGGTTACATCTGTGTCCTCCAGCTCTGATGCAGATGATTCTGAAAAAAAAAGAAAACAAAGATATTAATTATCTGGCAACATAAACAATCATTTATTGGTATACTGGTGTACATGTTATTATTCTGATAATAGTAATAATGATAAAAATTATTCTAATCCACATTATGGTATAAAGCGTTCCACAAGTAAGTCTCCGTCAGCCGATATTTAGTACCTGATGGACTAGGCTGAAACTGTACATAGGTTGTATACTGATGGACAAGGCTACAACTGCAGTCTGAAATAAAGTGGCCACATTAAAAAAAAAACATCAATTAAATTCAACAAACCTGAATCGGTTGTGTCCGAGGAAGGGCCGGGTTGCCACGTGTTATCCAGGATGTCTTCAGCCTCACTGTCTGACAGCTCACTATCGCTAGAAGCCTCAGGTATTGGTCTATAGATTGTAGTCTTTTGGCTGTAAAACTTTTGAGGATCCATTGTGTTTAACTGTAAAAAAAAATTTAAAAAAAATGACAACATATACATTTTGTAATTCAAAAGTTTTTCATCACAAAATTGTTTAATCTCATCTGATGATACATTATGTTTTGTGATTACTGGCAATTTTAGTGGTTATCATGTGTAGTTTAGTTCTAAAAGTCAAGTCTAGATGAAGTAAATATGTTTTTATTCATTTACAATATTATTAGTAATTTATACTGGTAATTCTACTATTTACATTGACCTTTTTAGGATACATAAAATTGCAAATAACAACTTTTTTTTAAATGATGAAGTTTAATCAATTATAATGAGAATAAAATACTAATGTTGTTGATTACAGAGAAATACAACATTAAATATCATTTATTAGGTAAAAAGCAACTGTTGCCAATTGGCAACATGAAGTGGTTTTTATTCCTTAATCGACTTTTGTTGCCAAATGGCAACATACCTAAAATGTAAAATAAGAGTAACTTATTTTATTTATTTATAACTATTAAAGCATTTGTTACAAAGATAAGTGGTTTAAGTTACTCAACATATTTTTTATACACCGTTTTCATAAGGAATTTTAAAAAATAATGTGAAGTAAACTCACCTCTCAATTCGATCTTGCAAACCAGCTACCATGCCTTGACAAAAGAGTGCTTGAAAAAAAAGTATTTCTCCGACAAATGAGTTACCCGGTAATTTAAAATTGGGAATGTTTCTAGAACACAATAAAACAAAAAAATTATTAATTTGAACGCCGGATAGTGAAATAGATGACTTTAAACGGTATGTTGCCAAATGGCAACAAGGCCCAATAGAGGGTTAACTTCTGCTTTATACTTCATTACACACTAATGGATGAAATATATGATAAGCGCTTAAGATATTTTTTTCAATTTGATGTTACATTTTTTTACTGCAAGCTTTAAACTCCCCGAAACATTATTTGTGGTTTTTTAGTGCATTAAAAGCCTGTGTTAATTTTTTTTATTACTAGGTTTAATTGTGAAAACATATTGATTTATTTTTTTTCATAAACTGCAGTTTATTGATTTTATTCCAGTTACTAATTCAATTTTTTTTTCTTGTGTGAAATTCTAAAGAATATATAATATTTTAAATTGGTAGGGATAATTAACGAGCTATATTCCACTTCTAACGGAGACATTATTGGAGCATGGGATAGGACTAGCAAGAAGCTGGCTGACTTCACAGCTCTCTTCAACAGCTACAATCTAGAACTGTGCAGTTATCTACCTGATTTGTCCTGTAAGGATCCCGTTACATACCCATTGAGGCATTTTGCGAATATTTTCTTGACCATCGACTCACTAGGGGTGATGTGGTCAGCATCACACCGACCGCCTTTAACTATTCCAAAGTTACTCTGGTGCCCAATTCATGAGGCTGTGTTGACTAATGAGCCTTTAACGGTCTAAAAAAAATCCCAGCTCAACTGGGGATCGAACCATGGACCACTGAGCTCAGAAGCCAGTGTTTTATGTCCGGTGCCATCCCCTTTTTTAGTTCACCTCTTTTCTCCATTTCAGGGAACTGTATTATTAGGTAACATCAATCTTGCCACACTTAACATCTTTGTACTTCTTCCATTCGAGGATTATTATTAGATCATTTTATTTATCATGTCGATAACTATATGTATCTAACATCTCGTTTGGAATTGCTTGCTGTTTATGATATCAAAACCGCATACATTTCAACTGCCTGCAGTAACTGGTGAGGGCTAAATAATCTGTTGAAATTAAACTTTCTAAAGTACTGTAGAAAAATGATCAGTTAAAATTTCACGAATCTTCATTGGAATTTAGAGTGTCAATTTATAGTGTCAGTTTAGAGTGTCCGTTTAGAGTGTTAGTTTAGCGTGTCAGTTTAGAGTGTCAATTAGGGAAAGAGTTTTATCAGAATCAGACACAGAAACAAATTGGATACAGAGCATCCAGGTCTCTAACAAAACGATGCATACTACCAGCTGAACAGAAGAGAACAAGTGGTAATCTTCAGACTCCGCACGGGCCACAACAGATTGGAATACCATCTATTCAACAAGCTAAAGATAGGAACTGCTGATAAGTGTATTTGTGGCACCGATAAACTGACTGCTGAACATCTGCTTCTAAGATGCCCAACGTATGTTGAACAGAGAAAGCACAAATGGTCATCACCAGTACCATTAGTGGAAAAGCTCTACGTAGATGCAATTATCCTCACGCTGACTACTGCTATCGTTGAAAACATTCAAGTAGACGTCAGAAATGTACGATGGAGAAGAAGAAGTCAATTATTTTAGATTATTCCTAAAGATCGATGCATGTTGTACAAACGATCATGGACACATTTTTTTTTTTTAATTGTGCCTGTGTGTACAAAGATTTAACTATCACTTCACAACTTATCATACTTTCTGTTTATAATGAAACCAAGCGGGATTAAGAGAACTTAGGAGATAGCAACAAATGTTACCCCTTTAAAACTAGCGAAATATCACTTTAATTCCCAGCGAATGAAACTGCTCTAACTCTTCGCTTTTCTGTAACTGCTGTATGTTTTCAAACATTTCTTAGGGAAAAAAAAAACAACGAACATTAGAGTTATAATGCATTATAAATACGTAAACTTCATTTCTTGAACACACTCAGCGATTTTGCTAAATTCTCACCAAAATTATCCATGAGAAATTCTCCGACAGTTTGACAATCAGGTTGCAGTTGTGAGGAAGCTTCTAAACTCAAACTCAGTACTGCATCAGCTTCCTAACGGAATCATAACGAATAAAAATAAAATCATTAAATAAACACAGCATTTATATGATGCCGAATAAATTGAATACATTTAGAAGTATTAAGAGTAATCAACTATGTTTTAATTTCATACATTATTAGAAAATGATGCTTAAATATAAATTTATGGAAAGATAAACAAGAGACACATTTAAAATCCTCTACCAGTCAGCGCCTTTTTTTCATCGACATAACAATCATTTCTGCTAAATTAGTACTTCTTTGGGGGTCCAGAGTAGCTAAGAGGTATTGCGTCCGTCTCGATTTCTAGAGGTACCAGGTTCGATTCCCAGTTGACGGAATATAATTTATGGACACCTTTGTTCAGAACCAGTGGTCTTAATGTTGTCATACTCTCCCCTGGTCTCCTGGATAGTGAGATCGCATGCCTTACCTTCTCGGATAAACGCAAAAAAATAGGAGGTTACGTGTGCAAGTTGTGCACTCTAAAAATCCCACGGCAGTTGGAAGTTGTAAAGAGTAGGCCTATCGGTCCGTTGAGATGGCAAAATTAAAAAAAATTAGAAACCTACCACCACAAAAATATTTCTAGAATGTGTGATTCCTATATACATATATTGGGATTCTCGCCAGTGCTACAGAGTGCTAAGTCCCTGTCATGGATTTGCCTCCCTGCTTTGAAGTTGTGGTCAAACAGTGGCCAAAACTCAAGAGTATCTAATATGGATCTTCAAAGGTATCTACCTTCGCACAAGATTACTCTTGGCAGAGTTGTAGATAGAAAGATAATGATGCTTCTATCTCAAGGTAGTGTTCTGACTTGTTTTTATTTGGCTCTACATTTTGGATATTTTTTTGAAGTTGTTCCCATTTAATATGGATGGTTTATACATCCATGTGTTGGCGGTTTTGTTTGACATACAATGAAATAGTTTATTTTGTAATTGTGCTAAATTCACGTATAAATATTGTGTTTTTTCTGTATGGAATGACGGTAGGAGCGTTCATCGTGTACTGCCACCATTTGTCGATATATGGAAAACTACTTAAACATTTGTAACACATTCCAAACCCTGACGGTGACCTTCTGGCTAGAGAATAATAGACAATGCTAAATCACAGGGCTTGTCCCCTCATGGCGAGCGGGGATAAAAGCGTCGTCATATCAGGATTTTTATATCGGTGTATTCATTTTTGGACTGCACATGCCTTCTACAATGCTTTTAACAATGACCACGTGACTCGTTACTGACCGCTGTAAAGAAGAGACGGTGTATTTTCTTGACTACTAGCCCCTCTTAAACAGATAAGGTTTCCAGCGGATCATTGTATTTCACTGGCAATTAATCCCAGTGGGCATGTAAACATGTCACACTTAGAGATCGGCCATGGCTCGCAGGTAATGAAAGCCGCTAGGGACTTAGATTGCGCCCGACCACGATAAAAATTACTCCTTACACCAAAACAGAGCTCTTCGCGTTAAAATTCAAGGATGTAGCAAAGAGTCGGATTTAACCTTTAAAATAGCAAATGACGGTAAATGTGCTACTGTACTCATCCACAATACATATCATTATGAGGATTTTCGCACAACGTGTACCAAATACTACCAGAATGACCATGTCGAGACGAGAGCAGATACACAAGGTGCCTTTGTAGAAGATTTAATCACAACACCACTACCATCTGTGCCCCTTCATCATAAAAAAACAAGGTGATGGCTCAAGGAACTGCCACTGTTATTGAGTCATGGCTGGAAACGGACTTTGTCAGTTTAAATGAGTCTGCACAAAACATAATTTGTACCATAAAATTGGACTCGACAATATGTTTACCCCAGCTCGTAATAGATACCACATTATCAGTTGCCAGCGTCTCATCTGCTGATAGCGAAATCATCAACATTAACTCTAGCATACACTCTCCCACAAATTCATCCACTTTGCCTCCCGCAGCACGCGACTTTCCAGTGAGCGACACAGTAGCAAATACTCCATTTTCTCAACCTATGCTGGCCATAGAATATCCAATGGGCCCTAAAGAAACTAGCACACTAACAGATGAAACATTATCACGGGAAAATCACCCAGAAGTCACTCACATGATAAATGCGCATTGCTGCCAGAAGCTGATGCTCAAAATGTAGGACACCCTTCAAACACTAATTGCCGATCTGACGAATAATGTCTATAAATCGATCAACTCAGAAAACGAACTACTCAAAAAGGACATACTGCATCTGAGAGAAGATAATTCCAATATAAAACACGTCGTTGAGCAACTACGAAGCGATTTTTCTATTTATAAAACAGAGCACTCGGACCATCCTTTTATAGTACCTGAAGCTTCTGGAGATCCCTCCAAAGAACATATATCAAACGAACGCCGCAAGCAGCAACAATGTAACAGCAAAAAAGTTGAGGATACACGTGCGCACGAAGCTTACCTTATTAGTGTAAAAGTAAGCAACAGGTTTATCGCCCTTAACCAGAGTTCAGTACAAAATGAACAGGCATTAACGCCGCTACTAGATCAGATACTGACACCACAACCACCCGATGAAAACACCCAGACTATTCAGGACGATTCACGCCAGGAAAATCAATGGCGGCAGCAAAAATCAAAACTAAATCCGAGTCAACTACCATGTAGTAAAGCACCACATATAATAATTGGCGACTTTCTCTCCTAAAAGGCATATACAATGATCGGATGTCTACTACAAAAGAGGAAACTGTCTCAGTTTTAGCGATACCTGGAGCTGGAATTGAAAGATTAATTGATAGAATTAATAGGTTCGACATACATCATAACATTACAAGAACAACAGTACATGTAGGGATCAACGACATAATGAATGGACACTGCGTTAGCCCTTCGGCAATTTCCAAACCGACCACTACAATAAAATGTGAAGTCACTTCCTTTTCAGCCAAGCGTCTATCAGATAGTGATAGGATTTCGATGCTTCGCCTTCAGGGAAGTACCTAGGTTTTATTTTTATATTTATTTAAGTTCTTATGTCTCCTATCTAGCCTTCACTTTCTTTCTTTTCCTGACGAAGGCCTTGTGGCCGTAACGTAGACTGCTTTCTTTATCTTTTGTCCTCGTAAGACGAATCACCTTTTTCGATTTTTTCTTCAAACCCATCCATTGTACAATAAAACATCAATTTCCTAACACCTCCATTTTTATGTCATCCATTATTCCACCTTGCTATGGCTTCCAACGTCGCGTAGCTGACACCAACAACAAGGCACTCCAGAGCTACTGTGAACACAATAACATTGGCTTTATCAACAACACTCCTTTCTTCACAAGCAACTCTGGAGCACCAAATAAACGACAAACGGCTCCTGGGTCGACCCAGCCCCAAATGGGTACCAGAGCAACTCTGGGAAGGTTAAGGCGGCCGGCGTGATGCCGACCACATCACCCCTAGTGTGCCGACGGTCAAGATAATATGGGCCTAACACCATATTCCCAATATGCCTCAATGGGCGTGTAACGGGTTCCTTTACCTTTTTTTTTTATAGATCAAATACATACATCAAAACTAGGTATCAGCATCCTAGCAAAACACATCAAGTACCCACAGCGAACGCAACACGACAACCCACCAGACACAAAGAAAACAAACCGATCTACTACGAGATCAGCCCTTCATGAAAATGCACAACACACCTTACCCGCCCCTCAAAGAAGCGCTCCTGTAACCAACAAATTACCTAACAAACAGAACGCAACCTACAGCCAGGAAGCCGAAAGTTACGATGTTATGTTTCCTCCACTACCTATAAGACAGCCCCTCACAAACACATTATATGACAGTTCAACAAGCAGTGCCACAATGTCCCAGACCCAAAAATCTCCTACAAGTGTTGGAACCACTGCAGACGAAATCTACAGTCGTCATGCTTCCTCCCGTAGCCTTCCTGGTCGTGCTCAGTGGAACCCACAACTTGGCTACCTGATGCAATTCAGTCCTGCGTCACTCAGCCAAGCACTAATGATGTCTGTGCAACGCGGGTTCTACTATATACCTGACAGAGACATCCATTATCGATGATGAATCCACTCATTTTTTTTTCGTTGACTTAATCCCTGCGACCAAAGCCGTCTCTCCCCTGAAAAATTAGTTGATTACTGTAAAGCATAAAGTAATAAGTATTTGTTACTTTCTCAAAACACTCTAATTTCATTGGCTATAGGCCTTCGACAGTTTGTTTTTCATATTTGCAAGATTTTTATTTTTTATTTTTTTAAATTCGTATTCTCTCAGTGTTGCTTAATTACTTTGTTAGTGTTTTAGTGTTGTGGTGTGAAAAGTGCGTGCCTACTTTTGTATTACTATTTTAATATACTACTGACAATTTCAGTTAATTGTAATTTTTAGCAATACTTGCACCAAGTGTTCGTACGTTAAGTACTAACATTTATATTTTCACTTACTTGACGTTAATTGGTTTAAATTTTCGTGCGTTTCGTATTTAAAACTGCTTTTGTTATTTTCATTTTAAAACCGCTCGCCAAAATAAAATGCATACCTATCAGACACAATGGCTAATTTAAGGATGGTCTACGGCTGGGCCACCTGAACATTTACCATTTATTAGGCAAAATTCCTGAGCTTACACAAATTCTGAATAAAAATCTTCATGTTTTTGGACTTTCCGAAAGTCGTTTAAACGACAAAATATCAGATGATGAAATTGCACTAAATGGCTCTAAAACAGTTCGGCGAGACTCAAGTAGAAAGCTAGAAACAGGTATAGTAGTTTATATTTCCACTTCTATTAGTTATCGCCGCAGAAGCGATTTAGAGACAGCAGAGACCGAATGCATATGGTTAGAAATAAAACTACCGACTCAGGGACAATTTCTAGTCGGGTATCTTTATAGAAATCCCAGTGCAGGAGCCATCTAGCATGAAAATTTCACCACTATGGTGGATCCAGTATTTACCACTGCCAAAGAACTTTATCTTCTAGGCGATTTCAACATCGACATGCACAACACAAACCAAACGTGGGAAAACATCATACTATCTTACAACCTAAAACAAATAGTCAACCAGCCTACCAGGGTAACAAAAACATCATCCACAACAATTGACCACATCTTCGTCACCTGTGCAGAAAACATTATAGAATGCTCTGTTCCTACTGTCGCGATGAGTGACCACTATT
Organism: Oreohelix idahoensis; assembly: GCA_024509875.1. NCBI lineage: Eukaryota > Metazoa > Mollusca > Gastropoda > Stylommatophora > Oreohelicidae > Oreohelix > Oreohelix idahoensis. The sequence continues at coordinate 339,496 of JAMPIV010002255.1, read as the reverse complement.
CTATATGTTGCACGTGGTCAAAGAATAAATATAAAGCTCCAAGAAATAAACATATTAGTAGTAAATTTAGAAGTTTTAAAAATTTCAACCTTGAACTATTTGATTTGCGAACTGCACCTCTTGCCAGTGTTTACCAGCTTTCTGTTCCCGATGACGCCATTGCCCATTGAACACGTATCTTTCTTTGTGTGTTTGATAACCACGCACCAACTAAAGAAGTTCGTGTGACACGACAGATCAAATCTCCTTGGATCACACAAGCAGTGCTAGACACCATGCGGCAGAGAGATCAAGCTCACAAAAACAAGGACTTTAACATATACAGAGCACAGAGGAACAACGTGCAATATTTAATTCGTAGAGAAAAAAAATTACTTTAAATATTTGGTTCAGAACAAAACAAACAGTAAAGATGTATGGAAAGCAATCAACACTTCAGCGAACAAGCGAAATCTGTCAGTCTCGTCAACCCCTAATACTTCATTTACTTGCACAGACTTCAGCAATTACCTTCAGACAGAAATAAACAGTCTTAAATCTACAATACTAAATTCACCTTGTGACTTAGGCAGGCTGTCAGTATTTTGTGAGAACAAATGTACCAACACAATCCCATCCAACATTCCGTTTATGACAGTTAATGACGTGTATAACTATCTTCTAGGCCTTAAAGATAATAACTCATCTGGACTTGACGGAGTCAGTAATCGAATACTGCGTTATGTGGCTCCAGCTATTAGTGATTCGATTACATACATATGCAATCAATGTATCGCACGGAGTTACTTTCCGTGGCACTTTAAAGTCGCTAAGGTATATCCTGTCTTAAAACCTGGCTCTTCCGACAATAATAACCTTGGTAACTATAGGCCAATCTCCTTAATATCATCGCTATCAAAACCACTAGAAAAACTCATACATAAAATAACATAACAACACCTAGTTAACAACGGCTTGCTAGTTGATAGTCAGTCGAGGTTTAGACCTAAACATTCATGTCACACAGCTCTAACTAAGATGATTGACAACTGGCATTTAAATATTAATAACGATAACATATGTGGGGCAGTTTTTGTAGACTTTAAAAAGAATTTGATATGACAGATCACGCTATTTTAATTAGAAAACTAGAAACATCAAAAGTAAACCTTCAACTAGTGACAATAATTAAATCATTCCTGTCAGACAGAAAACATGTAGTTTCTTACAATAACTCTTATTCAAACCCAACCGTAATAAATACCGGCGTTCCTCGGAGCTCTAATCTTGGGCCTCTACTTTTTGCCATCTACATTAATGACCTTCCACTACACGTCGAGCACGCATCCAGTGACCTATTTGGTGATGACTGTACTGTCTACACTAGTGATACAAGCTGCAACAAACTCGAACTATCGTTACAAAAAGATACAGACAATCTGATTAAGTGGAGCATCGGTAATCGCATGCTAATAAATATAATTAAAGCAAAGTGCATGTTAATATCAACTAGACAAAAATTACAAAATTCAGAGAAAACAACACTTCAGATCTATATTGGTACCTCACCAATTGAAAACATTATTGAACATAAAACTCTAGGAATAGTTGTTGACCAGCATCTAAATTGGAACTCACATGTACATGCACTGACCAAGCAAACGGCACAGAAAGTTTACCAGTTAGCTAAATTGAAACATTTCCTAGATGAAGATGCACACAAAGTGTTCTATATATCTCACATACAAACAAACCTTAACTATTGATCCACAATCTGGGATGGTTGTTCTATGTCCAACACAAAAAGACTCCATTCCCTACAAAAGCGTGCAGTGCGTCTAGTTTCTGACAACTGCCAAACACAGTGTGTAGATCAATATAAAGATCTCAAAATACTGCCTCTAAGAAAGCTTTTTCTGTTCAACAAAGCTAAATTTGTTGACAAAATCCAGTCACCGAATGCTCCAGCGTATATGTGGCCAATGTTCAAATACAATGAAAGACGCAGTCAACGCCTTAACAAAATACAAGTGCCCAAGCCTAGGCTTGACTTATTCAAGAAAAGCTTAGCTTACTCTGCTGCTCATCTTTGGAACTATCTTCCACATTATCTAAAACATAACAGCCTCAGACCCTGTTCATCCAATCGTAGACTTTTCGAATACTTTATGAGTTCTGATTATCTGCCCCCCTGATGTGATTATTTTTCCGAACAAATGATATAATAACGAATGTAGGTTTAATGATGATGTTTGTACTTTTCAACATATTTTATTTCATGTTTATGATTAGATACTGTGGATGTGAGTATGCTATTATTTTACCTTCACAACGTTGAATTACTTTACAGTGATGGGTAATATGCATGTGAGAATAAATGAAATCAGTATAAAAGACGAGAGAAAGGAAGGGCAGAATATCAGACGGGCCTGCGTGCCAGATTCTCAACCCTTTGAAAATAAAGTTCGTTCGTTCGTTCGTTCGTTCCGCCGCCTTTTATGAAGAATTAAGCAATTATTAAATTCAGCTCGCTCAAGCCCCCACCCTGATTTACTAAGTGGAATTCTTATTATTCTGGTATAGCTTTGTTTAGAGTGTATTTAGTAGATTGACTGATACAAACTTGCAGTACATTCAAAATGACTAAATCGACGTTAAATTTGTATATTTACAAATAAGAAATTTAATAACCAACTAAGTATTAACTGTTTAAAAAAGTGAATAGTCTTTAACACAAAATACACATCATCGTGTGATGATAGGTGGTTTATGTAAGAGGTCACTTGGCAGCTTTAAGGTGTGAGTTAGCTGCTAATGGTAGTTTCTTCTCCTGATGATTTTTTTGGGTTCTGTGCAGAAAGATCACTGAAGTTTTCGCGTCTCTGGTCAAGATTAAAGGCGCAGCACGTTCCAAGTCAGATCAGGGAGTAACTGCAAAGCTGGTCCCGCGTCTCTAAGACCCTCTGACGATGGCGTCTAGCTCGACATTAGGCCACTTTTACCATCACATTGTTCCAGAGATTAGTACCACAACTGGTATCAGCAACAAGTATGGTTAAAAAAATAGAAACAATTATCCTCTGAGTATTGAGTTTCCCGACACATGCTTATGTGTCCTCATCTTCTATTCCACCATCCCATCTACCTCAGAATTTACCTCGATGAGAATTAAGCGTAATCCCTAGAGAGAAAACTTTCTTTACATTTAAATGAAAATGTTAATAGTACATATAGAATATGTTTACATTTACATCTACACTGTTTGAAAAATAATCGCAATTTAGATTAAATATGTTTTCATTTAAATCTAAACTCGTTGAAATGTTTGAAACTTTCATTAATTTTAAAGTGAACATGTTTACATTGACATTTACAATGGTTTGAAGCTAAATATTATAATTTGAATGTACATCATTTCTTTCATCTTTCCTCCCTGTTCCATATAGAACTTGGGACTATTTATGCTTTTTGTTCTCTTTAAGAACATAGCGATAAAGCCGTCACCATCCATTGCAGTGGTGGTTCATGAAATTATTATTCTATACGCTGAAATTGCCAGCCTCAAATGCCTTGAACATCCACTAGCAATTTTCACATATTAATAATCACATGGCAATATATACATATTAGTTCACATGATAGTAATGAAAAATATAGAATGTAAAATGTACAACTTACGCCAATCTTGGCTCACATAGGAACACATTTAAGGCACTGAGATGCCTTTTTTACACCTTTCTGGGGTTTTGTTATGTTAACAATGAATTTCCACCATGACTCCGTGTTTTCAGTTTCATCAGATCCCGGTTTTCCTTCTTAAAATAGTAGAGTTTTCTATTAGAGATCTTCAAACAAAGTCCGGTCCTGATAATGGAAGTCTGATTCTCACAATCTTTACTCTGGCAAGTTCTTGTTGTCGACTTAGCAAGTGATTCTCACAGTGTAATAGACTTGCTAAAATTGCCAAATTATTTTGCGTGTTTTCTGCCCCTGCTTTTCCGGGCTGTTGGGACAAACGCCCGATCGACGAAATTGTTATTCGCGCCTCACAGTATCAGCCAAACTTATTTGAACGTTTAAATTTATGGCAATTTTATGATGAAATATTTTGCATGACTCATCTAGTGCACATTTTCAAACGTTACTTTTCTGAAATTGGGCTAAAAACATCCGATTATTTCTTGGTCAAATTACGTCTCACACTTCAACATGTCCTCTCAGATTGGGGGATTATCTGACTTGCCTATCCCACGTAATTCAACCGTCGTTATCAGACTATTACTCGGCGCAATTCGGCCGTCTTGTCTGGACATTTCGTGGTTTATCAGCACATTCAATATGCAAGCCTATTGTTCTGTAGAATTATAAAGGATTACTCTCATCTTGTACAAACATCGTCATTAGCCTTGTTGAAGATTATTGCATGGGTTGCGAGCATTTTTGGTTTGAACTTGATTCAGATGATCGCACCATGGAACACCTCACTAGACCGAATAGTAATGTTCGCGTAAATCGTTGTATGACGCGTAAGACCTAGTAACCAGAGAGTCTTTGTGTAGCCTTTGGGCCTATGGCAGCGTTTTGGAATATGTGGCATTGTAACAAAATTAACCGTGATACAACGTTAAAATATCTCCAATGATACAACGTAGGGATAAAAACTAATGCGTAAGCTGCTAGAATACATGATCGCCCACGCCGCAGGTCATCACCCGCCATGGAAATTAAATTGTTAGACTTGAAGGCAAAACGGAACGGGGTGAGAACGGAGATCAAAAGGAAAAATCTGACTGAACGCGTGCTTGAAACTAGCGAGGCTAAAAGGACGCAAATTGGTGGGGAAAGGAGAAAAAAGTCACGTTCCCCAAGTTGACATAAAGTAAAGAAATCGACAAAAGGGACCTTGGATATTATACGCTACAGTCATTTCTTGGACGCTTTTGCGATAACTTAGCCCGTTTATTTGAATGCAGTGATGAGAAGATTCTAGAAAATATTTGAAAAGTAACTTTTCTTAATAATAATGTTAGGAATATAAAACCTAGCTGGCCGGATGGCCCATCTTGAGCAGTGAAATAATATGCTTTCATTTATACAGACGGACAGATAATAAGAAAGATATTGACAAAAGACTGTGTTGTTCATATCAGCGAGCGTCTGCATTGAAATAAAACATGTCACTAATTTTCAAAAAATTGTGGCCTTGAAGACGCAAGTGCTAAAATCTAGTTGGAATGAAGAGACGGGGTGGGATGGTGAATTGTGGCTAAAAATAACTTTAAAGGCGAAATTGTGTAGGGGAAGGCAGAGTTGGTTCAAAAAACAAGTGTGTTTTTTTGTGAAACGCAAGTAGAGACGGACGGACCAACAGACAATAAGGCATACTTGACTGAGGTATGACTGAAATGACTTATTGGTAGGATATTTGAATTTGAAAAAAGAAAAGGCAGTGATTGGCCATAGATGAATATATTATCGGCGCTCAGACGTGCATTTTGTGCCATTCATTATAAGTTGTCCTAGTAGACACAGTGAATTATTAAGTGGTGTAATTCCCAGAAGCTATTGAAATATTTAGAGGGACGCCATCCTAAGGCCAGCAGCTCAGCTGAGTTTTGCTAGCATTTAACTGTGTTCTATATTCATAATTCTGGTAAGACTGAAATTATTTCTTTGTACATTTTAATATTTGTTTAAGGTTCGAGTGATTTGATACTGCAATAGCATAATCTGTCCCTTACAACAAGTAAGGATTCGCTCTAGACCCCCCGCCCCAGTTCAGGGTCTAGAGACAAATAAAATACATAAACTCCCGCAAGGATTATGAAGGACAGATCAAGTGTTGAGATCAGTGTAACATATCACCTATCCTATTCTATGGCAGGAAGCTAATGAACATATTTCAGAATACGTAGTCTGGGAGAACTTATCCTATGTGAAACCAACTTGGTAAGATGTGTTGTTTGGTCAGAAAGATCTGACCCGTCTATGTGGTGTTGTTGTTGTGTAGTGTTGTGTCCAGAAATGGTTAGAGGATGGAATTCTGACACATGACTAATACTTTGATTGCAGAACTGTGAGTTTCAGTTGGCACCAATGCGGTGTCAAATGAGTTGTTGAATATTACAAGAGTGGACCCGTGCAGTAACATTTTGTCAGAGCAGCCTATTATAGCCCCCAAGCACGGAGAGGTGGGGCCACCAACCTTCTGATATTGCCCCCAAGCACGGAGAGGTGGGGCCACCATACTTCTGATATTGCCCCCAAGCACGGAGAGGTGGGGCCACCAGACTTCTGATATTGCCCCCAAGCACGGAGAGGTGGGGCCACCAGATCTCAGCACCAGAGCTACACCTTCAAGCTACGTGAGCGCCTGGTCTGCTGAGAATTCACCAACTCAACTTATTTCCTAACACACCCATAAAATTTCCATCAAATAACTGGACAATGTGTAATCGCCATAGACAGGGAGTGATGAGACCACCCCAACAGCACATCCATTAAATGTTCTCCCAAATAGATTACTACTATAAACAGTAATAATATTAACTAGTCTAGTAACATATATATGTACACACCTTGCATTTATTATGTAATATTCATGCATTTCTTTCATAATTGCTAAACCTTTCATATGTTCTGGCCAAAATAAAACCTTGGTTCAGAACAAATAAAATGTAAGAAAATTACTATCCAATTTTTACACACTTGAGTTAGTTCAGTGTATTATAACATTTATTAATATTATTAGACTTAGTAAATATCTGTGTGTGTGTATGTAAACTACCACAACACATTACATATCATTACCCTAGACATTTAACGTAGCCACATTCATTAGTAAAAAAAGATAGGTGTGAGGTCGTAGTGGTAGCAAGAAGGGCCTTCTGACAATTCACAGCTACATTTTATCTCAGGAGCCTTCACAGCTGACCTCATGCATTACACTTAGTAACATCACCATCATACAATACCATCAAATCCACTACATATATTGGGGTCTCTTTGTCCCGGGATAATTAGCCTATCCAATATATTAGGATCTCCTGGGGGGAGAATTAGATTAGGGGAACAGATTATAAAAATTAAAAGTGTCCCTGAAAATAAAAGTTGGTGAATCTTCACAGCCAGTGGTAGTTAATTAATTAATTAGAATTATTTTAGACTAGAGTAATTAGAAGTACTTTAGTGGTTGGAAATTTTATCTTGCACATTGCTAGATTTGTTTAAAAAGTATGGCGGAGCTGGCCAAATTCAGATCAGCTGCTGTGCTGACGGCAAAGGAGATGGGAATGGATGGTCAGATTTTAATTCAATATGTAACGGCTGAATGTGATAAGTATATTGAACGGGAAGAAAGAAGATTAGAAAAAGAGGCTGAAAGAAAATTAGAGTCTGAAAGGTTGGCTGAAGAGAAGAGGTTACAAATAGAGGCTGAGACTAAGAGGTTGCAGATTGAGGCTGACAAAGAGGCTAAAGCATTGGAGGCAGAAGAAAAACGACAGCAAAGGGAGGCAGAAGATAAAAAGGCCGAAAGGGAGGCAGAAGATAAAAAGGCCGAAAGGGAGGCAGAAGATAAAAAGGCCGAAAGGGAGGCAGAAGATAGAAGGTTGCAGAGGGAGCACGAATTACGACTAAGGGAGCTGGAGCTACAAGGCCAGGCTCCTGAAAATGGTGCCAGCCCTTTTGCCTCAGATGCTACGCCCAGTCTGGGAGCCTCAACATCAGCTATGGGGTTTCATTTAGACCATTTTGTTGAAAAAGACGATGACATAGAGGGGTACCTAGGACGTTTTGAGTTATTAGCTACTACATATGGGTTAGAGAGAGAGAGGTGGAGTTTAAAGCTATCACAGGGACTGAGAGGTACTTCTTATGAAGTCTTCGCAAAAATGAACAGAGAAGACAAGACAATTATGACATGTTAAAGCAGGCTTTGTTATTGAGGTACGAAAAAAATGGGGAATTTTATCGTAAGAAATTTAGAAATGCCAAACTGTTGTCTGGGGAGACATACCACCAATTCTCTGCCAGACTAGAAACCTATTTGGAGAAATGGACTGCTCTGGGGAAGACCCAAGATCTTAAAGAAATGATCATGATTGAGCAATTGAGAGAGTCCATGGCTCCAGACATGAGAAAATTTCTCATGGAACAAGGTGCAGAGAAGTTGGGGGAGGTTTTAAATGTCGCTGAGAGGTATCAGGCAGCCCAGGCAGAGGTAAGTGGTGCTAAAAAGAAGCACATAGACAATTTTAAAGCTCCACAGCAATTTAATAAATTTGATAATAGAGAGCAGGGAAATAAAGGTAGGACAAACTTTGAACGGCCAAGAAATGACTATCGAGACAGAAACTCACAGTTCAATGACCAAAAATCCAATGAAAGAAAACCGTTTAACCAAGGAAAAAGATGGTGTAAATGGTGCAAGAAAGATAACCATAACACCGAATTTTGTAGAAGGAAACCTTCAAACATTGCTGCAATGAAGTCGGGGACTCAAAGATTAAAGGTTAATCCTAAGGGACAGCAGGAACCTTATCACCCCCCAGTTTGTGAGGATGTTATTTGTAATGGGGTCACCATAAGGTGCCTTTATGATACAGGTTTGGATTATGATTCAGTTGTGAAGTCTAGCCTAGTGGACCCAAGTCAGTATACCACAGAAACAGTGGAAATACAAGGGGCAACTAAGGACATACCACTCATGACACTTCCCATCGCAAGGATAACGGTGAAAACTCGCTATGTGGAAGGAGAAATCAGAGCAGCAGTGATAGATGAACCAATCTACCCTCTGATATTGGGGTGTAGATACGTCTTCTTGGGGAATCCCGAGAGACCTGTGATCATGGCGACAGTGCAGACCAGGTCACAGAAGAAGGAGGAAAAAGGTGAACCTATAAATGCTCATCCAGAGGAGATGAGGAAGGCGCAGGCTGAGGATAGGACACTCAAGCCATGTTTTAAAAAATTGCCCAAATGCCACACACCTCCGAGCAAGGGGGAATATTTTATGAAGAACAAACTCTTATACAGGAAGGCCGGAACTGGAACAAATGGTCACAACCAGCTGGTTCTTCCCACTTCATATAGGGATAAAGTGATGGAACTCGGGCATGCGATTCCCTTCAGTGGTCACATGGGGATCAGCGCCACAGGACAGCGTATAGCTTGTCATTACTTCTGGCCAGGGATAACGGAGGATATAAAAAGATATGTCAAATCCTGCCCAGAATGTCAAAGGGTAGCTCCAAAGCACTGGACTGCTCCTGCAACTCTAGGGGAAATGCCCATAGTGGGAACACCTTTTGAGAGGGTTGCAGTGGATATTGTAGGACCTCTCACTCGGACCAAGAGGAGGAACAGTTACATCCTTACTCTGGTGGACACTTGTTCTATGTGGGGAGAGGCGGTAGCCCTGCCATCAATTGATTCAAAACATGTAGCAGAGGCACTACTTACAATATTTACCCGATTAGGATTCCCGCATCAAATCTTGACGGATAATGGTTCTCAGTTCAAGGGGAAACTAACGGAAGAAGTTTTTAAGCTATTTCAAGCCAGACACTTTCATTGTAGTCCGTACCATCCACAAGGGAACGGCCAGGTAGAGAGGTTCAACGGGACTCTCATTTCTATCCTGAGAAAGCTGGCACACGAAAAACCGGATCTGTGGGATCAATTCCTGCCCGCCGCATTGTTTGCGTACCGGGAGGTACCACATAGTTCAACCGGGATGGCTCCCGCAACTCTGCTATTTGGGAGGCCAATAAAAGGTCCATTAGAAGCTCTATTAAGGACCTGGACAGATGAGAAGGCGGAAGAGACTGTTACCTCATCTTATCAATACGTGAACGAACTGACCACTTGTTTGAAAGCTGGATGGAAACTGGCAAATGATAATTTGAAACAAGCCAGGAAGAAACATGCAGCATATTTTAATAGGAAGGCAAAGGACAGAGAACTGGCAGTGGGAGAGAAGGTGCTGCTTCTACTACCCGGTAGCCAGAATAAATTACAAATTGGATGGCAAGGTCCATATACGGTTCTAGAGAAGGTGTCTAGAACAAACTATAAAATTGACAAAAAGGGGAAGGAGAAAGTTTATCATGTAAACCTGTTAAAGAAGTATCTGGACAGACCACTCCAGGAAAGCACCCCCTTACTGACCTTAGCTATCGCAACTCAAATGCAAAAGGAACCACTCACCTCACATGAATACCCATTACATCCTTGTGAAACAGCAGCACAGGTAAAAGTCAGTAAGCACCTGACTAAAAACCAGAGGGAGAGAGTTCAACAGGTTCTGGAGGAACATACAGATGTATTAACAGATAAACCAGGCCATACAAATTTGCTACAGTATGACATGAAACTGGTAGACTCAAACCCAATCTGTATGAGAGCCTATTCTATTCCGTTCGCGAAGGAGAAGGCATTGAAGGAAGAAATAGATTATTTGTTGAAGGAGGGGATTATTTCACACAGTGAATCATCTTTTAGTTCTAGTGTCGTTTTGTTGAGAAAACCGTCTGGGGAACACAGACTGTGCATAGATTACAGGAAACTGAATGCTGTCACAGAAGGACAAGTGGATCCATTACCAGACACAAAACAGTTATTTGCCAGACGGAACAAGGCAAAATACTTTTCAAAGGTGGATCTTAGTAAAGGCTATTACCAGATCCCAGTGAAGCCTGAAGTGAGACCTTATTTGGCTTTTAGCACTTCGGATGGACATTATGAATTCAACATGCTACCATTCGGACTGAAAAATGCTCCGAGTGTATTTTCAAGGATGATGCGCAAATTGTTGGATCCCCTGAATAACCCATGTATCACGAATTTCATGGATGATATTCTCGTCGCCACAGAGACATTTGAAGAACACATTGATGCTCTAGAAATGTTATTTAATAGGCTTAGGGAGGCGAACTTAACTGCTAGGCCAACAAAATGTTGCATTGGATGCAAAGAGTTGGAATTCTTGGGACACACTGTATATCAGGGTAGCATGACCCCTGATCCCAAGAACTTGGAAAAACTGCAGAGAGCACCTAGACCACAAACAAAAAAGGACGTGCGATCATTCGTGTCGTTATGCGGATTTTATCAAAAATATATCAAAGATTTTAACTCTATTTGTGCTCCTCTGACTGATCTGACTCGCAAGGGACTTCCAGATAAAATTAATTGGACTGCGCAAAGTGAATTAGCGTTCCAAGACTTAAAGGAAAAACTCACTAGCAAGCCTATTCTCAAACTGCCTGATTTGACACAGGACTTTGTCTTAAGAACCGATGCAAGTAATGTAGGACTCGGAGCGGCTTTGTTGCAAAGATCATCTTCACCTGATGGGGAACTGAAACCAGTCGCTTATGCAAGCCGCAAATTGAATAAGGCGGAACAAGGATACTCCACAAGCGAAAAAGAATGTTTAGCGTTAATCTGGGCAATAAAGAAGTTTCAAATCTATCTGTATGGTAGGACTTTTGTGGTCGAGACGGACCATCAGCCTCTCGTATTCTTATCTCAGGCTAAGCATGAAAACGCAAGATTGCTGAGGTGGTCTTTATTGCTTCAACCTTATCAGTTTAGTATCCAATATATCCCAGGCAAATTGAATGTCGGTGCAGATTTCCTCAGTCGGCACCCCTGTGATCAAAATTAGAGTAATGGCAGGCGTAAGGAGAGATTTTATCTATGTGTATCACTGGTTTTAGAACTTGCCGTAGGCATGTTTTCAAGTGGGGAGATGTGTCACAAAATTAACCGTGATACAACGTTAAAATATCTCCAATGATACAACGTAGGGATAAAAACTAATGCGTAAGCTGCTAGAATACATGATCGCCCACGCCGCGGGTCATCACCCGCCATGGAAATTAAATTGTTAGACTTGAAGGCAAAACGGAACGGGATGAGAACGGAGATCAAAAGGAAAAATCTGACTGAACGCGTGCTTGAAACTAGCGAGGCTAAAAGGACGCAAATTGGTGGGGAAAGGAGGAAAAAGTCACGTTCCCCAAGTTGACATAAAGTAAAGAAATCGACAAAAGGGACCTTGGATATTATACGCCACAGTCATTTCTTGGACGCTTTTGCGATAACTTAGCCCGTTTATTTGAATGCAGTGATGAGAAGATTCTAGAAAATATTTGAAAAGTAACTTTTCTTAATAATAATGTTAGGAATATAAAACCTAGCTGGCCGGATGGCCCATCTTGAGCAGTGAAATAATATGCTTTCATTTATACAGACGGACAGATAATAAGAAAGATATTGACAAAAGACTGTGTTGTTCATATCAGCGAGCGTCTGCATTGAAATAAAACATGTCACTAATTTTCAAAAAATTGTGGCCTTGAAGACGCAAGTGCTAAAATCTAGTTGGAATGAAGAGACGGGGTGGGATGGTGAATTGTGGCTAAAAATAACTTTAAAGGCAAAATTGTGTAGGGGAAGGCAGAGTTGGTTCAAAAAACAAGTGTGTTTTTTTGTGAAACGCAAGTAGAGACGGACGGACCAACAGACAATAAGGCATACTTGACTGAGGTATGACTGAAATGACTTATTGGTAGGATATTTGAATTTGAAAAAAGAAAAGGCAGTGATTGGCCATAGATGAATATATTATCGGCGCTCAGACGCGCATTTTGTGCCATTCATTATAAGTTGTCCTAGTAGACACAGTGAATTATTAAGTGGTGTAATTCCCAGAAGCTATTGAAATATTTAGAGGGACGCCATCCTAAGGCCAGCAGCTCAGCTGAGTTTTGCTAGCATTTAACTGTGTTCTATATTCATAATTCTGGTAAGACTGAAATTATTTCTTTGTACATTTTAATATTTGTTTAAGGTTTCGAGTGATTTGATACTGCAATAGCATAATCTGTCCCTTACAACAAGTAAGGATTCGCTCTAGACCCCCCGCCCCAGTTCAGGGTCTAGAGACAAATAAAATACATAAACTCCAGCAAGGATTATGAAGGACAGATCAAGTGTTGAGATCAGTGAAACATATCACCTATCCTATTCTATGGCAGGAAGCTAATGAACATATTTCAGAATACGTAGTCTGGGAGAACTTATCCTATGTGAAACCAACTTGGTAAGATGTGTTGTTTGGTCAGAAAGATCTGACCCGTCTATGTGGTGTTGTTGTTGTGTAGTGTTGTGTCCAGAAATGGTTAGAGGATGGAATTCTGACACATGACTAATACTTTGATTGCAGAACTGTGAGTTTCAGTTGGCACCAATGCGGTGTCAAATGAGTTGTTGAATATTACAAGAGTGGACCCGTGCAGTAACATTTTGTCAGAGCAGCCTATTATAGCCCCCAAGCACGGAGAGGTGGGGCCACCAACCTTCTGATATTGCCCCCAAGCACGGAGAGGTGGGGCCACCATACTTCTGATATTGCCCCCAAGCACGGAGAGGTGGGGCCACCAGACTTCTGATATTGCCCCCAAGCACGGAGAGGTGGGACCACCAGATCTCAGCACCAGAGCTACACCTTCAAGCTACGTGAGCGACTGGTCTGCTGAGAATTCACCAACTCAACTTATTTCCTAACACACCCATAAAATTTCCATCAAATAACTGGACAATGTGTAATCGCCATAGACAGGGAGTGATGAGACCACCCCAACAGCACATCCATTAAATGTTCTCCTAAATAGATTACTAATATAAACAGTAATAATATTAACTAGTCTAGTAACATATATATGTACACACCTTGCATTTATTATGTAATATTCATGCATTTCTTTCATAATTGCTAAACCTTTCATATGTTCTGGCCAAAATAAAACCTTGGTTCAGAACAAATAAAATGTAAGAAAATTACTATCCAATTTTTACACACTTGAGTTAGTTCAGTGTATTATAACATTTATTAATATTATTAGACTTAGTAAATATCTGTGTGTGTGTATGTAAACTACCACAACACATTACATATCATTACCCTAGACATTTAACGTAGCCACATTCATTAGTAAAAAAAGATAGGTGTGAGGTCGTAGTGGTAGCAAGAAGGGCCTTCTGACAATTCACAGCTGCATTTTATCTCAGGAGCCTTCACAGCTGACCTCATGCATCACACTTAGTAACATCACCATCATACAATACCATCAAATCCACTACAGGCATGACCATTAACTTATATGTATAACCATCTGTGTTCGGGCTTTCTATTGCTTATGAAATGATAATGTGTAAGGACCAGTGAGTCCATGATTTATGTAAGACAGTAGTAGTAAAAAAACGCGATATTCGTGAAACACGATTATGTGTAACAGCTGTTAGAGCCTGGCGAGCAATGCCAAATATAATATGGACATAGTTGTAATATATATATATATATATATATATATATATATATATATATATATATATATATATATATATATATATATATATATATATATATATATTAGGCAGAGACCCTAATAGAAGTGTAAGCGGACAGTTTAATACTGTGTGAATAATAATAATAATACCAAGTAGTTTGGTTGAAATATAATTGAACGTTAATTAAAACGGCAAAGTAATAGACATGCAATGTCTAAGAAATAGTAGACTCTACGCTGTGATGTATCAAGTGCTCTTGATGTGAACTATATTAATTATTGTCGTTCATTCATATTGCGAGGACAGCAAACCATAAGTCAGAAGAGTTCAGGACCACCACTGGTGTAAGACAAGGTGATATCCTATCACCTTACCTCTTCATACTCCTTATGGACGATGTCATCAAGGCATGTAAGGAGAGAACAAGAAAGTATTCAGTGGGGTACTGGAAGATGAGACAGGTCTATATTTCGGAGCTGGCATTTGCTGATGATGTTGCCCTGATTGCTAAATCAGAGGCACATCTCCAATCCAACCTGCAAGTCTGGAAGGAAGAGCTGGAGAAGAGAGGGATGGTCATAAGCAGCTCTAAAACAAAATCCATGGTGATATCACGAGAAGAAAGAAAACATCAGATTAAGTTGGGAGAACAGGTCCTGGAGCAGGTCGACCACTTTAAATATCTCGGAGCTATTATAGACCGAAAGGGAGGCATCAAAGAAGAGTTGGCCACTCGAAAAGCAGCGGCTGGGAGACTTTTTCAGGCCATAAATCGTGGATTCCTCAGCAAGAAAGAGGTTGGTAAGAAAACGAAGATGGCTGTATACCGCTCCACCTATGTCCCAGTCTTGACATATGGATGCGAGTCGTGGGCAATGACTACAACCCACAAAAGCCAGATCCAAACCTCAGAAATGAGGTATCTGAGGAAAGTGGTTGAAGTAACAAGAAGAGACATGGTCCGCAACCAGACGATCCGTCAAGGCCTAAAATCCCATCCGCTGCAGACCCAAATAGAACAGTCCCAACTAAGATGGTTTGGCCATGTCTGCAGAATGGGAGAAGATCGGCTACCACGACAAGCATGGGAAACAAAGAGCCAGGGATCCAGACCTCCAGGACGACCCAGAGTCCGCTGGGAGGACAACATTAGACAATCTTTGAAGGACCGAGGACTAGAATGGAACCAGGCCAGGATGAAGACAGCTGATAGAATGGTCTGGCGCTCTCTCTTCCAAACCTCTACACCTCACGGTAGAAGGGGAACGACTAAGTAAGTAAGTAAGATTCATATTGCAAGGATGATTATTTATTAAATCATTGTAAGTCGTCAAAAATTAGACTTATTCAATGAAGGCGTTCGAAGTTCCAGTTATGACTGTTTTTATGAATAATGATCAATATTGTCTTATTTCGAAGACAACACTGTCAGAGAAATATATAAGGCGATTTATTGAATGAACGTTCAGATACAACTAACTAAAGAATCACGAAACGAATCTATTGTTGCAGTACCAAAACGATACTGGGTGTAAAGCAGACAAAATGAATAAACATTACATGAAACGTAATACTTTACCGCCATTAAAAACGCATCGAAATCGTGACATGTTTTCACTGTTGAAATGTTTATGCAAGTGAGCGATTTTCAAACCCCGAAAGTGTGCAAGTGATGAAGTTCATGTATTCCCACTTTACTGTCGATGTGATGTTTACTTCAAATTTTGCGTACGTGCAAAACAAGGTTTTTGATAAATTCTGGCTTTATTAAAAGTCGAATCACATTGAAATTTGGCACACGCATTAGTCAAGTTTCAGCGAGTAAAAAGCCATTATCTGTTTTCATCGAAAGAAAGTCTGTTAATGTTTTTGGCATGCCTCGACTGTCGTCACAAGAGCGATGGCAAGCTGTTGGTATGCTCAGCAGTGGAATGGCGACCAGAGAAGTTGCCAGACATTTCAATTGTGACCAGTCCACTATAGTGAGGCTGAACCAGCGATTTCGGGCGACAGGTACCACCAATGACCGTCCCACTGTATTAATGACGGTATTAATGAGTGCGACTTTTGTTTTTACACCTAGGGTTGACAACTGCTTAGGAGCCGGTTCTGAATTGTCTCATGTTTAATAATACAGCAAATTTGGGTTAGTAAATGGGTCAGAAATGTAAAATCAGTGGTTTCATGTATTTTAAATTTAGCACAACGAGTTGCGGTTCATAAACTAATGCGATGCGTTTTTAATGGCGGCTAGTATATATTAACCCACTCAATTAGAGAAAAGTCAGCAACAAGCCTTTTTAACGTGTGATCAAATGTGGGACCGACACGTTTTTGTGACCCAATTAGTCCCTCAGGGATGAACCGGCGACTTGAAGTGAATTGAAGTGTGAAAGTTATGTAAACATTGACCTTCCGATGAGTTTTCTGTGTTGGAAAATAAAGGCAGATAAGAGAGAAAAATAAAAAAATACCACTCGCACAGGAATGTAATGCAATCATCCAGAGTTGACATGAGAGCGCACAAACTGTTTTGTGACCGTTCCTCTTTGTGTGATCTGAGGTAGAAAATCGGGGCACTGATGGAGTTGTCCGTGTGCAATTCAGATGATCCTTTAAACCAAACCAATCTAAGTACTTCTTTACCAGGAGTCCACGCCCCTATTGGGGTGGAAAGGAAAGGAGGGGGGGGGAGATGGGGGTTCCAGACCCAACTTGTCGGGGTGCGAGACATGCCTGCTATTTAAGAGGGCAAATCGTCAAGAACAATACATAACACATAACGCAAATGTATTTGTACATGATAGAATAATGGCAGCTTGAATTAAATACCAAATATTTTGTCATATTTGTACACTACATTTTCTCAAAACATACTTTTATTTCTATTTCAAATTTCTGCCGTATTTCCTGCTCTCCGAAAGTATGTATTTGCAGTGCTCGGTCTGACTTTGCTGTTCGCATTCATACTTGCTAGGTCTATAGTAGCAGCCAGCTCATTTAGTACTTTGTTGTGACGCCATGTGTATCGCCCTTGCCATAATGACACCTTGCAAGCTGAGAGCACGGGTTCAAGTGTCTGCCTCTCATGGCACAGGGAGCACTGAGCATCATCAGACTTTCCCACCTTACAAGGTTTGCGGACTATGGCAGGAGGTCATAAACTGATCTGATAATGAAGTTGAGTCTAAGAGTTTCTATATGACAAATATCATTCCATGTTAAGGGCCTTTGCAGGGCTCCTTCAAATGTAACCAATGTGCCTTGTTGAGCCTGCTGCACCGCTTTTAGCTTGCTCGTATCATTCTCAGCTCCTCGTATCTCCTGAATTACAATGTCTCTGCGTTCCATGTTTGATGCATTGGACCACCAGCGGCTGTCACCATGGCCAAATCCCAGTCTATTCGACTATATGTATCCGATTACCTCCCTCAGCTTGAGCGACTCTTGGGTAGCACCAATAGCTTCATCTACTTTCCACTTCCTTCTAGTTTTCAGTATAGGCTAAATGGACTTAACCATGGCATCTGCTGACTCGCATTGCACCATTGCGATCCTTGCCTTTTCTGTTTTGTATTTTTCAACAACTGAATTTGAGGGAAGCACAAGCTTTGCCTTCTTGCAGTACAGTACTTCGCTTGACAGACCTGGTTGCACTCCAAGCCATTTTCTCATGAACTTGTTGACCCTTTGCTCTATAGCTTTCAGGAAATCTCATCACCACAGCACAAGGGCAGTAACAAAATGGCCAGAGCACTTAAGAGAAACACTGAATAAGGAACCATCAGAGACTCAGCTGAATGTTCCTGAGGCTGAAAATGATCTAGACGTAAATACAGACATTACACGAAGAGAAGAAATCCGAGATACAAAGAATGAACCAGAGGGTAAAAGGACAGTTAATAATAAGTGCATTGAAGAGACTGCGGAACTACCGACAGGGGATCGCATTGGCTATTGAGCAATCGCAACGGATTATGTAATTCAGGACAGTAATTTTTTTAACAACATATTAGTTCCTATTTCACAATGGCAGCATGGATAACACCATGAGTAAAGCTGGAAGTCGCAACCAAAGTGGAGTATGTTCAATTCCTAATGAAGGCGGGAAATAGACGACAGGACCCTGACACTTGGGAGTAATGACCAAAATGCCCATGTTCCATTTAGAGTGTACTGGAGAGTACAGGTCCGAAACACATGTCCGAGAGGGGGACTCCTTCTTGTTCTCAGATTGCCCCCTGTTTTAACTCTCAATAAAGAGTTTTCTTTCATGTTAGCGAAAACCCAGTCAACAAGACAGAACTGAACATCTGATTCAGAAAACTTACTGCAGAGGAGCTCCTGTCTGACTGTGGCGTAACGTGCACTTCGTATATGCCTGCATTCTCAAACTCATAGGTGAAGTGCTGAACATTACTGGTCAAATAAATGTACATTATTTCACCATTTTCGTTATAACAGGTACACTAAGAAACGGATAGAGGTCCAAGAAACATACAAAGGAAGACACGAGTCTGACAAATAGACACATTGAAAGGCATTTTATAATGTCGAACAAGATAGACTGACAGACAGACAGTAAGTGATAGATAGATAGATAGATAGATAGATAGATAGATAGATAGATAGATAGATAGATAGATAGATAGATAGGTAGGTAGGTAGATAGGTAGATAGGTTGGTAGGTAGGTAGATATATAGATAGATAGATAGATAGATAGATAGATAGATAGATAGATAGATAGATAGATAGATAGATAGATAGATAGATAGATAGATAGATAGATAGATAGATAGATAGATAGATAGATAGATAGATAGATAGATAGATAGATAGATAGATAGATAGATAGATAGATAGATAGATATTGAAAGGTTGTGCACATCTTGTCACGACACTGGCTACTATTGATAGCAATGCTAAGTTCCAAAATATAAGAAATAGCATAAGGCCATATGCAGGTAATCCTAAGTTGTGTAGACAATGGTTACTAAATGTGCAGAGATATTGTTCTTCGATCAATGCCAAACAGGAAGATTTCAAGAAAGTTGCGAACCTTTCCACGGATGGTCTGGTAGCCGAATTCATCAGAATGGAATGGGAACTTTCCCTAACGAAACGTGGGAAGAGTTGAAAAATGAGCTCATCAAAGGTTATTCTGAAATTACAGACAGCTCCTTTGCTTGGACGCTTCTTCGATGCATAAGACAACGGCCACAGGAGTCGACACAAATGTTCAGTGAAAGATTGTTGGACCTGGCTTAGGAAGCCTTCCTGGGACAAGACATTAACCAGCAGGAAGTGGAAAAACAACTTGTAGGGATATTTGCCAATGGATTAAGAAGCATTCCAATGAAGTTACACTTACTTCGGAAAGATCCGCAAAACCTAAGAGAGGCTATTTCCTTAGCCTTAGCGGAGGAGAATGTAAGAAGACGGTTGGATTTCAGGTTGAAAAGGATAGTGGCACAGGAGGAGCGGGAAGAAGAACTGATGGAGATAGGACAGTGCCAGCAGGGAGCAACATGGAGGCAAGGAAGATGAAGACAAAGATATAAAAGGCCAAGATATGAAGAACACAAGGCACCTGTGAGTTTCGTGTGTAACACGCCTGGTCATAAGTCCTACACATGTAGATGCAGGCAACAGGAGCCATGACAGCCAGCGAGGCGGGTCGAGACCTTCGATAAAACACACAGTCGCCAGGTTTGGTGACTGCGTAGAATACAAGCAAACACAAACACTTAACACTCGCAAACATAACCCGGACACCTACGGGATGTTCTGACCCGCAAAAACTTACACTCGGGGAAAAAGACAGCCCTGCTCACTGAGAGAGACCGATGTGAGTAGAGTGAACGGAGGGTCTCAGCAGCTTAAGGAAAGTGCACAATGGAACAGCAGAAATAGATACAACACTAGCAATACGGCCTTTGTATTAGGACATTGGAATAGTCTTAATAGAAGAAATGGCAGGATAGCAATGCGAAATGGTATTACCGAAAGAAAGATGGTAAAGAGACAAAAACAACAATACATCCAGATTGCTGAAGTAGGAAAAAGTGAAAAAGAAAGGGGATACGGGAAAGAAATATATGGAACAAAAGAGAACAAGCACATGATAAGAAAGAGAAACGACATTGGTATACAGCAAGTGGAATACAACCACATGTGCACTTATTAGGAAAGGCACATGAGAAATATAAATACCAACCAGACTTTAGACAGTTGAATAAGATACAGTGGAAAAACTTACACACTGAAAAAGTCTGCAAAACAGAAAGAGGTGAGTGACAGAAAGACAATGTAAGGAACATCAACAATTAGGCAAAGAAAGAAGCCAAGAAAAACCTGCAGTTGAGTTGACATACATCGGACTCGTGTTCATGTATAGTAGAACTGCAAGGAAGCAAGTACAGAGCACTAGTGGACCGTGAGTCTCATTACGTTTGGACTCTACAAGCAAATAAGGAGTGTTGTACAATACAGGAGGGCAGTGCCACACTCACGTCTGTGTCAGGAGAGAAGTTAAAAATAATGGTGACAGTGACGATGCAAGTTGAAGTCGGTGCAAAAACAGTAGAACACCTTGTTCACGAAAGTGAATGGGATCACTAGCAATTTAATCGTAAGACGTGATTTTCTGTACAGGCACAACGTCCGACTGTATGTCGACCTGCACAAACTGAGGATCCAAGATGAGTACGTGGATCTACAGGACGATATACAGATCGAATCTCTAATCAGGGCGAAGACAACAGTCACACTATAACCAAATAGAGTGGGTACAGTTCTATGAAAGATAAAACGGTCCCCATACTTTAGACAGGGACAAACTGTCATGACGGTTGAGTTTGAGGCTACAGACATACATTATGAATCTGGTTTATCCATGGTGGAAGGGATAGTACAGATAGGGAAAAATGAACAATTTCCCATGATGGTATTGAATACCACAGGTAGTACCATCAGGATACCTAGAGGGTTCGTGGTTGGTAGAGTATACGAAATGGAAGGACAAAAAGAAAAACATGAACAAGAACCAACAGGACCAGGAATCACAACGAATCGGAAAAGACAACAATAGGGACGATACGGTCACATAGAAAGTGGAATTAAGGGTTCAGAAGTACAATATCCAGGTTGGACACATGAAAACAGAAATCATCCACGAGAAGTCATGCAACGCAATAATACGCACTGGAGACAAAAAACGGAACGTAGAAGTCAGGAGGTGCATACAGGCCATTGGGAAACCCCAAGGATAAACCATATTGAACGCGATCTATAAAACTTATGGAGGTGCACCATACAGGATCGACAAGAAAGAAATAACTCAAGAGGTCAGATTAGGTACTACCGAGACAGAGAAAACAGTCAACAAAAGCTGCACGAAAGGATGGGGGATATACAGAAACAAATAAAGACACTCCCCCATCACGATAGACCTCTTCGGGGGTTCATCGTAGACAATCATGACGTGTTTGGTCTTAGCGATATGGAGTTAGGAAAAACACAGACGGTGACAATGGATATTGAGACGGAATATGGAAAGTTTGTTAGCGAGAAACCTTATAGAACTCCACTGAAAACTAGACAGATAGTGGAGAAGGATTTTGAAGAGATGATAGCCGCAGGGGTCAAACAAAGATCGCGCTCGGAGTGGTCGCCGCCTATCGTTATAGTGACCAAGAAGAACGGCACACACAGATGTTGCTGTGACTACAGAGCACTCAATAGTATTGCAAAGACCGCAACATACCCCATTTCGAGGATAGACGACATCTTAGCGGTGTTAGGAAAATCAGAGTGGTTCACCACGTTAGATGCCAGATCCGGATTCTGGTGTATACCACTGACGGAGAAGGCAATAAAGAAAAGCACATTTTGTACGCATGAAGGAACGTTCGGTTGGAAGGTTATGCCATTTGGACTAAAAGGCAGTCTCGCCAAGTATGTGGCGCTCATGGATGAAGTCCTCAAGGGCATGGAGAGTTTCGCCATAGCCTACATAGACGACATTTTAGTGCACGCTGCAGGATCAGTGCAAAACCATTTGGATCGCGTCCGGAAAACCTTCGACAGGCTAAGACAGCATGACGTCTAATTGAAGTTGACGAAATGTAATTTTCTCCAAAGATAAACTAAGTACCTCGGATTATTTGTGAACAAAAACGGAGTTGGACCGACCAAGACAAGGTCAAAGCGATTCGGGAAATGCCAACACCGACAAACGCCGGACAAGTCAGAGGTTTCTTGGGCACGTGCGGTATTTCTGGAAGCACGTCATCAACTTCTAACGTGCCGCAGAGCCTTCGATCAACCTAATGAATAAGTATGTGCGGTACAAATGGACGGCGGAATATCAAAAAGCTTTTTGAATTTTTAAAGGAGGCCTTGGTGAAACTTTCATTATTGGCGAATCCCGACCTACATAAGACAATGATTTTGTATACAGACGCTTCCGATGCAGCCACAGGGGCGTATTTGGTTCCAACCATCGTTGGAAAGGGAGGAACAAATAATACCGATCGTCGGGAATGAAAGACTCATTGTGTTCCTGTCACATATGTTGAGCAATACGCGGTGGAAACGGACCACCATTGAGAGAGAGGCTTTAGCAATTTACTTTGACGTCCAAAAGTTAGACTTTTACCTTAGAGGAACGACTTTCACGGTGAGAATGGATCTCCAAAAACATAACAGCAACCTCAAAAACTACAAACCTGGGCACTGAACCTCCAAAACTACGACGTGCAGATGCAATACACCCAGGGAAAACAGAATACTTGAGCAGACCTATTATCGCGAATACCGTACAAGGACGAAGCAGAAATATCCGAACATCAGGTTATACCTGAGATCAGTGATCACTTCCGACAAGTGAATGTGATAATCTCTAACCGTAGCCAACAGGAGACGTGGTCTGATTTCGAATGAAGCTTGTTAGAAGAACAGGAAGAAACTGAACAATTTGACCGTGCAAGGAAAAGATTCCGAAATAGTCTCCATAAAACTCAAAATTGAAAAGGGAAGCAAAGAGGCCAAAAGCTGAATTATCAGCAAACAGGACGAGGTAGTCGAATACATAGACCCTAAGGGTGACGGAGTATCGAAAAATACATACCAAAGCAGTAAGGTTCAAAAGGTACTAAAGTAGTTTCATGATGACAACGGGTATTTTGGAAGAAATAAAACACTGCATGCGATCAAATTACGATACTTTTGGCCCAATCTCAAAAAGGGTGTGCTGACACGTGAGGCAAGATGCCTAACCTGCAAGACAAGAAATGTGGGGGCAATTATGTATCCCGTTCAGGAGATGGACATTCCCAAGTACACTATAGAAAAGATTAGTATCGACATCTCGGGACCATATCCGAAGACCCTGTCAGGTAATAGATTCATAATAAACATTGTTGACATGTTGTTAAATTGGCCAGAATGTTTTGCATTAAAGGAAGCATCGGGTAGACACATAGCGGACATAATGCAGACACAGTTCGTACCTCGCCATGGTTGTCCACTAACCATTTTGACAGATAATGACAAGTCGTTTACCGGAAACGACTTCCAAAAGTTTGTCACAGACATGAATATAACCCACATCAAAACCGCCATCTACTATCTACAAATTAACGGGAAGAACGAGCGCCTGCATGCCACGATACATAATACAACATCCAAATATGCAAAAGGAAAACCTCACGGTTGGGATATACATCTGCCGAATGCATTAGAGGTACTTATAGTCAATGTCAACGACTCCTACAAGTTCTCACCCTTTTATTTGCTGTACGGAAGAGAACTGGTATTACAATTATATAATCTATTAATATTTAGGAGAAAATATATGGGAGAAAGCAATATGGAAAAGCTTATGATACTGAAACATATAGCACACATGATGCTGTTTTGATTACAATTCATAACAATTATGTCGGTATAATATTTGGCTCGACAGCGCACCTTTTCTAATAATTTTATACGGATTATGAAAGTATAATGTGAAACTGTTTCCAGTATGCTCCAGTATATTTCAAGTCTGTGGACTAATTTTTCAAGTGAAGAAATTTTCAAGATGACGGTTCTGATCGGCTGCAAGTTTGAATCCTAAGTCTAACCCTGGTCGCTGCATTTGTATTGAATCGTTGTTTCCCTGAGGCAGACGGTGGACCCAGGATGATTTTTTTCAGAAAGACAGATAAGTCTATTTATTGATTCACACATCGTGAGTTTTGAAGAATCTCGTTTGACAGGGTTCTTTTTTATTATATGTTTTATATATATTTGAAGACATGTTTGTGTGATAGCCGGGTTGGTTGGCGAGGGAACCATGGATTCACAATACCAATCTTATGGTCGTGAATTCTTGGTTGTTCTATAGGGTTTGGTGTATAGTTTTGTCAGATAGTGGGGCCGGCATTACAAAGCTGTGTTTTTACTGCTGCTACTGAGTTTACTGTAACCATTTCTGTTAGTTGTTTTGCCCTGTTTATTTGTAAATTTGTATTTGTGTCAAGTTCGTAGTATTTTATTTGGTTTATTTTTTCTTATTGTTTGTGAAATGTGTGCATCTCATCTTGATATCCTTCAGTTATTAGATGCATTATATGTTGTGAAATTGTGCTTGTAGTGTCATAAGTGTGGTAGAGCCAATTTTTTTCATTTTTCTACAGTTTATAAATTTCTGCCTTGGTTTATTCATTAGTATTTTCTTGGGTTGGCTCGTTCTACTGTTCTCCTGTAATCTTGTTTGTATCTCTATTTTTTTTGCTCCTGATATACCATCTATAGTTCAATGCAGTAGATTGATATTGAGTGGTGAAATATTGTTGATGATATTGCTCACATATTAAAAATATATATTAATTATTGTATTATAGGACAATTTGGAGTCACAATAAAAGTGAATTACGGCTACATTGTATTATTTTGTCAAGGTTGGAAAGAACTTGGGTACGGAGGGTGAAGCTTTAAAAACCTTTGCTCTCAATGAGCATGCAAAGGAAATGAAGAGGTTAGAGGACATAGCAAGAGATAAGAGAATCCTTGCTAGGGATGAAATAAAAAGACCAGAAGAATTAGCTGAGAAGAAAAGACAGGACGAGTTAGCTCTTGAGTAAGAGAATAAAAAAAGTGCATGAACTTGAGGAAACAAATTGGCACATGCTCAAGCAGAATTAAAGGCACAATAAGAACTTGAGGAGAAAAAATTAGCCTATGCTCAAAGAATGGCAGAAATTGAGTTAGAATAATTCAGATTTCAACAAAAAGAGGTTAATCGAGCAGGTGAGGATGCTGTAAAGAAAGACAATGCCTCTACTTTTAAACTAAAATTGCCCAAATTTAATCCTAATAAAGACGATATTTCAAGCTTTTTAAATATATATGAAACATGTTGTCAAGAGTTTAAGATTGAAAGAGCTACATGGCCCAGCAGTTTAATGAGTTTATCAGTTGGTGAGGCTCTTACTTCAGTATGCCTCATGGATGATCAGACTAGAAAGGATTATGATGTTGTGAAGGCTTTTTTCTAAAAAAGAATCAACTTGAGGAAAATGGTTACAGATTGAAACTGAAATCATTGTTGCCTGATTCAGCAAAGGATTTTGCTGAATTTATTTCAACAATTAAGCATTTGCTTTTCCAGATGGGTTGATTTGTCAAAAATTGATAAAACGTTTGATGGGCTGGCGGACTTAGTTTTAAGAGACAATGTGCTATCGTCAGTCAGTGGTAAATTTGTGTCCTTTTTGTAGGAGAGAAAGAATGAATCATTATCTGCTGTGGAAAGTCTTGGACGACAATACCAAATTGCACATCCTGGAAGAAATCTTAGCAGAACTAACATAAAGGATCACCCGTGTGTTACCGGGGCCCAAAATGGGTGCAAAGAATAGTAACACTGTTCCCTGTCATGCATGTCGTAGAAAGCGACTAAAGAGGGTTGGCAATGGGGAAGGTTACTATATCTTGTAAAAAATGTAATCACAAAAAACTTCAACAAATATGGGCAAGTCAATTTAAAAAAATAAAACACAGCCATCCAAGTCAGGGGCAGGGCCTCTTGCAGGGTGGCATATGATGCAACACAGAGAAAGCCGAAAGGAGTCTGGGTTAATGACTAACCTTCTTTCTTCTAGGAGAACTTCCAGATTTGGCAACTGGAATGTTCAGACATTAAACGAACAAGGCAAAGTGGCAAAAGTAGCAGCAGAAATGAGGGAATATAAAATTGAGATTCTGGGACTGTGTGAAACAAAGTGGAAGGGGGTAGACAAGAAGAAACTCATCACAGGTGAATTGGTGCTGTCCTCAGGACATGAAGACGAAAGTCCACACCACAGTGAAGGGGTAGCTATTATGTTATCTAAAGAAGCACAGAAAGCACTCATTGAATGGGAAGCTGTTGGACCCAGAATAATAACAGCTACTTTTTAAACAGCTAAAAAGAAAATAAATGTAAATTTAATCCAATGTTATGCACCAACTAATGACAGAGAAGAGGTTGTGAAAGAAGCCTTTTATACTACACTACAGGCAGTTATGGAAAAAGTAAAAAGAATAGACATCACAATTTTGATGGCTGACATGAATGCAAAGATAGGTACAGTCAACACTAGCTTTGAAGGAGTCATGGGAAAACATGGGCTAGGAATAATGAATGAAAATGGGGAACTATTCTCAAACTTCTATGCTTCAAATCAACTGGCTATAGGAGGAAGCATGTTTAGACATAAGAGAATACACAAGGCAACATGGATATCACCAGACCATAGAACAGAAAATCAGATTGATCATATATGCATAAACAAGAAGTTTTGATCATCATTGCAATATGTAAAGGTATATAGAGGAGCAGATGTGGCATCAGATCCCCACCTATTGATAGCCAAAGTAAAAATGAAACTCAAAAGATATGCAACAATGCAAAATTATAGACAACAATTTAATGTAGAACATCTAAGAAATCAAGAAACAAGAGACACATTTGCTGTCACAATATCCAACCAATTCCAAGTGCTCCAACAGCTGGAAGATGTAGACAATACATAAGACTATTGGTAGCAAATCAAAACGGTATGGAATGAGACATGTGAAGAAATACTGGGGACAAAGAAACGACAACAAAAAGCATGGATAACAACAGAAGCCATCAATAAGATAAAAGACAGAAAAAACAAGAAAGCAGATTTAAACACAAGCAAAACCAGAAGTTCCAAAGCCAAGGCTCAAGAAGTGTACATCGAAGCAAACAAAGAAGTAAAAAGAAGTATCAAAAGAGACAAGAGGAAGTATACTGAGGAGTTGGCAAAAGAGGCAGTAGATGCTGCAGCCAAAGGAAATATGAGAGAACTGTATAACAGCACAAATAAGCTAACAGGGAAATACAAGCAAACAAGTTGCCTCCTAAAAGAATGGAAAACTGCTCAGCAATATACAAGAGCAAATGAAGAGGTGGACATAATATTTTGAGGACCTTCTCAATAGACCAGCTCCACAAAACCCCGTCGGACATCCAGCCAGCAGAAGAAGAGCTACAAATTAAAGGTGAAAGGTTAACGCAGGAAGAAATAAAGAAAGCCATAAGAGATGGAAAAGCGTCTGGACCTGATGGCATTCCAGCAGAGGCCATCAAAGCAGATATCGACACGGCTACAGAGATGTTATACAAATTACTTGGTAAAGTCTGGGAAAAGGAAGAGATTCCAGCAGAATGGAAGGAAGGATATCTGGTTAAGTTGCCTAGGAAGGAAAATTTACAAGAGTGCACAAATTATAGAGGAATAATGTTACTATCAGTGCCAGGAAAAGTATTAAACAGGATTATCCTTGAGAGATTAAAAGAGTCCATAGACAAGAAACTGAGAGATGAACAAGCAGTTTTTCGACAAAACAGATCCTGTATAGTGAACAAAGTCTGGAATGGAATTCACCACTAAACATCGGATTTGTGGACTACGGAAAGGCATTTGACAGTGTGAACAGAGTGGAAATTGATGAGGCATTATACAGTTCCCCTGAAGATCATTAATTTAAAAAAAGAAAACATATGAATACAAGATATGCAGAGTTCTTCATGAAGGAGATCTTACAGAACCGTTTGGGATAAGAACAAGAGTGCGACAGGGTTGCCTCTTGTGTCCATTTCTTTTCTTACTGGGTTATGAGAACATCGACAACACACAACAGAAATGGAATCCAGTGGACTCTGACTAAGCAGTTGGATGATCTGGATTTTGCTGATGACTTGGCTATTCTGTCCCATAACCGTAATCAGATGCAAGACAAATTGAAAACACTCGATGAGAGGTCACAGCAATTGGGTCTGAAAATACACAAGGAAAAGACACAAATAATGAGAATAAATGCAGGTAATGATAACATGGTTGAACTTGAAGAAGCACCAGTACAAGATGTAGAATCGTACACATATATTGGCAGCAATAAAGACAAAGTTGGAGGACAGACAGTGATATCAAAATAAGAATACAAAAAGCAAGAGGAGTTTTCATTGCATTGGGAAATAGATGGAGATCAAGAGAAATCGGATCCAACACGAAAATAAGAATCTTCAACTCAAATGTGAAGTCAGCCCTATTGTATGACTCTGAGATACGGAGAACAACAAAGATAACAACCAAAAAGCTACAGACTTTTATAAATGGTACTTGCGTAGAATAGATGGATTAAAATGGTATGACAAGGTTACCAACGTGGAACTGATGACAAGAACTAGACAAGTGCCAGTGGAACAAGAGATGAGAAGACGACGATGGTGATGGATAGGACACACACTGAGGAAACCTGTTGATAGCATTACAGGGCAGTCCTTGTTCTGTAACCCCCAGGGCAAGAGAGGCAGAGGTAGACCAAGAAGCACATGGAGAAGAGAGCTGGAAACAGAGGTGAAACTTATAAGGAGAACGCGGAAAGAACTTGAGATGATGGCACGTGACAGGAGGACTTGGCATGTGGTTGTTGAAGGCCTTCGCTCTTTTGGGAGTGGAGGGTTATGAATGAATTAACATGAAGGATCCATTGCCAGCGGCATCAGCTAGAACAATGATGTCCATTCCGCCCAGACAAAGATCACGTAGCATGTATATAATTTTTCGATTTAGTGGAGATAATAATACTGGATCTAACAAGGTGGGGAGTGGGGGGGGGGTATAATTTTAACAGTAAGTCACAACAAACTTAAAGGAATTTCCATTCATATGATGATGGATATATGGCTCAACAATCCTCCTTCAGACCTTGCATGGATTGGAACAGATCTAGATACAGTTTCCAATCAAACAGAGGACACAGGTCATTCTATGGAAACAATGTAAATAATTACAACAGCAGGAGTTCTCAACAGAACAATAACTTTCAACGTTCTAGAAATCATGAATGTTCCAATGCAGTTGTGCATCAAAGTGACAATAATAAAGTTCACAATGTCCAAAGTAACAATGTTGCTTCTTATGCAAATGCATGTAGTGTGGACTTGTCTAATAGGACTAATTGTTCTGAATGTAATTCTTTGCTTCAGCTTGAGGGACTGCCTAGGCTCCTGTGTGGACATCCTTTGCCAGTCATGTCCTCTTATGATGGGATAGGTTCACTAGTATTTAATAAGGGTTTTGTAAACAACTAGCTTTTTTCAGTGCTCAGTGACACTGATGCACTACTGTTGGGGTGCGAAAGTCATTAGTGGACCAATCTGATTACACATGCAAAGAAGTCAAGTGCATCACATTCGGGGGCACAGTTGAATATTATCCAACTGCGGATGTCTTTATAGATACCCCTTATTTTACAGGAAGGACTCTCGTGTGCTTGTTGGACAAACCAATCGCTGGAATAACCCTGGGAAATATCCCTGGACTTCAGGAATGCACTAATGATAATATTTTAAAATGGGAACAGCAACATTTGCTTATGGCAAATGCTGTCACTACCAGAGCTCAGTCTCAAGCAGAGTGGAAAGAACAGGTTCAAATTGAGGAGGTGACTGATGAGGAGGTGACTGATGAGGAGATGACTGATGAAAGGGTGACTGAAGAGGTGGTGACTGATGAGGAGATGTCTGATAGGGAGGGGACAGATCAGGATGATTTACATGTTTAACGTATGGACAAAAAATCATTCATACAGATGCAAAATGATGATTCCTTCAAAACAATTTTCAGGTTGCTAAGTCTGATGATGTAGTGTTTAGTTATAATTCGTTACACTGGTATACAATCAAGAATACGATCCTGATTCGGAATTTCCAAGATTCAACTTCAGTAAAAACACAAATTATGGTGCCTACTAGTTTCCGCTCATTTGTCTTACGGCATGCTCATGATGTTAATTGTGCAGGACATTTAGGGATTGCCAGGACAAAACAGAGAATTTTGGCTCATTTCTTTTGGCCTGGGGTAACAAGGGATGTAAAAATCTTTAGTCGCACATGCAAAACTTGCCAAGATGTGGCAGCGAAACACCCCAAGCATGATGCGCATACCCAAGCGTCAGACATGTCTTTGCGTCCATTTGCAAGAATGGCAATCGACCTTAAAGGTCCACCACCAGTCACACCAGCTAGAGGTCATCGTTATGTGCTAACATGCATTGATATTGGCACGCGCTGGCCAGAGGCTATTTCTCTGAAAATAATATATACTACAGATGTTGCTGACGTACTATTTTTTATTGTCAGTCGATTAGGTTTTCCCGAAAACATATTATCAGATAGGGGAACTCAGTTTTTTTCTGACGTTATGACTCAAGTTATGAGAGAGTTTGAGAGATAAATCTCTCAGTAGTGTCTATCAACCTATTTCGAACGGGAAAATTGAGCGGCTCAGTCGCTATCTTAAACAAATACTAGGCAAAGTAACTGCAAAATACCTGCAGGATTGGGACAGAGTACTCTCAGCGGTATTGTTTGCTCATCGGGAGATACCGAACGAACGTACTGGATTTTGCGCCGTTTGAATCAGTCTTCGGTGCCAAGCCAAAAGGACCTATGTCTATACTGAAACAGTTATTGGTTGGAGCTGACATACCTGAGGATGTTCAAATCTCCTACCAATACGTGGTTAACCTTAGATAGAAAATTAACGATGCATGCCAGATAGCTGTAGAAGCATCAGAAAAAGCTAAACTTAAGGCAGTTATTTGTTAATCAAAACAAAAAACTGCGGCAATTATGGCTGGGTGATGAGGCCTATGTATTGTTACCCAATACGAACAATAAATTACTTGTATCCTGGAGAGGACCATATACTGTACTTGAAAGATTGTCAGATGTTGACTACCTTATATCTATTAAAGGAAAGGAAAAAACCTTTCACATCAACATGCTGCAACAATTTCACTCTCGTCCTCCACATCTTAAACACGTTTTTGAGGCTATCGATGAGCCTATTGATCGTCGCTCTTCCTTAGCTGTCATACAGGAAGAGTCTGAATTGCCTAATATTTCTGAGCCACTTTTGTCTCTACCTACTTTACCTCTTTCATCTACTGAGACTTGGAGAGAGATTTCTATTTCACCAACTCTTGCTCCATATCAGAAAGATCAGATTTCTTTGTTACCACAATTGTTTCCTGAAATGCTCACGGATATTCCTGGGAGTACAAATATCAATGAATTTAATATTCTCTTTACTGATTTCAGACCAATCAAGGTTAAACCTTATCCTATCCCTGTACATTTTCAATCACAAGAAGAAATAGAGGATGTGATAGAATTAAACATAATTTCTCCTTCTCAATCTCCATACAGTTTTCCTAAGGTTTTGATTAGAAAAAAAGACAAATCCATTCGGATTTGCATTGATTTTAGGCGATTGAATGCTTTAACGAACTCGTATGCAGAGCCTCTGCCTTTGTTAGATTCTTTATTGGACAGACTATCTACAGCTACCTTTTTCAGTAAATTTGATTTATTCAAAGGTTATTGGCAAGTCCCCTTGTCGGACAGAGCAAAACCTTATACTGCCTTTGCTACACCTTTGGGATTGTTATAATTTAATTTTATGTCTTTTGGTCTCGTCAACGCTCCTGCGACTTTTGTTCGTATGATGCGAAAAATTTTCTCTACTCGTGCTGACATAATCCCCTATATTGATGATATTTGACTTTTCCATCAATCTTGGAAAGAACTTGTTCTTGGAATTCAGTCTTTGTTGTATACTCTTCGTCTCCATCATCTTACTGCTAGACCTTCGAACACTAAAATAGGATTCACCGAAATTTCCTTTCTTGGTCACAAAATGGGTGGCGGTTTTCTTAAGCCTGAAGATTCCATTATCTCCAGGATCTTGAATCTAGAAATGCCTAAGACACAAAAAACAGGTTCACGGTCTTTTAGGTAATGTAGGATTCTACAGAAAATTCTTACTTAATGTTTCAGAAAATACTTCAGTTCTGTCTTCGTTATTAAGAAAAAACTATCCAAATATGATTGTTTGGACGCATTCTAGTAATGAGTCATTAAATTTATTAAAATCTTATTTCTCAAAATCACCAATTTTAAGATTGCCTGATACTAGATTTCTTTTATCCTTAGAGTCGACGCCTCTGGTTCGGGGTTCAGCGGTACGCTTTTGCATGAATTCGATTATTGTCTACGACCAATTCTGTACGTCAGGCGTAAATTGACACCTACAGAAAAGAAATAACGACAAGCATGGGAAACAAAGAGCCAAGGATCCAGACCCCCAGGACGACCCAGAGTCTGCTAGGAGGACAACACTAGACAATCTTTAAAGGACCGAGGACTAGATTGGAACCAGGCTAGGAGGAAGACAGCCGATATGATAGTCTGGCGCTCTCTCTTCCAAACCTCTACACCTTACGGTAGAAGGGGAACGACTAAGTAAGTAAGTAAGTAAGTAAGAAAAGAAATACCCCATCGTCGAGCGGGAATTACTCGCTGTGGTGTATTGTTTTGCAAAATTGCAACGCTATCTTATTGGTGTGAAATTCGTCTTGGAGACATATCAGCGTGCCTTATCCTATCTTAAAACTGCAAAATATCGTAATGAGGAGGCTGCCAGAGCATCACTTGCGCTCCAGCTCTACGAATATGACATTCGTGTCATCAAAGGCAGTCAGAACGTGGTCGCGGATGTTGTTATCACGTTGTGTGAAAGACCAACTGTCAGCTAACAACACTACAAATGCAAGTATCGTGTGAAGTGACAGAAAACCTATCAACTGACTTCTTCGCATGTTGACCAATAGACATTGTACCATATATGAACATATTTTGCTGACGATGCTTATTATGGCAGGAATTTCCTGATATATTACTGCTATGTAAAGATGATATATGAAAATACCCTGTGATGAATACCAAGGCTGATGACCATCTTAATTTTTTCATCAAATATTGAAGGAAATCGCTCAGTGACTCTCTTGACAGGGCTTACAGGTATTGAACATGTTCACTTAGCACATGATGATGATGAATGCTGCGATCGCCAATTTCCGGTTGTAGCTCGTTTTACTCAGCTCATCACATAGATGACTTGGACCTTATTAACGGTTTACATACACTGTTATTGTGCAAAAAGACATACTGATGCGTGATGCCATATGATGATGGATGGTATCCGCATGTCTGGTTTTGTGTAGTGTGCAGATGTGTTCAGTCAAACAATGTTCATACAAAATAACAGGGCAATCCACATAGGACGTCAGTAAACTCACGACGTATAAAGTCAATGATGCTTGTAACAGCTAGACGTTTTTCTGTATCATTTATTGTGGACGCCACAGTGACAAAATGTATACGCGAATATGTAGGTACATCAGACAGTCATTATCACAGCAACAATGTCAGTATAGCAATGGACGGTAGACAGCATCATAACAAAGGTGATTCACAGACATGTCAATACATTATAAGGCTGTAATGTAGTCGGGAAAATTCTCCATCCCTTTCTATCTTAGCCAGAAGGTAACCAGATGTATGAGATCAGTTCACTCTCCTTAATCTGACTTCAGCAAGACAGACACGTCTGCCGAAGTATAAATAATGTCCTCAAAAATATCCTCTAGTTAACAAAGGTTTTCCAAGCCTAGTTCATTTAACAAAGTAGCAAGTAATGGTCCTTGGGACATGCATCAACCGATGCAGTACAATACAGCGACATGTGAGCTGGGAAAACATCTCGTGACGACGACTTTCGAAGACAGGCTATGAATCGAAATCGCTCACGACCAAAAATCGATAGAGTTAATGAAAAGTCAATTTACCTTGCCTTCAGGACATACACAGAAATATCACGCCTCCCGACATGTGGGAAACACTAGAGGTATTATCTCGAATAAACGAAATATCCATAAGAGGAGTCTCACATTCGTGACAGAACAAAAAAAGAGCGGGGATCCTCTTGCAGCGAGGCATCTTCTCGCCATTCAAATCGCTCACTCCCCTGGTGGGCGGAAATCGATCGACCAAGAAGCAAGACCAGTCATGCGCAGTCCAGCGCAAAATGACCACAGCTCAAAACTTAACTGCATTCAATACCAACGCGAGAAGACAAATGCTTACCGAGAAAAGTGACTATAAATTTCAAGCAGTTGTTGCCCTTGCGTTATAAAATAGATATTGTAATAAAACGATGTTGCGAGAATTTCTCACGCAACATATCACCACCTCCTCCCGATAAAAAAAATGTGGAACATATTTTTTTTTTAAATATCAAAGAGCATGCGATAAGCGGCTCAAAACGCACGAATTATGCGCTGATAATTAATTAAATTGCCTAACATGAGGCTAAATATAGAGTGTCTGGTGAGGATATACCTCAACAGAAAAAATAAATATGTCTCAAAAAATATTCAGATCGGGGAGGTGTCACCAACACACATCACGTTAGCATGTAAACACAATATACGTATGCAAGTTACCATAATCATCATTAAACAGCATACTCTAATATTGTCTTTAAAAATGGATGTACAAATCTGATAGGAAAATTTAATTAGTACATTATTTGACATGTAATGACATAAGTACATAGTAAAGTTAAACTACATGACGATCCAGGACATATGCTCTGGTATTCCGAGGGTAAGTACACAATCTAGAACTCGTCATGCTTGATACTAGTAAGGTAAGTCCTCAGCTCATCAATGACATTCTGAGAAAGTACAAGCATTATAATGCTAATTAATAACTAATATGCTTCATAAGGTACAATACATTATTAATAATTGTGGCTGTTTAGTAAACTAACGGCCCTTATATTAACCACTCAGTCCTCCTCTATCATCTTAAAAAACGAACAGAAGAAGATGATAACAAAGCACGATAGTGTGTACATATAAAGTAAGTACAGATGTGCTAATCTATTGTAGTAATATAGGTGTGTTATGACTCTGTAATATATAGGAATATAGGACAGAAGTATTAGTTGGAGTCATGTGGGCATCTAGACAAAATGTCAGCCACCACATTATCCGCACCACGGATAGCTCGTACCGTGAAGTGAAAAGGTTGAAGAGCTATAGCATATCGAGTGGATCTCGAACTCTTCAAATTCTTAGTCTGAATAGCTGTAAGAGCTTTCTGATCAGTCTCTAGAATGAAATGTGCGCCCAGGAGGAATCTTTGTAGCTTTAGAATTGACCAAACCATCGCTAACAACTCACGGTCTAAAACCGAGTAGTTCCTCTCTGCCGCATTTAGTTTTCTAGAAATGTACATAACAGGATGCAGAGTATTTGCATATTCTTGCATCAGTGCTGCTCCAATCCCAGTGGATGAAGCATCACTCCGAAGAACAAAAGTCCTATCAAGAGTAGGTAATCTTAAGATGGGAGGAGAAGAAAATATATTCTTGATTTGGTCTAGTGAAGATTGGCATTCTTCAGACCAACGGACCAGATTAGGCGAACCTTTCTTCAACAATGTTGAGAGAGGTGCCATGATCGAAGATAAATTTGGAATAAATCTCCCATAAAATTGAATTAAACCTAAGAGACTCCTAACTTGTTTCTTCGTTTTAGGAACAGAGATGTTCAGTATTTTGGAAGTATTGTGGTCTTCTGTCTTCAAGAGACCATGACCAACACGATGACCCAGGAAAGAGATTTCACCAAAACCAACAAAAGCTTTAGAAGGTTTTGCTGTCAAATTATTCTCACGTAGAGTGGACAGTAAGTCATATAACCCTAAATAGTGATCTTCCCAGGTATCACTGAAGAGACAGATGTCATCTAAGTATGCGATGACATCCGAACGATGTGACAGAATTCGACGCATCATGCGAACGAAAGTGGCAGGGGCGTTCATGAGACCAAAAGGCATAACATTCCATTGAAATAGACCCCTAGGTGTAGAAAAAGCAGTAAGAGGTTTGGCATGCTCTGCTAAAGGCACTTGCCAATAACCTTTAGACAAGTCAAGTTTAGTGAAGAATCTAGAATTAGAAAGTCTAATCAGTAGATCTTCTAACAAAGGCATCGGTTCAGCATCGAACTTTGTGACCTGATTCAATTTGCGATAATCAACGCAAATTCGTATGTTCTTATCCTTCTTCCGGACAATAACCATGGAAGAAGAATATGGTGAAGTCGATGGTTCAATTAAATATAATTGAATCATTTCATCCAATTCCTTTTCCACTTGCGACTGAAAGTGTATAGGAATAGGATACGGCCTAACCCTAATTGGATTATTGTCGGTAAGAATTATGTCATGTTCTATGACATCTGTGTGTCCAGGAATGTCAGTGAGAACATCCTGAAATGTTTGTAACATCGACAAGTCTTGTCGATGTTCGTCACCAGAAAGATTAGGAGAAACAGAAACGTTTTTCCAAGATTCCGTGGAATGTAATGGAACCACTGGAAGGGGAAGGTTGACATCAGAGAAGGTAGCTTCCTCATCCTGTATGACAGACAGGGATGAATAATGGCCGTGAGGTGCAGGAGCATCATCCGTTGCCTGGAAAATAGGCAGCAAATAGTCCGGACGTTCGTGAAATTCCGAAAGCATGTTTATGTGGAAAGTTTTATGCTTTCCATCAATATCGACCACATAGTCAACATCGGAAATCCGAGAGACTATTGCATACGGACCTTTCCATGCAATAAGAAGTCTATTTTCCCTACTGGGGAGTAGGACGAATGCTTTGTCACCTGGACAAAGTTGTCGTAGACATCTATTCTTGTTAGCAAACTGCCTTGCCTTCTCTTTAGCAATTTCTGATGAAGCAGTTGCTAGCTTACATGCCTCAATGATCTTTTGTCTAAGAGCAATGACATACTCATATGAGGATTGAGTTTCATCGCTAATATCATCGGCAGTGATGAGATCGTGTAATAAAGACATAGGGCCGCGTGGACGCGCGCCAAAGACAAGTTCGAAGGGAGAAAATCCTGTGTGTTCATTAGGGACTTCTCTATAGGCAAAGAGAGCCGCGGGTAAAACCCTGTCCCAATCTTGAGGATGATCTTCAGTTATCTTACCAAGCAAAGTCTTGAGCGTTCTATTCAGACGCTCAACTAACCCATTAGACATAGGATGGTAGATACTACTGAGAGATCGTTCAATATGTAAGGTAGACATTACCTGTGACATAGTGTCAGATATGAGTTGAGTGCCATGGTCTGACAATATTTCTCTGGGGAACCCCAAGCGAGAAAATATCAACCAAAGAGCATCTGCGATATCTGTAGTAGATATGCTCTTAAGAGGAATAGCCTCTGGCCAACGTGTGCACATATCGACACATGTAAGGATAAACTGATGTCCTCTGGCCGACTTGACCTTAAAAGGGCCAATAATATCTATGGCCATTTTCTGAAACGGCCGAATAGGAATGTCAGCAGCCTGGATAGGCGCAGCATGTCGTGGTCCTCTAGATTTGACCTCCTGACATACCTTGCATGATCGGCAGTAAATACGAATGTCCTTATTGACAAAAGGCCAAAAGAAAGCCGCAAGGACTCTCGACTTCGTACGGGCAAAACCCATATGTCCAGCACATTGCGAGTCATGAGCATGTTGTAATATTTGCACTCTCATGCTCTTGGGAACAAGAATTTGCGAATGTGCCGACGTAGTCGAATCTTGTACCATACGTACAAGTACGCCGTTTCTCATTGCAATCCAAGATTTTCTATTTGTATCCTGATTCGGATCACCTTTCTTCGCAAGAACGAAGAATTTTTTTAAAGAAGGATCTTCTTCTTGCAATTTTATGAAAGAGTCACGAGTGATTACTAAGTGACTATCTTGGCTATCAACTTCATTATCACTATTCAGTGAAGTTTCGGGTGTTTGTAGAGCTTGTGCTCTTGTAACTACTGCATTTGTAGCTTGCATGTTATTATCTTCCCAAGCAGCAATCTGCTGTGGGGTACACTCCCTAACTCCGTGAATACGACCAATAATAAGGTCCGCAATAGGATTAGGTAAGAGACAAGCATGCACATCTCCAGTAAAGAAAGGAGTGGCAATGCGAATTACAGCAGTAGGATATTTTTCTAGAGTGCCGCCAAATGTGACACATTTAATAACCCTTCCTGTAGCACAAGATGGATCTACAAGCGATTGTCTAACACCAATAGTGGTGCATCCGGAATCGAAAAGTAGTGAGACCGGAGTATCATTAACAAGACCCTTATGTAGAATTAAAGAACCCCTCCCGTCATGCGCAACAGCAGCAGGAAGAGCGGGAAGTGGGTGACCACAACTCAAAGTAGTTATGGTACCCGGTTCGAATAAAGTACTGCATTGGGGGCATTTGTTTGCTCTCTCAAAGTCAAAAGCAGAACCAGTGACAGCGTCAAAGTTTTTACTATCAACAACATGATTACAGGCTCCCTCAGTTTCCTGTTGTACAGCATTAGCCTGCTGATATCTCTTTTTTTTGTGTTGAGATCTACCCCGACTATTATTACCTCTGAAGTTATCAGAGTTATTATTATCTCTGCAGTTATTATTGTCTCTATTGTAATTGTTATCCTGGTTCGAATTCCAGTTTCCACGATTACTATCATGTTCACATTGATGCGAACATCTATTTGTTTGGTTCTGAGGTCTTCGGCAGGAATAACCTCTATTACCATATCCTCTTTTGAAATGCTTATAATTATTAGGGTGATAGTAACGAGTACTATCAGGTTGTCTCCAATTCTTCGAAGAAGAATCACCATGAAATTGGTTTCCATGATTTTGACAGAAATTACCGCTACTCTTTCTATCAAAATTTTGTTGGGATCTACGAGCAAAGTTTTGACCATACGGAGCTGCCGAAGCAACTGGTAAACCTTCTTTCACCTTAGAGTTACCCATGGTTATGTGTGGGTGCGCAGTTACGTATTGGCAACAGAAATCTTCCATTTCTTTTATTGTTTTAGGTTTACGTTCATGAAGGAAAGCAAGGAAAGACTCATTGACAGACGACATGACTTTGTCTCTAAGTATTAAGTCCATAAGTCCTTCATAAGTTTTTTCCGTCTTAGATAGTTCAACCCATCGTGAGAAAGTAATGCGTATTCTTGCAATAAACTCGGAGAATTCAACTCCATTTTCAGGTAACATGTTTTTAAATTGTAGACGATAGCCGTCTTCGTTAAGCTGATATTTCTTTAACAAAGCGGCCCTGACAACCTCATAATTGTTCTTGTCAGGTTCATCCACCATATTTAATATACTTAGAGCTTTACCTGTCAGTATCCCTGATAACTGATAAACATATTTTGCTTTGTCTATGTTATGAGCTGTACATGCTTGTTCAAATCTGTCCAGATAGAACATTATGTCATCACTGGAAGGACTAAATGTTGGTAACTTAATCTTAAAAGTATCATTATTAGCCTTACCAGAAGATGAACCCTTGTTTGAATCATTACCATTACTCATGCTCGTCAATTTCAATTTTTCCAACTCTAAAGCTAAGACCTTTTCTTCATGTTCCATTTTTGCTTTCTCTTTCCTCTCATCAGACTCTCTCTGTAATCTTCTTTCCTCAGCCTGAGCCTCTTTTTGAAGTCTTTCATTTTCAGCTTCTTTTTCAAGTCTTTTATTTTCAGCCTCTTTTTCAAGTCTTTTATTCAGCCTCTTTTATTCTCAGCTTCTTTTTCAAGTCTTTTATTCTCAGCTTCTTTTTCAAGTCTTTTATTCTCAGCCTCTTTTTGAAATCTTTCAGCTTCTAGCTGGAGTTTTCTTTCCTCAGCTTCTGATTCCCTTTTTTGTTTTTCCATTTCCATTTGGAATCTTTTTTCATCCACCTGCATCTGCAGTTTCTTTTGTTCAGCTTCCATTGCTTTATCATATCGAGCAGTTGCAAATTCTTCTAACTTATCACCAGTCTTCCCAAGCAATTTACCCTGCTCAATAAAGTGCTCAAATGTAGACATGTTGTCTAACATATGAGTCCAAAACCTGAAATAATTAACTAATTTATTTCAAACCTAAGTGTAACAAGTCTTAATTAAGCACTTGTATATTCACATCACCTTATATTATCCCAGTCTCTGTGGGAAACAAGTCTCCAATCAAAGAACTTGTATATGAAATATCAACAATCAATTCTTGATCATAAGTGCACTTCTCATTCAATAGTGCACGACACTATTCATCATTCATTTATCATCAGTGTAGTAGTAACAGTGCATTAGCATAGCCCATTAACTAATTACTATAACTGTAAACAATGACTATGTAAACACATGCAGAATGTAAACATTGAAAATGTAAACAATGCAAACAATGTAAACAATAACAATGTAAACAATAACAAAGATCAGCAACAATACAAAAACGTTCGCAGAAATCAACTAAAAATAAAGCAGAAATTAATGAAATATCACAAAAAATGTGACGATATCTGCGATAGAATTAAACAAAATACATGACACCACAGTGTATAAACAAAAATGTTGTATGAAACTAAATTATAGACCAGAGTAGGCTAACAAATACAAACAAATCAAAACAAAACTAAAGAATGCGAAATAATAACGAAAACAATATTAAAACATGTCATCACAGCTAACATAAATAGCAACAGAAGTCGCTTAGCAAATTCCAGTATCGGAAATTTGCAAACCCTACAGAAAACGCTCACAATAGACGACCTCTATGACGTGGCATAATCTAACGGAGACACCACCCAACCGAGAACCCGCTGAAATATAAACATATAAATATACAAATAACATATAAACATATAACATATAGAATGAGATGATACACAGAAGACTCAGCAGAAGTATAAGGGCACAGTTTACATACAAACAGGCCACTTAACTTATAGGCTTCCAATCGTAGAACAGCAGAAAAACGGATGTCAATCAACGTCCTAAAGAGCGAAGCTCCAACGATGATGGCACATCTGAACTGCTTCCACTGCTAACACGATGGTACAAGAGCTTCTGAAATACTGTATGTTGAGTTGTTTCGGCACTTGACCTTCTAATCCAAAAGTAAGTTGATGGAAATCGGTACTTGGCCTTCTTCAGAAAACAACCCGTTTCAACCGGCACTTGACCTTCACAAAAACGACAGCACTGGAACCTTGACAGCAGCAACTTGCTTGACTTGCGTAAAAGATAACAGCAGTCCGAGTTATCCGGCAACATGTAACAACGCCGGGTACTGTCAAATTCTTGTTTCCGTCAAAAAATTGAAATTTTGACTTTTACCGGGCAACGCCGAGTACTTTGAAAATTTTGAAGATGTTGACTGTATTGAAGAATGTTAATTTCTTGAAGGATGCTGATGAATTCTTGTTGAAAATGAAGTGGGTAAGGGACCCCGTGTTTGCTGGTACCAGAATCAAACCAGCTTATGGCCACCAAATGATGCGTGATGCCATATGATGATGGATGGTATCCGCATGTCTGGTTTTGTGTGGTGTGCAGATGTGTTCAGTCAAAACAATGTTCATACACAAAATAACAGGGCAATCCACATAGG
Source organism: Oreohelix idahoensis (assembly GCA_024509875.1). NCBI lineage: Eukaryota > Metazoa > Mollusca > Gastropoda > Stylommatophora > Oreohelicidae > Oreohelix > Oreohelix idahoensis. The sequence continues at coordinate 297,221 of JAMPIV010002255.1, read as the reverse complement.
ACGTCAGTAAACTCACGACGTATAAAGTCAATGATTCTTGTAACAGCCGTTGACGTTTTTCTTCATTATTTATTGTGGACGCCACAGTGACAAAATGGTTACGCGAATATGTAGGCACATCAAACAGTCATTATCACAGCAACATTCAATACAGCAATAGACGGTAGACAGCATTACAATGATGAGTCAGATGCATGTTATATTTCATAGTGCTGTAAATGTAGTCAGGTGAAAAACTCCATCCTTTTCTATAACAGCCAGGAGATAACCAGATGTATGAGATCAGTTCACTCTCCTTAGTCTGACTTCAGCAAGACAGACACGTCTGCCGAAGTATAAATAATGTCCTCAAAAATATCCTCTAGATAATAAAGGTTTTCCAAACCTAGTTCATTTAACAAAGTAGCAAGTAATGGTCCTTGGGACATGCATCAACCGATGCAGTACAATACAGCGACATGTGAGCTGGGAAAACATCTCGTGACGACGACTTTCGAAGACAGGCTATGAATCGAAATCGCTCACGACCCAAAATCGATAGAGTTAATGAAAAGTCAATTTACCTTGCCTTCAGGAAATACACAGAAATATCACGCCTCCCGGCATGTGCAAATACACTAGAGGTATTATCTCGAATAAACGAAATATCCATTAAGAGGACTACACATCCCTGACAGAACAAAAAATAGCGGAGATCCCCTCTTCAACGAGGCATCTCTTTCGCCATTCAAATCGCTCACTCCACTGGTGGGCGGAAACCGAACGACCAAAAAGCACGACAAGCCATGCGCAGTCCAGCGCAAAATGACCACAGCTCAAAACTTAACTGCATTCGATACCAACGCGAGAAGACAAATGCTTACCGAGAAAAGTGACTATAAATTTCAAGCAGTTGTTGCCCTTGCGTTATAAAATAGATATTGAAATAAAACGATGTTGCGAGAATTTATCACGCAACATATCACCACCTCCTCCCGATAAAAAAAAATGTGGAACATATTTTTTTTTTAAATATCAAAGAGCATGCGATAAGCGGCTCAAAACGCACGAATTATGCGCTGATAATTAATTAAATTGCCTAACATGAGGCTAAATATAGAGTGTCTGGTGAGGATATACCTCAACAGAAAAATAAATATGTCTCAAAAAATATTCACATCGGGGAGGTGTCACCAACACACATCACGTTAGCATGTAAACACAATATACGTATGCAAGTTACTATAATCATCATTAAACAGCATACTCTAATATTGTCTTTAAAAATGGATGTACAAATCTGATAGGAAAATTTAAATAGTACATTCTTTGACATGTAATGACATAAGTACATAGTAAAGTTAAACTACATGACGATCCAGGACATATGCTCTGGTATTCCGAGGGTAAGTACACAATCTAGAACTCGTCATGCTTGATACTAGTAAGGTAAGTCCTCAGCTCAACAATGACATTCTGAGAAAGTACAAGCAATATAATGCTAATTAATAACTAATATGCTTCATAAGGTACAATACATTATTAATAATTGTGGCTGTTTAGTAAACTAACGGCCCTTATATTAACTACTCAGTCCTCCTCTATCATCTTAAAAAACGAACAGAAGAAGATGACAACAAAGCACGATAGTGTGTACATATAAAGTAAGTACAGATGTGCTAATCTATTGTAGAAATATAGGTGTGTTATGACTCTGTAATATATGGAAATATAGGACAGAAGTATTAGTTGGAGTCATGTGGGCATCTAGACAAAATGTCAGCCATCACATTATCCGCACCACGGATAGCTCGTACCGTGAAGTGAAAAGGTTGAAGAGCTATAGCATATCGAGTGGATCTCGAACTCTTCAAATTCTTAGTCTGAATAGCTGTAAGAGCTTTCTGATCAGTCTCTAGAATGAAATGTGCGCCCAGGAGGAATCTTTGTAGCTTTAGAATTGACCAAACCATCGCTAACAACTCACGGTCTAAAACCGAGTAGTTCCTCTCTGCCGCATTTAGTTTTCTAGAAATGTACATAACAGGATGCAGAGTATTTGCATATTCTTGCATCAGTGCTGCTCCAATCCCAGTGGATGAAGCATCACTCCGAAGAACAAAAGTCCTATCAAGAGTAGGTAATCTTAAGATGGGAGGAGAAGAAAATATATTCTTGATTTGGTCTAGTGAAGATTGGCATTCTTCAGACCAACGGACCAGATTAGGCGAACCTTTCTTCAACAATGTTGAGAGAGGTGCCATGATCGAAGATAAATTTGGAATAAATCTCCCATAAAATTGAATTAAACCTAAGAGACTCCTAACTTGTTTCTTCGTTTTAGGAACAGAGATGTTCAGTATTTTGGAAGTATTGTGGTCTTCTGTCTTCAAGAGACCATGACCAACACGATGACCCAGGAAAGAGATTTCACCAAAACCAACAAAAGCTTTAGAAGGTTTTGCTGTCAAATTATTCTCACGTAGAGTGGACAGTAAGTCATATAACCCTAAATAGTGATCTTCCCAGGTATCACTGAAGAGACAGATGTCATCTAAGTATGCGATGACATCCGAACGATGTGACAGAATTCGACGCATCATGCGAACGAAAGTGGCAGGGGCGTTCATGAGACCAAAAGGCATAACATTCCATTGAAATAGACCCCTAGGTGTAGAAAAAGCAGTAAGAGGTTTGGCATGCTCTGCTAAAGGCACTTGCCAATAACCTTTAGACAAGTCAAGTTTAGTGAAGAATCTAGAATTAGAAAGTCTAATCAGTAGATCTTCTAACAAAGGCATCGGTTCAGCGTCGAACTTTGTGACCTGATTCAATTTGCGATAATCAACGCAAATTCGTATGTTCTTATCCTTCTTCCGGACAATAACCATGGAAGAAGAATATGGTGAAGTCGATGGTTCAATTATATTTAATTGAATCATTTCATCCAATTCCTTTTCCACTTGCGACTGAAAGTGTATAGGAATAGGATACGGCCTAACCCTAATTGGATTATTGTCGGTAAGAATTATGTCATGTTCTATGACATCTGTGTGTCCAGGAATGTCAGTGAGAACATCCTGAAATGTTTGTAACATCGACGAGACTTGTCGATGTTCGTCACCAGAAAGATTAGGAGAAACAGAAACGTTTTTCCAAGATTCCGTGGAATGTAATGGAACCACTGGAAGGGGAAGGTTGACATCAGAGAAGGTAGCTTCCTCATCCTGTATGACAGACAGGGATGAATAATGACCGTGAGGTGCAGGAGCATCATCCGTTGCCTGGAAAATAGGCAGCAAATAGTCCGGACGTTCGTGAAATTCCGAAAGCATGTTTATGTGGAAAGTTTTATGCTTTCCATCAATATCGACCACATAGTCAACATCGGAAATCCGAGAGACTATTGCATACGGACCTTTCCATGCAATAAGAAGTCTATTTTCCCTACTGGGGAGTAGGACGAATGCTTTGTCACCTGGACAAAGTTGTCGTAGACATCTATTCTTGTTAGCAAACTGCCTTGCCTTCTCTTTAGCAATTTCTGATGAAGCAGTTGCTAGCTTACATGCCTCAATGATCTTTTGTCTAAGAGCAATGACATACTCATATGAGGATTGAGTTTCATCGCTAATATCATCGGCAGTGATGAGATCGTGTAATAAAGACATAGGGCCGCGTGGACGCGCGCCAAAGACAAGTTCGAAGGGAGAAAATCCTGTGTGTTCATTAGGGACTTCTCTATAGGCAAAGAGAGCCGCGGGTAAAACCCTGTCCCAATCTTGAGGATGATCTTCAGTTATCTTACCAAGCAAAGTCTTGAGCGTTCTATTCAGACGCTCAACTAACCCATTAGACATAGGATGGTAGATACTACTGAGAGATCGTTCAATATGTAAGGTAGACATTACCTGTGACATAGTGTCAGATATGAGTTGAGTGCCATGGTCTGACAATATTTCTCTGGGGAACCCCAAGCGAGAAAATATCAACCAAAGAGCATCTGCGATATCTGTAGTAGATATGCTCTTAAGAGGAATAGCCTCTGGCCAACGTGTGCACATATCGACACATGTAAGGATAAACTGATGTCCTCTGGCCGACTTGACCTTAAAAGGGCCAATAATATCTATGGCCATTTTCTGAAACGGCCGAATAGGAATGTCAGCAGCCTGGATAGGCGCAGCATGTCGTGGTCCTCTAGATTTGACCTCCTGACATACCTTGCATGATCGGCAGTAAATACGAATGTCCTTATTGACAAAAGGCCAAAAGAAAGCCGCAAGGACTCTCGACTTCGTACGGGCAAAACCCATATGTCCAGCACATTGCGAGTCATGAGCATGTTGTAATATTTGCACTCTCATGCTCTTGGGAACAAGAATTTGCGAATGTGCCGACGTAGTCGAATCTTGTACCATACGTACAAGTACGCCGTTTCTCATTGCAATCCAAGATTTTCTATTTGTATCCTGATTCGGATCACCTTTCTTCGCAAGAACGAAGAATTTTTTTAAAGAAGGATCTTCTTCTTGCAATTTTATGAAAGAGTCACGAGTGATTACTAAGTGACTATCTTGGCTATCAACTTCATTATCACTATTCAGTGAAGTTTCGGGTGTTTGTAGAGCTTGTGCTCTTGTAACTACTGCATTTGTAGCTTGCATGTTATTATCTTCCCAAGCAGCAATCTGCTGTGGGGTACACTCCCTAACTCCGTGAATACGACCAATAATAAGGTCCGCAATAGGATTAGGTAAGAGACAAGCATGCACATCTCCAGTAAAGAAAGGAGTGGCAATGCGAATTACAGCAGTAGGATATTTTTCTAGAGTGCCGCCAAATGTGACACATTTAATAACCCTTCCTGTAGCACAAGATGGATCTACAAGCGATTGTCTAACACCAATAGTGGTGCATCCGGAATCGAAAAGTAGTGAGACCGGAGTATCATTAACAAGACCCTTATGTAGAATTAAAGAACCCCTCCCGTCATGCGCAACAGCAGCAGGAAGAGCGGGAAGTGGGTGACCACAACTCAAAGTAGTTATGGTACCCGGTTCGAATAAAGTACTGCATTGGGGGCATTTGTTTGCTCTCTCAAAGTCAAAAGCAGAACCAGTGACAGCGTCAAAGTTTTTATTATCAACAACATGATTACAGGCTCCCTCAGTTTCCTGTTGTACAGCATTAGCCTGCTGATATCTCTTTTTTTTGTGTTGAGATCTACCCCGACTATTATTACCTCTGAAGTTATCAGAGTTATTATTATCTCTGCAGTTATTATTGTCTCTATTGTAATTGTTATCCTGGTTCGAATTCCAGTTTCCACGATTACTATCATGTTCACATTGATGCGAACATCTATTTGTTTGGTTCTGAGGTCTTCGGCAGGAATAACCTCTATTACCATATCCTCTTTTGAAATGCCTATAATTATTAGGGTGATAGTAACGACCACTATCAGGTTGTCTCCAATTCTTCGAAGAAGAATCACCATGAAATTGATTTCCATGATTTTGACAGAAATTACCGCTACTCTTTCTATCAAAATTTTGTTGGAATCTACGAGCAAAGTTTTGACCATACGGAGCTGCCGAAGCAACTGGTAAACCTTCTTTCACCTTAGAGTTACCCATGGTTATGTGTGGGTGCGCAGTTACGTATTGGCAACAGAAATCTTCCATTTCTTTTATTGTTTTAGGTTTACGTTCATGAAGGAAAGCAAGGAAAGACTCATTGACAGACGACATGACTTTGTCTCTAAGTATTAAGTCCATAAGTCCTTCATAAGTTTTTTCCGTCTTAGATAGTTCAACCCATCGTGAGAAAGTAATGCGTATTCTTGCAATAAACTCGGAGAATTCAACTCCATTTTCAGGTAACATGTTTTTAAATTGTAGACGATAGCCGTCTTCGTTAAGCTGATATTTCTTTAACAAAGCGGCCCTGACAACCTCATAATTGTTCTTGTCAGGTTCATCCACCATATTTAATATACTTAGAGCTTTACCTGTCAGTATCCCTGATAACTGATAAACATATTTTGCTTTGTCTATGTTATGAGCTGTACATGCTTGTTCAATCTGTCCAGATAGAACATTATGTCATCACTGGAAGGACTAAATGTTGGTAACTTAATCTTAAAAGTATCATTATTAGCCTTACCAGAAGATGAACCCTTGTTTGAATCATTACCATTACTCATGCTTGTCAATTTCAATTTTTCCAACTCTAAAGCTAAGAACATTGCTTCATGTTCAGATATTGCTATATCTTTCCACTCATAAGACTCTCTCTGTAATCTTCTTTCCTCAGCCTGAGCCTCTATTTGAAGTCTTTCAGCTTCTTTTTCAAGTCTTTTATTTTCAGCTTCTTTTTCAAGTCTTTTATTCTCAGCTTCTTTTTCAAGTCTTTTATTCTCAGCTTCTTTTTCAAGTCTTTTATTTCAGCCTCTTTTTGAAATCTTTCAGCTTCTAGCTGGAGTTTTCTTTCCTCAGCTTCTGATTCCCTTTTTTGTTTTTCCATTTCCATTTGGAATCTTTTTTCATCCACCTGCATCTGCAGTTTCTTTTGTTCAGCTTCCATTGCTTTATCATATCGAGCAGTTGCAAATTCTTCTAACTTATCACCAGTCTTCCCAAGCAATTTACCCTGCTCAATAAAGTGCTCAAATGTAGACATGTTGTCTAACATATGAGTCCAAAACCTGAAATAATTAACTAATTTATTTCAAACCTAAGTGTAACAAGTCTTAATTAAGCACTTGTATATTCACATCACCTTATATTATCCCAGTCTCTGTGGGAAACAAGTCTCCAATCAAAGAACTTGTATATGAAATATCAACACTCAATTCTTGATCATAAGTGCACTTCTCATTCAATAGTGCACGACACTATTCATCATTCATTTATCATCAGTGTAGTAGTAACAGTGCATTAGCATAGCCCATTAACTAATTACTATAACTGTAAACAATGACTATGTAAACACATGCAGAATGTAAACATTGAAAATGTAAACAATGCAAACAATGTAAACAATAACAATGTAAACAATAACAAAGATCAGCAACAATACAAAAACGTTCGCAGAAATCAACTAAAAATAAAGCAGAAATTAATGAAATATCACAAAAAATGTGACGATATCTGCGATAGAATTAAACAAAATACATGACACCACAGTGTATAAACAAAAATGTTGTATGAAACTAAATTATAGACAAGAGTAGGCTAACAAATACAAACAAATCAAAACAAAACTAAAGAATGCGAAATAATAACGAAAACAATATTAAAACATGTCATCACAGCTAACATAAATAGCAACAGAAGTCGCTTAGCAAATTCCAGTATCGGAAATTTGCAAACCCTACAGAAAACGCTCACAATAGACGACCTCTATGACGTGGCATAATCTAACGGAGACACCACCCAACCGAGAACCCGCTGAAATATAAACATATAAATATACAAATAACATATAAACATATAACATATAGAATGAGATGATACACAGAAGACTCAGCAGAAGTATAAGGGCACAGTTTACATACAAACAGGCCACTTAACTTATAGGCTTCCAATCGTAGAACAGCAGAAAAAACGGATGTCAATCAACGTCCTAAAGAGCGAAGCTCCAACGATGATGGCACATCTGAACTGCTTCCACTGCTAACACGATGGTACAAGAGCTTCTGAAATACTGTGTGTTGAGTTGTTTCGGCACTTGACCTTCTAATCCAAAAGTAAGTTGATGGAAATCGGTACTTGGCCTTCTTCAGAAAACAACCCGTTTCAACCGGCACTTGACCTTCACAAAAAACGACAGCACTGGAACCTTGACAGCAGCAACTTGCTTGACTTGCGTAAAAGATAACAGCAGTCCGAGTTATCCGGCAACATGTAACAACGCCGGGTACTGTCAAATTCTTGTTTCCGTCAAAAAGTTGAAATTTTGACTTTTACCGGGCAACGCCGAGTACTTTGAAAATTTTGAAGATGTTGACTGTATTGAAGAATGTTAATTTCTTGAAGGATGCTGATGAATTCTTGTTGAAAATGAAGTGGGTAAGGGACCCCGTGTTTGCTGGTACCAGAATCAAACCAGCTTATGGCCACCAAATGATGCGTGATGCCATATGATGATGGATGGTATCCGCATGTCTGGTTTTGTGTAGTGTGCAGATGTGTTCAGTCAAACAATGTTCATACAAAATAACAGGGCAATCCACATAGGACGTCAGTAAACTCACGACGTATAAAGTCAATGATTCTTGTAACAGCCGTTGACGTTTTTCTTTATTATTTATTGTGGACGCCACAGTGACAAAATGGTTACGCGAATATGTAGGCACATCAAACAGTCATTATCACAGCAACATTCAATACAGCAATAGACGGTAGACAGCATTACAATGATGAGTCAGATGCATGTTATATTTCATAGTGCTGTAAATGTAGTCAGGTGGAAAACTCCATCCCTTTCTATAACAGCCAGGAGATAACCAGATGTATGAGATCAGTTCCCTCTCCTTAGTCTGACTTCAGCAAGACAGACACGTCTGCCGAAGTATAAATAATGTCCTCAAAAATATCCTCTAGATAATAAAGGTTTTCCAAACCTAGTTCATTTAACAAAGTAGCAAGTAATGGTCCTTGGGACATGCATCAACCGATGCAGTACAATACAGCGACATGTGAGCTGGGAAAACATCTCGTGACGACGACTTTCGAAGACAGGCTATGAATCGAAATCGCTCACGACCAAAAATCGATAGAGTTAATGAAAAGTCAATTTACCTTGCCTTCAGGAAATACACAGAAATATCACGCCTCCCGACATGTGGGAAACACTAGAGGTATTATCTCGAATAAACGAAATATCCATTAAGAGGACTACACATCCCTGACAGAACAAAAAATAGCGGAGATCCCCTCTTCAACGAGGCATCTCTTGCGCCATTCAAATCGCTCACTCCCCTGGTGGGCGGAAATCGATCGACCAAGAAGCAAGACCAGTCATGCGCAGTCCAGCGCAAAATGACCACAGCTCAAAACTTAACTGCATTCAATACCAACGCGAGAAGACAAATGCTTACCGAGAAAAGTGACTATAAATTTCAAGCAGTTGTTGCCCTTGCGTTATAAAATAGATATTGTAATAAAACGATGTTGCGAGAATTTCTCACGCAACACATACATTCATTAATGGTCTAAGAATAATGTGGCATTTGAATCGTTTGAATGCAAAAATTGATTTATTCTATTGTCGTAACAGCGTCTGTATATTAAGGGACTTAACTCGATGTAGCATTTATGGACAAAGGAACATAACTCGAAAAATCCTATCGTGCGATTATTATTCTCCATCAGGTTGGACATCGAACTCGGTTGTTTAACGTGAACTTATAAAGGAACGTATTCGATAATATAGCAGAGAATCATGGACAGGAACTTTGTGCTCGATTATAAATATTTTCTCTGGACTTTAGTTGGTTATTATTCCACTAGTACGGATGACAATATAACATTGTTAATTTAAATACAGTGCTTTAATTAGCTGTTGATTAGTTCGAATTATCGGGATGAGATTCTGTCTTTGACACATGACATTAATACACTCACACTAATTATATTATTGAACGTGTTAATAATTCACACAACTATTTGCAATTTGTACCTTACATCAACCTGATTGGACACACAACTTCGTCTTGTTCAAAATGACATTGTTTTTTTAATTGACACCACAATCTACTTTTTATGACATGTACTCAAGATGTACACATGTCTTTAATCTTTTAGCGTATGATGTTACATTCATTCACTTTACTAATAATTGGCTGCCTTAATTCATCTATTTATGCTGTTAAAAATATGTATATTTTATAATGCTTTGCAGTAGTGCTGTTGATCAATAGGTTAACTATTTGACAACTGCTACTGGACTTGACAGATTGGTGTTATTGGACCGTGTGAGGTATGTGAGTGCATGTAGTGCTACCATCATTTTTTAATATGTTCGAACTCTTAGTTATGGCGACCTCACATTGCTGTTAAAAGGAATTTGTCCGTAAGTAGACATTGGCTATGGTCTTAAAAACCATGGTCCACACCTTTAACGTTAAATTGCCTACCCTATGGAAAAACCTGGGTGCTATGCTGATTCTTACTTTCAGTGAAATTTGATGTTACGATATTTCACTCTGGTTCTGGATATGTTATACTCACACCACGGAAATAACGAAAGCTTTGTTTTCATTATTTTTGCGAAAAACGTGGGGGGGGGGGGGGGGAATGATGTTATGATTAAAATTCATAACGATTATGTCGGTATAATATTTGGCTCGACGGGGCTCCTCTTCTGATAATTTTATACGGACTTAGTTATTAATAAAGGAAGCGACGTCATGAAGATATGATGTAGAGGCACATGCGAACATTTTGAAGCAGAAGTGAGGTGATCGTCTGCATAAGAGATGCGGCTTGTGTTTGAATATGAGCGGACTTATGTGTATTGAGCTCCTGCAGTATACTGTGTTTTTCCTGCATCATTTCATCCCCAGGACATCAATATACTTAGTAGAGCTGTCCCTGGTTTATTACATTCAGGAAAATTATATCTATTCATGAAGATGTCCATTGGACTATGAAAAAAAAAATTGTGTATGATTGCCATTGACCAGCGTTTGATAGTGAACGGACTGGACAACTACTTATTGCTGCAGTTGCCTTTGGGCGAGAACTGATTTCATGGAGCAATGTAACCAATGTCATTAAACTGTGTATTGTCCACTTTTCAAGAGGTGTTGGCAGGTAATGTATTTCATATTGATCCGTGTCTGTCAAAGATCCCTATGTTTCACTTTGGCCTCGGATACTTCTCCGAACAATATATAATTATTATAGACCGCACGCATCAGATGGCAAGGAACAATTTGAGAAAGGCAGCCCAGAAAAGGAGAGAAGACGCCAATAAAAACGCGAAGTTGCAGGAATTCGAACAGGGAGATATTGTATGCTTCAAGAATCATGTCAAAAACGCAAAAATGGATCAAAATTGTATAAACGGGTGTAAATATTTACAGTCATTGTCCAACACCACATATTTAATTTCGAAGTATGGTCAAGATAAACCGATAAAAACACATGTTCAACATTTGCGGATGCAGGACGCGAAATCTATAGGTATCCCTCCTGTGGATGTAAACAAAAGGAGCACATTTTGGGAACGAATACCAGTCCAGATTGAACAGGACGTAACAGAGGAGAATATTTCCAGTGACGACTATGCACACACACCAGGGAGCAATCATATTGTAACAAGAGCAGAAGAACAAGAAGGAACCCAGGATAACATCCACTAGGTTAACCCCTCCCTCACAAAATACATACAAGATAAAGAGACAGAAAGCCGTGGAAGTCGGATAGGAAATGAGATAGAGGCAAACGCACCTTATAGGCATACTAGAGCGGCAGAGCAAAGACAAAATAGAAAGGAGGAAGATAGGATAGTGATCACGCAGGATAACAGGAAAATAAGCAGCATTATGATATCCCAGAAGAGATAAGGAGATTTAAAACCGAGAGAGATAACTCCGAGAGTGAAGCAGACATGCTAATGATGGAATGTAGGCAAAAGATTACAAGATATAGAAGAGAGGTTACGAGAACAGGAGTAATAGAGAAATACAGAGCAACAGAATATACAGGGAATGCCCTTGGGACTTGGCGGAAACGTCAGCAGAAGATTCAAAGACTCAAAAGGAGATGGAGAAAGGGAGTATACGAGGGACGAAGAGACGTTGGTCATCATCAGATGATTCGTTCGATTATGAGAGGCGCCTCGCAAAGTTGAGAAATATAGAACAGTTAAATGCGAGACAAAGAGGAAGAAAAAGGCAAGAAATAGTGGTACAAAAGAGAATAAGGAAAATATAACTGCACTTTGCGAATATCGATAGAAAATTCAAAGAGTTGAAAAAGAAGAACGGAATAGGAACTGGAGATCGAAGAGAGTACCGATCTAAGAGTCGAGGGAGAAATACGAGAAGTAACATTAGAAGACGAGATACTGATCGACGGCAATACCGATCCAAGAGTGGAGATAGAGAGGGAAATAAGAGGAATAGTGGTAGAGGCAGAGAAAATGCAGGTCGACGGATAGATCGATCCAGCAATGACGAAGAAACTAGAGACGAAGAGAAAAAAGAAAATCAAGAATCCCTTTAAAATGGTAAAAAAAAATTTGTAAAATCAGAGACACATCAATTAGTAGCAGCAGTAGAAAACTAAGGAAACCACGGAGTACAAAAAGAGCTCAGCGAGAGGATTACACATCTAGGGGTCGCAAGGAAGAGACTCGGAGAAGTCAGAAGAGAAATGAAGAAATTGAAGATAGAGAAAAACCGATGCAAACGGTTGAAGAAGTAAGGAGTAGAGAGGTTGAGTTAAATTCTGAAGATACAAGAGGTAGAGAGGAAGCAAAGTGTTGACGAAATCACAAGAGTAGATGAGACTCATGATATTGGTAAACTGTTAGCGTTGGAGACGCTTAGAGCCAGAACCAAGGAGGTTACAATGGTGAAAATATTGGAGTTTGTGAGTAAGTAAGTGAGTAACCTAGGATGTATAGTAACACCAGACGGCGGAGCAAGCAAAGACATCAACAACAGAATGAACAAAGCGAGAACAGCCTTTTTTTAGTCTAAACAACATCTGGAAGTCCTCTCAATACAGCACAAGCACAAAATTAAGATTATATCAGAGCTGTGCGCTTTCTGTGCTTCTCTATGGTGCGGAATGCTGGAGAGATACAGAGAAGAAAATGTCGAAATTGTCCTCTTTTCACACAACGTGCCTAAGAAAAATTCTCCGAACATTTTGGCCGTATACCATCACCAACCAAGATCTGCTTACTTGGAGCAAGCAAGAGGACATGCACACCATCATAGCTGGCAGACGCTGGAATTGGGTTGGCCATGTCCTAAGAAGAGACCCCGATGCCACCACAAGAACAGCTATGCCATGGACCCCTGAAGGAAAACGAAAGAGAAGCCGACCACAAACAACTTGGCGGAGGACTGTGGAGGCTGAGATGCAAAGAATGAACCAGAGTTGGGGCACTTTACGAAGGATGGCCACCGACTAAGCACAGTGGAATCAATTTGTTGTTGCGCTACAAGACACCACCAGGCGTGATGGCCATTGACTGCTACAACGGTCGGCGGCTAAGGATCAAAGAAGAAGAGGAAGTGAGGTAGAGTAGGAGGAGGCTATGGGAGGAGACATATCACATTAAGAGGTATAGAGAAATTGGCTGCGATAGCTAAGTCTTGTAGAGACTTATGTAAAATCGTTCTATACGGAGCACATATAAAGAGAACTGAGTACACCTGGACGATAGAAGAAGAATGAGGATAAGAAGCCATAAGAGATGGCGAGCATAAGAGAATCGAGATAAATGAGAGTTCATAATGTGAGAAGCCGGAGTGAAGACTGCAAAGTTAGTTGAGAAATGTGAGAAATCATTGACATGGTAGACCAGAGAAAAGTATACAAATAGTTCCAGAGAGGGAATGAGAGTAGAGGATAGTGATGAAGAGAGGAAGCAGAGAAGTAGAGATTGCGGCGGTAGTCTAGTTGTGTGAAAACTAGATGCAATCGTTCTACACCGAACATAAGAAGCAGCTGAGTAGGTCTGAACGATAGACTACTACAGTGGACCATAGAAGAGGAAAGAGACTTGAGAAGACATAGGTAAAATGGCAGAGAGACATGGGAGATATGAGTCATAACGAAAATGGTGGAGATGATGATGGGGTTAAGAAGTCACAGAGAAGTGATGAAGATAACAGTTGTGAGACAATAGAGAATATAAGAATATTTTGAGAAAACATGAGAAAATGGCGGAAATACATGAATTTTGGAGATACCATAGAGAAAATGGCAGACATGAAATAGATAGGGCCATGGAAAAATGGGGACAATATGGAGACAGAAGGGAAAATAGGAGTGTTAGTTCAAGAGGGAATGATAGAGATAACGCAGTCAAGGAGAGGACAGAGATTTTGCAGCGGCTGCCAGAGTCTTGAGAAGACTTTGTGAGAAGCCAGTCTTCTCCGAACACATTGAGAGTAAAATGAAATGGGGAGTTCCAGAGAGAACACGTTGGAGAAATATGAGAAGCCATTGAGGATATGGAAAAAGAGAAATAAGAGATAAATAGAGAGTACACATAAAAACGGTTGAGAGAAGCCATACAGAAGATGGCAAACATATAACATTATAAGGAGTATAAGAAGCTACAAAGGAAGATGGCAGAGATAAGAGATATAAGGAAAGAAGGAGAGGCCATAGAGCAGATGGCAGAGATATAAGAAGAGATAATAGAAATATGAGAAGCCATGGAGAAGATGGCAGAGTTATAAGAGTATAAGGAATATGAAAAGCAATAGAGGAGATGGCAGAGATAAAAAGGAAAGTTCCAGAAGGAACGAATATTACAATGATAAGCCATAGGAAGGTGTCAAAGAGATAACTGAGGGTTCCAGAGGGAACTAAAATAATGGAGAAACTAGGGGAAAACTATACATGAGAGATAATTGAGAATAATGAGAAACTGAAGGTTTTGGAGGCAACAAATAGAGCGAAGAGGCGATGGAAAAATGGCAGAGTTACATAAGAAATAACGGAAAATAGGGAGAAATGATGAGGAAACATTTAAATATAGAGAGTATAAAAGAAAGGTTGCAGAGAAGGGAGCTTACGTGGAGTACATAATAGGGGTAGATAAACTAAGTCTATGAGATGGAGACAATAGAGATGAAGAAGCGGATCAGGGGATCTGAGACTAGGAAGAAGCCTAGGCATATAATAATGGACGGTGGAGAAAGTGCCAGTAAAATGTATAAAGATACGCAATGAAGATAATGTGGACAAAATAAGTAGGTGATAGAAAGAATTCCGGAATTTATGAAGTACTTTCTAGAAGAGACCGGCTTGGGGGTCATGTAAGACAGATGGATTAGTGGAAATTAGCAAACAGAAATAGCGACCATGATGGTTGAAGGCGTCACAGCTGTAAATTGTGTAAATAATCCAGTAACAGGCAGTTACATGGAGAAAACGAGAATGAATGGAAAAGGTAGAATGATGATACTAAATAAGGGGTTTTCTATAAACAGTATCATGAAGGGGATGGAGCATGGGGAAGAATGGTAGAATTGTGTTTGGTTGAATGGCACATGTGGAAGAGGTCCACAATAAGACTTTCACACTATTGTAAAGTTTTCCAGATTATGTAAAAAAAAATTGAGATGACATGCATATTTTGCTTCATGTGTAATGTGGACAAGGTAAATTAAGATAAGATGCATAAATTTGTTTGATTGAAATGTATATTAATGTTAAGATAAATTTGAAAATGTTTTTTCATATAGCATGATGACAAGTAACGGAAATGAAATTATGGTTTGCCTTGTGCAGGAGTCAAGGGAAGGGTAAACATTGTGATTTATATATGATTGGAAATGTAAACTTGTTTTTTTACGAAAAGTGTCACATGTTTAAGCCACATTAGTAATGTGTGAGAGACTCCATAGATAGAGGAAGAGACATTTTTTTGTGACAGTACGACAGAGAAACGAGCAGTGACAATAGGGTAACGATGGATCTAGTACAGACAGAATCGGAGTCTTTTTTTTTTTTGTTTGTTTAAAAAGGGAAACATTTTCAAAGAGAATTTTTTTCTTTTAAAGGTATGGTATATAATGTAATATGTAGTTTGTTTAGAACTTTGTCGTGGTGTAGAGCAACAAGGATATTTTGATTATTTTGGTATCGATGTTTTTGCACCGCGGAACACCCACTCAACTATGAGTACATGTTCACATACCATTTTTGATGATGATTGTTGATGTTTTAACACAAATGAGAAGGGCTCATGTTAGTGTTTATAAACAGTCACAACATGACGGCTAACGAAATCGCGGGTTAACGACTGTTCACAACGATCGTGTATCTTTTTGACGACGTTGGAAGAACACTGGGACAGTCTGTGTTATTTTAGCGTTTGAGCAAACTAGAGGCGTTCTGCCCTCTGGAGGTGTGTGTGTGGCCCATGCCATTCTAGTCATGTGCGTGGTATAATTATTGACTATGTATATCTCAACGTGAGAATTATATTGGAGTTTGATAGATACATGTAAGCTCAAGGTAGGACCTGTGTGCCTCACCCAGTGATGGCTGATTGCAGCATGCACATTGAGAACAGTTCAATATAAAAGAAGTACATTATCTTCATAGAAACAACGGGTTCTTATTGCATCGGACATATAGTCCTATTAACTACGAGAGCGTATTCGCTCGGGAACTAAGGCTCGGGTAGCATGTTCGTTATTTACAAGTCAACGACATACTTGCATGTGCTATCCGCAAACATTCAGTACATATCTTCCTAGGAGCCGCGATGGTGTAATGGCTTCGGCGTTGTACTGGCGACCAGGTGTTCATGGTTCAAACCCGGGCGTCAGCGTTTGAAGGAATGTTTACGACCGGAAATTTGACTGAATAACCTGAACGGCTCCTGTGATAAACCCTCTGTGGATGGGAAGGAGCGAAGCTCCTGACCGGGTTGGAAGGAAAATCCTCAGGTTTCTCAGCCTCGCAATGACATGTCATTGGGCCGAAGGGCTGAAAGCCCAAGTGCCGCTGGTTAAAAAAACAAAAACAAAACAAAAAATCTTCCTAGAAATCACCAGCAGGATTTCTGACGTGCCAAGCGTTCATATTGGTTACAAGAACCAAAGTATATTGTATGCTGTTTCGGAACTGTAATGTTTTGCGTAATGAAATATCATGTATTACGCAAATAAATTGTAGAAGTCGTCTATGCCAGGAGTCCGAGAACATGTTATCTAAGTTTGGTGTTCCAGATATGTTGTGTAGTCTGTAGTATCGTGGGCATTGCCTAGTTTTACAGAACATCTCCTAACACACCATCAAGCCAAGAGAAGCCATCACCAAACAAAAAATAAATCCTGCAGATCACTCACTAACACAACACGGGAAGATTCACACCACCTTCTCAACATTAAAATTTAGTAAAGAACCCCGGAACATTGATGGAAATAATCTATCCTATTAATCTTTGTTCGCAACATTGGTGGAAATGCCTGTCCTCTGAACCTTATATGACTGACGACAGCAATACAGCAGTAATTCCGACACACGTGAGCAGAGAGTGAGTTAGAGAGACTTATTTGCATTTTTCTACGAAGTTATTTGTGATTGTACAATCTGGCAACCCAACTATTTGTCAACAAGAGATGATTTCCGTAAAGCCGTGTAGCTATTTCTGCACGAGTCTGCTGTACAGCATATACTGACGTCGTCATCCAACTTCGTCAACTTCCAGTACTAAGCGAGCAGTCTACAGCTGCTATTCGCGAAGAAAGCAACACAGTTCAACATTTCAAGTTTCAAGAGCAAGTCCCTCACGAAGCAGGCAGTTACAAGACCAAGTTCAACGCAGCAACAAGACGCCAGTTTATTTACTGTTAGAGGGGAACCAGGCCTACCATTCATCTAGTGATTTTACACTTGTTCTTTTTTTTCTATGCTATATGTTAATCATTTGTATATTATTATTTGTTTAGAGTGGGCAGGTTGGTGGGACTGGTATGAATGGATCTTTTTCGAAGAATTCATTTATAACAGCGTTCTTCTAAGCTATTGTTAGGAGTACATTCAAAGAATCCAGTGCTTTGCCACTGTCTCTATTTTGATTCTTGGTCTGTTCTTCGGACAACTAATTTGTTTAGCTGTGAAGTATTGTAGTTCGTTCTATTTATACCTGACCTCAAGTAAGTGTGTATACAAGTTATCGTGTATGACATTTCATTCTCTCTACGTGTATATTATTTTTTGACGACTTTTTTCCGAGTTTGACATTTTCTGTCGCGTTTTCTCAATTGTTTCTTTTAATGTTTGTCTACATACATTACCTGTGTCCATGTTACTTTTAGTTCCTTTAGCTTTGTCACGATTCGTCCTGTAATTCGAGGACTAACTTCATCATCTAATTTACCTGTGCTTTTCATTTTCAAGTGTGCTCGTCACATGTTACAGTTATTTTATACATAAATTGCGTCATCCACTGGTGTTACCTTTGAATAATACTTTATAGCGAATAAACGTGACTTGCTCTTAGTCATAAAACGTGTCTGCATTAAAGGACTTCATGGAATTGGGGGCATCCTTGGGTTTGTCTGAGGACCAGCTCAAACAATATGCGCAAGCTGAAGTTGCCCATATTCGTCAGGTGAGAACTAACAAAACAAACCCAAGAATTTGAAATACAGAAGCTCAAAGCTGAAACGGAGCAAGAAATACAGAAAGCGGAGCAGGAAAAAGTTAAAGCTCAAACAGAGCAGGAAAAAGTGAAAGCTCAAACGGAGAAGGAAAAAGTGAAAGCTCAAACGAAGCAAAAAATACAGAGAACAACGCAGGAAAAAGTGAAAGCTATTCACGAAAAAGTGAAGGCGGAAATAGAAAAAATGAAACTAGAGAAGGAAATCAAAATTGTGAGGACTCATGCGTAAAGTGCCTACGATGCAAGGAAATTGGATATGTATAATATGAAACCCTTACCAGGCACGTCGACGTATACCCCAAAGCTGAGATTACCTAATTGCAACGAAAATAAGGACTGTACCGACGCCGTCATTCAGAGGTTCACTTTAAAGGTTACGGCATTAAATATACCTAAAGATAGATGGTCCAGTATACTTTCGAACTATAGCACAGGGGAGGCGTTAAAAACGTACATGGCCTTGGATGAGAACAGCCGCAAGGACTTTGATATAGTTCAGCAAACTCTTCTAAGAAAATTCCAGCTGACAGAAGAGGGTTACAGAGAGAAGTTATATGCGGCGGTGCCATCCAAAAACCAAGATTTTGGCGAATTTGTTTCGTCAATCAAATTATATTTGTACCGTTGGATTGATTTATCGGGCATTGTAAAAACTTATGAGGGTCTGGAAGATCTGATGCTACGGGATAAGGTTCTCTCAGCTTGTAGCACCGACTTAGTATCTTTCTTTCAGGAGCGAAGACCTTCATCGATTGACTTTGTAGATGTTTAGGGAGGCAGTATATGATTGCTCAATGCAATAAGGAGGTCCATAAGGTAAGGCTGTTAGAGGCTATTCCAGAAGATTATGCATACCACGACCCTACAAAGGTTGACAGCCGCCCTAGATCCAAGAGTATGGACGGTAGGTTTAGAAATTACTTTACCCTTCCTATAGAGGGAGTTATAACTTCCGTCGTTGCCGAGGCTTACCCAATTTGTTCTCTAATGGGAACCCTGGTTACTCAAACCGAGGTCATGGGAGTGATCATCACAAATGTGGTGATGATAGGTATTATAATGATTATTACAGAAGATCGTCACATGAAAGACTACACAGGCAATAGGTACAACGATGATGAACACATGGCTAATAGGTACAGCGATGATGAACATAGGGCTAATAGGTACAGTGATGATGATAGCCCGCAGAGGAAAGGTGAATGCTGCAAAAAAAACAAACAAAGGGTAACAGAAACCAGGACCACATAAAGCAGGACCATAGAAAGCAGAAGAAAAATGATCGTGCTAATGCGTGCAGCGAATGTAGTGATGATGATGAGAGAAGAGACCGTGCCAACGCATGTATGGCCTACACTTCTGCAGATAACAGTTTTGTTACTCACCATGCCAATGTATCTATTACTGATTCCTTAAACGATGAGAACTGTCCTGGATGCAAGCCTTTATTTGAGACTAAGGGTAAGTAATAATGAGTTGCGGTCATGCGCTACCAGCTGTATTGTCGGTCCATTTGACTGATAAGCTACAGGTGCACCCTGGGTTTGTAAATGATCACACAGTCTCTGTTCTTCGAGACACGGGTTGCACGACAATAGGCATGCGCCGATCCTTAGTTGACGACAAAGCTCTTACTGAGCTGTATACAAAATGTCTTACTTTTGAGCCAATATTGAGATATACCCCACAGCTAACATATCGAAATGTAGCCATTTTGTCAGGCAAGGTTCAAGCGTGTTTATTACTTGACCCACCAGTTGATCTCACAGTGGGAAATGTGCCTCGTGCTATGGAGTCCTACCAGGCAGCCATTGATGAATGGGCACGCCAGCACCCATCAACCAAAGACACTAAGGTTTCGTGTACACCTATAGTTAATGTTACGCTACCTAGTAATACACATGAAGCATGCAGACACAATAAATATTCTAATTTCAGAGCACACACACACACATTTTTGTGATCACTCTGACAGCCTTTTTGTGGTCTGCAAAGTCCCCTCTGACGCACCATAGTGGTTACTCAGAAATTTCTTCCGTTATGCGGAACATGCTCGACATGTTCATGTCGCCCATAGTGGCAAATCTTGTACCACTACGGCATTCATCTGCTTTCGATCTTTATATGAAGCCAGTGGAGCTGTTATGCTCATGCATATGTTTTCATATGCTCGCCATATACTGGATGTTCGGTTAAATCGACATCTGAGGGATAACACTGGTTAATCCTTCCTGTTTGTTTATATATTCTAACAACATAGCCTTTCAGTACTATTATCACTGTCGTAATTCCATTCATAGGCACCTATTCTTTTATATCTTTCTGCCATGCTACATATAGAGTTCAAGACAGCATAAGTTCATTCGTGACTTCTTTTTCTATGTTACTTTGTCCTCTATGGCATGTAAGGGTGCGCACAATAAAGTTGACTAGTCGAAAGATTATGAGCTATGCTTAGAACAGATTAAACGTAGTTTTTCTAAATCACCAATCCTTCTACAGCATAATATCATTCATACCTTCCCCCTAAAACCGATGCATCTCAGGTGGGAATTGGAGGCTGCTTAATGCAATGGATGGACGGTACACCTCACCCATGTCTGTATATGAGTAGGAACCTCCCAGCGGAAACCCGATACGCCGCTGGAGACAAAAGATAGTTCCTTGCTGTGTTCTAGAGCATGTCCAAGTTCATTTACGTAACATGAATTCGATGCGCTAGTGACATACATGTGACAGAGTGCCTTTAACTACATTGCACCATTCAGCAACTTCAGACTAACATATTGGAACACTTTTTGTTGTTGTTACAGTAATGACTCTCAGAGTGTATTTCCTTGAACATACCATCACTCTAGTTACATTTATTGCTTCTTTAATAAGTATTTACAGTTTATACATCTCGTGATTTTCCTCCCTTCATAATTACGTCATTAATGTATAAAACATATGATAAATAATGTGTGATACATACTAACTGTTATGCAAGTACACAAACAAGGTTCGTGCTCGGGAGCAAGGGGAAGATGTTGAGTACTGTTTCGCGGTGTAAAGTAGTTTGGATCTTTTGTTTATTTTGGTATCGGTTTTTGCACTGCGGAACACCCGCTCAACTATGAGTACATGTTCACATACTATTGTTGAGGATAATTTTTGATGTGTTAACACACATTAGAAGGGCTCATCTTAGTGTTTATAAACAGTTACGACATGACGGCTGACGAAGTCGCGGGTTAACAACTGTTCACAACGATCGTGTATCTTTTTTGACGACGTTGGTAGAACAAAGGGACAGTCAGTGTGATTACAGCTTCTGAGTAAACTAGAGGCGTTCTGTGCTCTGTGTGTGTGTGTGTGTATGTGTGTGTGTGTGTGCGTGCGTGCGTGCGTGCGTGTGTGTGTGTGTGTGTGGCCCATGCCATTCTAATCATGTGCGTGGTATAATTATTGACTATGTATATCTCAACGTGAGAATTATATTGGAGTTTGACAGATACATGTAAGCTCAAGGTATGACCTGTGTACCTGAACCAGTGATGGCTGATTGCAGCATTGTCGTGAATTATTCTAATCCCCATATATAAATTAAAACGTAAATGCAAAGCCTAACAAATAAATTTAATAAAAGGAAAGAAGAATGGTAAAGAACAGTGCTGTCACAATGACTGTACTCGAAATCCCCCTTGTTTTCTACTTCGTCTGCAAATTGTAACGCTTTCACGTTGATAGTAAAAGCCTACTGTATTATTACCCGCTTTCTTCAATGAAACGTGTACTGTATTTCTTGGAAAAACCTTGAGATACGCAAGCTGATCAATGACCTAAATTTAATATTTCATTCATTCCATTTTATACACGGCGTAACTAAAAGACAGATGGACTAAAGGATAGAGAGAAGGGAGAGGCAGAAAGCAGGGACACGTGCAACACTAAACACGCGTCGCGCGATACACAATTGCTGCCATCACGCGTGTAAGGCCACATGCACTAACTTTATTTCAAATCGACAGTGATAAAATTCACTACCCATACCAGAGTTAGGTTTTAAAATCCTGAAAAACGCTTATTGGGAATTATGACATTATACCGGTTTACGTTTGAAAACATGACAGTACCCAGACACCCTCAAGTTTGGAAGTGAGAAGGTAGTAACAGCACGACTATCCTAGAAGAAAATGCATATTGGCTCCATTAAATTCGTATATTTGGGTTCCTTAGGGTTTGCTGACAAAGAATATGTAAAACGTTACGCAAATAGTCTAGGAATTACCAAGTTATGGCCAAAATAAAATAGTGGGGGTGCCTGACAGCATGAAATCATTTCTGCTCATAAAATTTTTTTATAACGTGTTTGAAAAAACATTACGTTACGGAAATAGCCTACCATGTTAACTCCTATTTGATTGGAGCGCAACAAATGAAAGACTAAACACGATTGGTCGGACTATAAATACTATCTTGTGTTGTCAGGGGAAACGTGAGAAAGGGGTACTTTTTTGAAAAGATGTGTAGACATGGTTTGATTGGGTAGAGCTGCGAATATACTCAATTCAGAGCGTCTGTTCATTGCCACATCTTGTAATAAACCTACTAAGAAGCAGTGCGTTGAGCACCAGTGTATATTTTTTATAAAATAAAGCCTGGGACATCGGCAGATCGGAGTTGTGCTATATTCATTGCCAGTCAACGAAACTGTTTATTATTATTTCCATGAATTGTGGTAAGCTTGAAATATTCAATATCTTTTAATGAAAATTGAATGTAAATTGATAATTTATGTCTGTATATATGTGTGGTTCAGTAGCGAACATGATGTAAAGCCTATAGTGCTCCAGCCTGAACAGAAGGTGTCGGAGGAAAGTAAAACTGCATGGAATGGCCAAACAGTACACTGACACCTAGATTATTAACTAGAAAGAAATAATGCTGGAATTGCAGAGGCGTAGTAACCATTAGGGAGGGAAATACTGGTATAAAGTATTTCAGATGAAGCTGACAGTTGGCCTAACGCTCTGAACTCAATGTTTGTGATGTATTGTGCTCAGTGTAGAAATAGAGTATAAATTAGTTCTGACGTAGAAGGTACAACCTTCTTGTTTCAGGGACCGTGGTCTTAAAGTTATTGAGCAGCACCTGGTCAGAGCTTTGCTGAAGCCAGAGGTGGACAGCATACTCCTTGGTCCATATAGCAACCAGTGGGGTGGCTCCAGAACTCATTAAAGTAATCGAGCAGAGGAGTCTTTTACTGCAGTCATCACGCAAGATAAGAGAGTGTGGCCATGGAGCTCAACATTATGTACCCCCATCTTAAAATGACATTGTAAAATAAAATTAAGAGGGGAATTTAATTGTTTTAATACCAGGAACTGAGAACATCTCCAATACTAGTTCCAATAGAAACAAACTATTGAAGTCATGATGACAAATACCAACAGAGCTTGAACAAAACAAAACCAGTATTACCTCATATTACCACTACACAACTGACACACATAGGATACCATTAATAATATATGTCACTACAAGAATCATATTAATAAATTCTGTACATATAACTTGTAATTAAAATTGATTGTGATTCCTGGTTCCCTTTGTATTTGAATCAGGACACATATACATTCATGACAGCACTGAATACATATTGTTATTTGAAAAGTTATCAGTGACTCCTTTAAGATATCCTCTTAGAGTGTTTTATGTATGTGAGTGTCACAGTGTTGTCAAGTGTGGTGGAATAAATTAAATTGTTTATCTGTCTGTTGTTGTTATGACTTACACTTCATCATACACATACCCTAGACATATAACGTAGTCATCACACTATTCCAGAATAATTCTGACTGAGGTATACATATGTGGCAGCAAGTAAGGTTATCTATAATACACTACTCTTATTAGATATAGATACCTTCACAGCTGATCTCAGTCAGTACACTAAGTCCCCTATAAATATTTATAACATCCCACTTTACCACATATATTGGGGTCTCGCTCTCGGGATTTTGAATCTTTCCCTATTACAAATATTGGGGGTAATTCACTTCAGGGAATAATAAGAATTAAAAGGTATCCTTGGGTGAAAATAAATAAGGTTGAGCTCACAGTGCCTGTGTTGTCTTGAGTTAATTAGTCATAGATAAAATTGTTTAGACATTTATCTGTTAGACAATGGCCGACCTGGCAAAATTTCGATCTGCTGCTGTACAGACTGCGAAAGAGTTAGGAATGGACGGGCAAATTATGATTGCTTATGTCACTGCTGAATGTGACAAATATATTGAACGGGAAGAAAGAAGATTAGAAAAAGAGGCCGAAAGAAAATTAGAGGCTGAGACTAAGAGGTTGCAGATTGAGGCTGAGGCTAAGAAATTGGAGGCAGAAAGAGAAGACAAAAGATTGGCTGCAGAAAGAGAAGAAAAGAAATTAGCTGCAGAGAGGGAAGCAGAAAAGGAGAAGAGATTACAAAGGGAACATGAGTTACGACTAAGGGAGTTTGAGTTTCAAGGCCATGCTCCTGAAAATGGTGCCAGTCCCTTTGCCTCTGATGCCACTGCTAGCCAGGAGCCTCAACCTCAGCTATGAATTTTCATTTAGATCATTTTGTTGAGAAAGACGATGATATAGAGAGCTATCTAAATAGGTATGAACTATTAGCTACCACATATGGGTTAGAGAGAGAAAGGTGGAGCTTAAAGTTATCTCAGGGACTTCGTGGGCAGCTTATGAAGTTTTTGCAAAAATGAGCAGAGGTGATCAGGAAAATTATGACATGCTAAAGCAGGCTCTTTTGTTAAGATATGAAAAGAATGCAGAATTTTATAGGAAAAAATTTAGGAATGCTAAACTACTGTCAGGTGAAACCTATCACCAGTTCTCTGCACGAATAGAGACATACTTGGAGAAATGGACTTCTCTGGGGAAAACCCAAGATCTTAAGGAAATGGTCCTTATAGAGCAATTAAGAGAGTCCATGGCTCCAGACCTGAGAAAGTTTCTCATGGAACAAGGTGCAGAGAGGCTGGGTGAGTTGCTAAATGTTGCTGAAAGGTATCAAGCAGCTCAAGCAGAGGTAACAGGTAATAAAAAGAAACAAGTGGATAACTTTAGGGCACCACAGAACTTTAATAAATTTGATCCTAGGGATCAAAACAAAGGTAAGCACCAGTTTGATAGGCCACGGTATGAAAATAAAAATAAAACCCCACAATTCGATGAAAGGAAATATGATGAAAGAAAATCTTTCAACCAAGGAAAAAGGTGGTGTAAAAATTGTAAGATGAACAATCATGACACTGACCATTGTAGAAGGAAACCTCCTCATTGTGCTGCTATGACATCGGGGAAAAAGGAAAAGAAGGTCAAACCTGAAGAACTACAGGAACCATACCACCCCCCAGTGTGTGAAGATGTCATCTGTAATGGTGTCACTATAAGGTGTTTATATGATACCGGTTTAGATTACGATTCCGTTGTGAGTTCTCACCTGGTGCAGGCCGATCAATACACCACAGAAACAGTGGAGATTCAAACTGCAACCAAGGATGTAGCTACCATGACACTTCCCGTCGCCCGAATAAAAGTGAAAACGCGATATGTGGAAGGAATCATAAAAGCAGCAGTGATAAATGAGCCAATCTACCCTCTGATATTGGGGTGTAGATATGTCTTCTTGGGGAATCCCAAGAGACCTGTGATATTGGCAACAGTGCAGACCAGATCACAGTCTAAAAAGGAGGAGGATAATCCAATAAATACTCACCCAGATGAGATGAGGAAGGCACAGGCTGAGGACAAAACACTCAAGCCATGTTTCAAGAAGTTGCCCAAATCTCATACACCTCCAGGCAAGGGAGAGTTTTATATGAAGAACAAACTGATATATAGGAAGGCTGGATCTGAATCCAATGGTCACGGACAGCTGGTCCTTCCCACTTCATATAGGACTAAAGTGTTGGAACTAGGGCATGCGATTCCCTTCAGTGGTCATATGGGAATCAGCGCAACAGGACAGCGAATAGCTTGTCACTATTTCTGGCCAGGAATAACTGAAGATATCAAACGATATGTAAAATCCTGTCCAGAGTGCCAACGAGTAGCACCTAAACATTGGACTGCACCAGCAACTCTGGGGGAAATGCCCATAGTGGGAACACCCTTTGAGAGAGTTGCCGTGGATCTTGTGGGACCTCTCACCCGAACCAAGAGAAGGAACAGCTACATTCTGACTCTGGTGGACACTTGTTCTATGTGGGGAGAGGCAGTAGCCCTGTCATCGATTGATTCTAAACATGTGGCAGAGGCATTGCTCACAATTTTCACAAGGTTAGGCTTTCCCAATCAAATCTTGACTGATAATGGCTCTCAGTTCAAGGGGAAACTAACTGAAGAAGTTTTCAGGATCTTCCAGGCCAAACACTTCCATTGTAGTGTGTACCATCCCCAAGGGAACGGCCAAGTGGAAAGATTTAACGGCACGTTGATGTCGATCCTGAGAAAGTTGGCACACGAAAAACCAGATACATGGGACCAGTACCTGCACGCCGCCCTCTTTGCTTATCGGGAGGTACCCCATAGTTCAACCGGTATGGCCCCGGCAACATTATTGTTTGGAAGGCCAATAAAAGGTCCACTCGAAGCTTTGTTAAGAACGTGGACTGATGAAAAGGCAGAGGAAAACATTACATCTTCATACCAATATGTGAATGAGCTGACCACTCGTTTAAAAACTGGCTGGAAACTTGCCAATGAAAATTTGAAACAAGCCAGGAAGAAACATGCTGCCTATTATAACAGGAAGGCGAAAGACAGAGATTTGGCTGTGGGAGAGAAAGTACTGCTTCTTTTGCCCGGGAGTCAGAATAAGTTACAAATTGGATGGCAGGGTCCATATACAGTTCTAGAGACGGTGTCTAGAACAAATTATAAGATAGATAAGAAGGGGAAAGAAAAAATCTATCTTGTGAATCTCCTGAAGAAATATTTGGAAAGAGAACATCAGGAAGAGACACACTTGTTGACCTTGTCCATCGCCATGGAGATGAAAAAGGAACCACTTTCATCATTTGAATATCCATTACACCCCTGTGAGACAGCAGCACAGGTGAAAATCAGTACACATTTAACGAAAACTCAGAAAGAGAGAGTGCAACAGGTTCTAAATAATCATGCAGAGGTGTTAACAGACCGACCAGGGCATACAAACCTATTGGAATATGATATGAAACTGATAGACCCCACACCTGTCTGTATGAAACCATATTCGATTCCGTTTGCTAAGGAGAAAGCTTTGAAGGAAGAGATAGACTATCTATTGAAGGAAGGAATTATTTCACACAGTGAATCTTCGTATAGTTCCGGTGTTGTACTCTTAAGGAAGCCCTCTGGAGAACATAGACTCTGTATAGATTACAGGAGACTGAATGCTATTACAGAAGGACAGGTGGATCCATTGCCGGATACAAATCAGCTGTTTGCCAGACTAAATAAAGCTAAATATTTCTCAAAAGTGGATCTGAGTAAAGGATACTATCAGATTCCAGTAAAGCCTGAGGTTAGACCATACCTAGCTTTTAGTACCTCAGAAGGACACTATGAGTTTAATAGATTGCCATTTGGATTGAAGAATGCGCCTAGTGTCTTCTCTAGAATGATGAGAAAATTATTGGACCCTCTGAATAATCCATGTATAACAAATTTCATGGATGATATCCTTATAGCAACAGAAACATTTGAGGAACACATTGACTCTCTGAACATGCTGTTTGATCGACTTAGGGAAGCAAATTTAACAGCCCGACCAACCAAATGTTGCGTTGGATGTAAAGAATTGGAATTTTTGGGACACACAGTTTATCAGGGAAACATGACCCCTGACCCAAAGAATTTAGAGAAACTAAAGAAAGCCCCGAGACCACAAACCAAGAAGGACGTGAGATCCTTTGTCTCATTATGTGGTTTCTACCAGAAGTATATCAAAAACTTTAATTCCATATGTGCACCGTTAACTGATTTGACACGTAAAGGACATCCAGATCGCATTACATGGACACCACAATGTGAAATGGCTTACCAAGAATTGAAGGAAAAGCTCACAAGTAAACCTATTTTGAAATTACCTGACTTAAGTCAAGAATTCATAGTAAGGACGGATGCCAGTAATATTGGGTTAGGTGCAACTCTACTACAGAAATCAGATGCATTGGATGGGGAATTAAGCCCAGTGGCATATGCTAGCAGAAAGTTGAATAAAGCTGAAATCAACTACTCAACTAGCGAAAAAGAATGTCTTGCAGTAATATGGGCAATAAAGAAATTCAATATTTATCTGTATGGGAAGGCATTTAAGTTGCAAACGGATCACAAACCTTTATCGTTTCTAGCACAGGCTAGGCATGAGAACTCTAGGTTACTCCGATGGTCCTTACTTTTGGCTCCATATAATTTTAGCATTGAGTATATATCTGGAAAAACAAATTTGGGAGCGGATTTTTTAAGCCGCCATCCGTGTGATGAGAATCACCGTAAACCCCAGAAATAATAATAAATTTCTCTATGTGTATATAGAATAAAGGACTGACATATAATGTCTGTTTTAAGAGGGGAGATGTCGTGAATTATTCTAATCCCCATATATAAATTAAAACGTAAATGCAAAGCCTAACAAATAAATTTAATAAAAGGAAAGAAGAATGGTAAAGAACAGTGCTGTCACAATGACTGTACTCGAAATCCCCCTTGTTTTCTACTTCGTCTGCAAATTGTAACGCTTTCACGTTGATAGTAAAAGCCTACTGTATTATTACACGCTTTCTTCAATGAAACGTGTACTGTATTTCTTGGAAAAACCTTGAGATACGCAAGCTGATCAATGACCTAAATTTAATATTTCATTCATTCCATTTTATACACGGCGTAACTAAAAGACAGATGGACTAAAGGATAGAGAGAAGGGAGAGGCAGAAAGCAGGACACGTGCAACACTAAACACGCGTCGCGCGATACACAATTGCTGCCATCACGCGTGTAAGGCCACATGCACTAACTTTATTTCAAATCGACAGTGATAAAATTCACTACCCATACCAGAGTTAGGTTTTAAAATCCTGAAAAACGCTTATTGGGAATTATGACATTATACCGGTTTACGTTTGAAAACATGACAGTACCCAGACACCCTCAAGTTTGGAAGTGAGAAGGTAGTAACAGCACGACTATCCTAGAAGAAAATGCATATTGGCTCCATTAAATTCGTATATTTGGGTTCCTTAGGGTTTGCTGACAAAGAATATGTAAAACGTTACGCAAATAGTCTAGGAATTACCAAGTTATGGCCAAAATAAAATAGTGGGGGTGCCTGACAGCATGAAATCATTTCTGCTCATAAAATTTTTTTATAACGTGTTTGAAAAAACATTACGTTACGGAAATAGCCTACCATGTTAACTCCTATTTGATTGGAGCGCAACAAATGAAAGACTAAACACGATTGGTCGGACTATAAATACTATCTTGTGTTGTCAGGGGAAACGTGAGAAAGGGGTACTTTTTTGAAAAGATGTGTAGACATGGTTTGATTGGGTAGAGCTGCGAATATACTCAATTCAGAGCGTCTGTTCATTGCCACATCTTGTAATAAACCTACTAAGAAGCAGTGCGTTGAGCACCAGTGTATATTTTTTATAAAATAAAGCCTGGGACATCGGCAGATCGGAGTTGTGCTATATTCATTGCCAGTCAACGAAACTGTTTATTATTATTTCCATGAATTGTGGTAAGCTTGAAATATTCAATATCTTTTAATGAAAATTGAATGTAAATTGATAATTTATGTCTGTATATATGTGTGGTTCAGTAGCGAACATGATGTAAAGCCTATAGTGCTCCAGCCTGAACAGAAGGTGTCGGAGGAAAGTAAAACTGCATGGAATGGCCAAACAGTACACTGACACCTAGATTATTAACTAGAAAGAAATAATGCTGGAATTGCAGAGGCGTAGTAACCATTAGGGAGGGAAATACTGGTATAAAGTATTTCAGATGAAGCTGACAGTTGGCCTAACGCTCTGAACTCAATGTTTGTGATGTATTGTGCTCAGTGTAGAAATAGAGTATAAATTAGTTCTGACGTAGAAGGTACAACCTTCTTGTTTCAGGGACCGTGGTCTTAAAGTTATTGAGCAGCACCTGGTCAGAGCTTTGCTGAAGCCAGAGGTGGACAGCATACTCCTTGGTCCATATAGCAACCAGTGGGGTGGCTCCAGAACTCATTAAAGTAATCGAGCAGAGGAGTCTTTTACTGCAGTCATCACGCAAGATAAGAGAGTGTGGCCATGGAGCTCAACATTATGTACCCCCATCTTAAAATGACATTGTAAAATAAAATTAAGAGGGGAATTTAATTGTTTTAATACCAGGAACTGAGAACATCTCCAATACTAGTTCCAATAGAAACAAACTATTGAAGTCATGATGACAAATACCAACAGAGCTTGAACAAAACAAAACCAGTATTACCTCATATTACCACTACACAACTGACACACATAGGATACCATTAATAATATATGTCACTACAAGAATCATATTAATAAATTCTGTACATATAACTTGTAATTAAAATTGATTGTGATTCCTGGTTCCCTTTGTATTTGAATCAGGACACATATACATTCATGACAGCACTGAATACATATTGTTATTTGAAAAGTTATCAGTGACTCCTTTAAGATATCCTCTTAGAGTGTTTTATGTATGTGAGTGTCACAGTGTTGTCAAGTGTGGTGGAATAAATTAAATTGTTTATCTGTCTGTTGTTGTTATGACTTACACTTCATCATACACATACCCTAGACATATAACGTAGTCATCACACTATTCCAGAATAATTCTGACTGAGGTATACATATGTGGCAGTAAGTAAGGTTATCTATAATACACTACTCTTATTAGATATAGATACCTTCACAGCTGATCTCAGTCAGTACACTAAGTCCCCTATAAATATTTATAACATCCCACTTTACCACAAGCATGCACATTGAGAACAGTTCAATATAAAAGAAGTACATTATCTTCATAGAAACCACGGGTTCTTATTGCATGGGACATATAGTCCTATTAACTACGAGAGCGTATTCGCCCGGGAACTGAAGCTCGGGTAGCAAGTTCGTTATTTACAAGTCAACTACAGACTTGCATGTGCTATCCGTACACATTCAGTACATATCTTCCTCGAAATCACCAGCAGGATTTCTAAGTGCCAAGCGTTCATATTGGTTATAAGAACCAAAGTATATTGTATGCTGTTTTGGAACTGTAATGTGTCGTATATGAAATATCATGTATTACATAAATAAATTGTAGAAGTCGTCTATGCCAGGTGTCCGTGAACATTTTATCTAAGTGTGGTGTTCCAGATGTGCTGTGTTGTCTGTAGTATCGTGGGCATTGCCTAATTTCACAGAAACCCTCCTAACACACCATCAAGTCAAGAGAAGCCATCACCAAACTACAAGAAATCCTGCAGATCACTCACATACACTGTGGTAGCATAGTGGTTAGTGCACTGGCTTCCTAGCTCAGTGGTCTATGGTTCGATCCCCAGAAAAAATGGGTTTTTTTTTAGGCCGCAAACGGCTCCTGGGTTGACCCAGCCCCAAATGGGTACCAGAGCAACTCTGGGAAGGTTAAGGCGGCCGGCGAGATACTGACCACATCACCCCTAGTGTGCCGACGGTCGAGAAAATATGGGCCTAACACCATATTCCCAATATGCCTCAATGGGCGTGTAACGGTATCCTTTACCTCCTTTACCTTACTCACATACACAACACGGGATGATTACACCACCTTCTCAACATTAACATTTAGTAAACAACCCCGCAACATTGGTGGAGATACTCTATCCTATTAATCTTTGTTCGCAACAACACAGTGTCACATGTTTAAGCCGTATGAGTAAGGTGTGAGAGACTCCATAGATTGAGGAAGAGACCTCTTTTCTGACAGTAAGGCAGAGAAACGAGTAGTGACGATAGGGTAACGATGGATCTAGTATAGATAACATCGGGGTATATGTGACGGTAACAGAAATTTGGGTGAAATTATATTTTTATAAGATCTACTTTTATAATTAAAATTAGATTTTGTAGTCAAAGGAAAATAATCCAAAAGACATTCAGGAAGACGTCTGGAGTAGTGTGTAACGTTTCTTGAGAGAAAAGTGCTGTGTCAAGTTAGTTGTTCTATTTTTACTAAACTGAGTTGCCTTTGTGATCACATTTCTCGTCGGTGAATGAAATAGGGAGTTGTTTGTGAGATAAAGTAGTTGTCGTGGTAAATCGTTGTGAAAAGTTAAATCAGTCAGATTTTAAACGCGATAGCGGTAAGAACTACAATGGGTTCTCTCCCAAGTTTGTTCAGTTATTATATTAGAAGTGGCTTGCGAAATTGAGTTATCATCGGACGATAAGTGACAGACTAGCGAGCAGAATAGTAGCTTGGTAAACCAACAACCATGCGGTAGGTCAGTTTCTTTAAGATACACCAAGTAAAAACAACAGAAAATAAGCTGAAACAGAAGAAGAATATTAGAACATCTTGAAGAACAATGTTTACGTATAAAGCATTTAGAAGGCAGATAAACATTGACAGCAGTGGTGTTCAAGTCGTGACCACACTAACTAATAAAAGACAGCTAGACATACTGAAGCAGCAAGAGTGAACGAGAGAGCAAGACATTGTATTAATAATTGATTTCAAGTTGTTGCTGTAACAGCCGGCCAACCTCATGGGAATGTTGTGCACATCATTTCACATTCTTTACTTTATTTTATGTAAGTAAAGTTCAATGTTTATTTGCTACTGCTGTCAGAGTGAAGATAATCATCGACCGCTGAGATCATTCGTCACTTGTCAGTTGTGAACTGTTTGTCGTCTGTGAGTAAGAGGTCATCTTAACACCATCAAAAATCAAAAGCTGCCTACTGTTAGTGTAGAGATACGAACCCACTATGCCAGCGGTTTTCAACCTGTACGCCGCGGCACCCTGGGGCGCCACGACTAAACGGTTAGGGGCGCCGTGGGTGGGCGTGGATATTTTTCGTATTTAGCAGTAAAGACAACAACGTAATCCATGGTGATATCACGAGAAGAAAGAAGACATCAGATTAAGCTGGGAGAACAGGTCCTGGAGCAGGTCGACCACTTTAAATACCTTGGAGCTATTATAGACCGAAAGGGAGGCATCAAAGAAGAGTTGGCCACTCGAAAAGCAGCAGCTGGGAGACTTTTTCAGGCCATAAATCGAGGATTCCTCAGCAAGAGAGAGGTTGGTAAGAAAACGAAGATGGCTGTATACCGCTCCACCTATGTCCCAGTCTTGACATATGGATGTGAGTCATGGGCAATGACTACAACCCATAAAAGCCAGATCCAAACCTCAGAAATGAGGTATCTGAGGAAGGGGGTTGAAGTAACAAGAAGAGACATGGTACTCAACCAGACGATACGTCAAGGCCTAAAATGCCACCCCCTACAGACCCAAGTAGAACAGTCCCAACTAAGATGGTTTGGCCATGTCTGCAGAATGGGAGAAGATCGGCTACCACGACAAGCATGGGAAACAAAGAGGCAAGGATCCAGACCCCGAGGACGACCCAGAGTCCCCTGGGAGGACAACATTAGACAATCTTTGAAGGACCGAGGACTAGAATGGAACCAGGCCAGGAGGAAGACAGTCGATAGAATAGTCTGGCGCTCTCTCTTCCAAACCTCTACACCTCACGGTAGAAGGGGAACGACTAAGTAAGTAAGTAAGACAACAACGCAGAGCTGTGGGAAATTTAATTTTTGGTGTTTGTCAATCTGGGTGCCCCGGAGAAATTTCACTTTTGATGTTGGCCAGCGTTTGAAGTCCCGCTCCCCCGACCAGCCTATCAACTTTCCGCAGCATTCTCCTCGCGCGACCATAGTAGGTAACACGGTGGTTTTCTGTTTTGAAACGTTTTTGATTGTGTTGTGAGTTTGATATAAACTATGGAAAGATTTGTTAATTTGGCAAGTGTTAGTAAAAAGCGAGAACGTGTTGAGGATGACAAGGAAAGTGATAATGAGGAAAGGAAACGTAAGTATAGAAAATACGACGAAGGTTACTTAGATTTTGGTTTCATGTGCACTCTTGTAAAAAATGAAGAGCGTCCACAGTGTGTTTTGTGTCTCAAAGTACTCTCTGTCGAATGTATGCTGCCTAGCAAATTGAAGCGCCATTTAGAAAGTGTTCATAAGAATGACGTGGGCAAACCAAGAGAATATTTCTCTAGAAAGCTGAGTCAAATGAAAGAACAAAAATCAGCATTTTCTAAGCAGGCTACGATCTCGACTAAAGCTCTTCTAGCGTCCTACAAGGTAGCATACCGGGTTAGCAAAATGTAAGAAACCCCATACGATTGCAGAAGAACTCGTTTTACCGTGTGGTTTTGATATGGCGTCCATTATGGTTGGAGAGTCCGTGGGAAAACAGTTTTTGCCAATTCCTTTGTCGGACAGTACAATCAGCCGTCAAATTCAAGATTTAGGAGAGGATCCTAATGAACAGATTATAGACAACATGAGGGGAAAGGACTTTGCTTTGCAGCTTGATGAGGCCACTAATAGCAATAGCGATGCTCATTTAATCTGTTATGTGCGATTTGTTGATGAAAAAAACGAAATGGTGGAAGATCTTCTTTTTTGTAAGGACATAAATGCAGGTACGACAGGCAATGAATTTATTTGAAAATGTGGACAACGTCATAGCGGAAAATAAAATAGACTGAGCTCATTGTGTTGGTGTGTGTACCGATGGTGCTCGTTCAATGTCGGGCTGTTACAGTGGCCTACAAGCCCTCATCCGCGGCAAAGCTCCTGATGCTGTTTGGACCCATTGTATTATTCATAGGGAAACACTAGTTTCACAGCATTTGAGAGTTGATTTGAATGAAGTCCTGCAAACTGTCATAAATGTGGTGAATTTTATTAAAACTCGACCTCATAGAGTTAGATTTTTCAGTAAAATGTGTCACGATATGGGGGCTGAGCATACGTCTCTCTTATTTTATAGCAGCACTCGATTGCTTTCCATATGAAATGTATTATCGCTCATTTTTGAACTTAGGCGGGAACTCTATTCTTATCTTGAGGAAGAAAACCATGTCAGTGCTAAGTGCTTTCTGGACACTGACTTCCTGCTAAAAGTTGCAGATTGTCCAATTGCATTTTTTAAAAAATTACATTAACAAATTACATTGTTTAAAAGCCTTTCCAAAGTAGAGGTGGGCGAATCGATACACTCCGTTGTTTCGAGACAGTCGGCTCAATTAATTATACTGTGTCGAAACAGTGTGTCGAAACAGTGTGTCGACACGGCGGCACAATTTCCCGTATAGGGGAGAAAGAAGTCTCTTATAGACAGTACCGGGGCGGGTATACATGAATTGTGTGAGACAATTTCCTCTGTTTTTACTGTCGTGTGTGAAAATCTATGGCGTTTCGTGTGACCACAATTCAATATTTTTACACAAGTCTTCATTATGATGAAATAAAACGTAGATATGAAGATAGCTGCAGTATATGGGAAAATAATAAAAAACAACAATAATAATAACAACAGTAATAATAACACATGATATCAAACTAGAGTAAGCTAGTTTTGGTAGACAATGATTCAAATCCACACCGAGTAGGCCTACACATATATCAGCAGAACTAATAAAGTGTCCATTACATTTATACGAACACACGGACACTTTAAACTTTAACATAGCGCCTAAAACATTGACAACTGCAGCACTGACACAATTTCCAGTGTCTATAACTTCTCAGCAAAAATAATATCACTTGTAAAATCAAGTCATCATAACACATCCCTGAAAAATATGACATGTTTGATATTCCATACTAATGTTCCGAACGGTTGATTCAAATTTTACATAGGATCAGACAGTGTGTCGCTGCAAAACAGCGAGGCAGACGAAACAAACAAGCAGGAAGTGTCGAATCGCTCGCTGTTTCGAAGCATATTTTCGACCCTTGAATGATAAAATACCAGAACACACGTTACATTTTACTTTGTTGTCTTTGATCTTTACAAAATAATCCCAAACAGGGCTTCTCCCCGCCATAAATGAAGATTAAATGATGTTGAACACAAGTTTTAAACACTATTTTATGTATAAACAAAACACGTTTTCTTACGAGAGCGCCCGAATCAAGAGTACCGTAACATGCGTATAATGAGCGCTTGGATGAAATAGAACTATGGAACTGTTTCGAAACAGCAGACTACAAGTAAATTAACTGAAACAATGAGACATGAGTCGTGACACCCTAGTATGCAGATTTACTTATTCTCGTTAGTACAAATCTATGGTATTTCGTGTGACCACTGTTAAGAATTTTACACAGTCGTTTTCATTATGATGATATGCAAGGGGAACATGCTGACAGCTGCAGTAAAAGTGAAAAAAAATAATAATAATAACAGTAATAATGACACATTATATAAAACTAGAATAGGTACAGTCAGCGACAATGATTCAACTCAAACCGAGCAGACACCTAATAGTAGTAAGCCTCTTTCAGTCCTGAGGAATTATTTAAAAAAAAAAAATTATGACTTGTTTGATTTTCCATACTATTTATAAACGCCTAATGTACCGCACGCTTGACACATTTTTACAAAGGCCCCTGAAGGTTAGACAATGATACAGTGTGCCTCTTTGCAAAACAGCGAAGCGGACGGGAACTGAAACTGCAGTTTCAATACACGAAACAGGCTATGTATCGAATCTGCGTGAGACAGTGCGTCTCTGCAAAACAGTCAGGAATTGACACTGTATCGACACCGCAAGAAAACTGTGTTTCGAAGCGTTCGGGTACGATGCAGTTTCAACGCATTGTATCGATACATACACACAGTAGCCATCTCTATTCCAAAGCTCTCCAGCTCAAAAAAAAGTTAGGCTAAATGTCGAAACATCGCTAGAGTTTTTACCAGTTATACCACAGGGGAGCCGCAGAAAGAATGTAGTTCGTCAGGGGAGCCATAAACTCAAAAAGGTTGAAAACCGCTGCACTATGTGATCAACACAAGGTAGAAATAGGGTACAGTAGACAAGTCATCAGACACGGGCACAAGATAGATAGATAGATAGATAGATAGATAGATAGATAGATAGATAGATAGATAGATAGATAGATAGATAGATAGATAGATAGATAGATTGATAGGTTGGGTGGGTGGGTGGGTGGGTGTGGGGTGGATGGATGGATGGATGGATGGATGGATGGATGGATGGATAGACAGACAGACAGACAGACAGACAGACAGACAGACAGACAGACAGACTGATAGATAGATAGATAGATAGATAGATAGATAGATAGATAGATAGATAGATAGATAGATAGATAGATAGATAGATAGATAGATAGATAGGTAGATAGGTAGATAGATAGATAGATAGATAGATAGATAGATAGATAGATAGATAGATAGATAGATAGATAGATAGATAGATACCTGTAAAATGTACTCTCTTTATAAATTCTATCCGCGGAGGTACAAACGCACGTATGTTCCACTCTGCAAGAATGAACAATGAAGAAAATATTAAAGTTGACACTTATTACAACAGATTGCCGATTAGTCTCATTAGTTACTCAAAGAACAGCAAGAGCTATAAGCACTAGAACGCACATAACTCCGAAAAGGTTAATGGAATATTGATATAAAAACCATAAATTAATAAATAATCTTTACCAATGTTATCCAATCCTTACTTATTCAAACAATGTGAGCAAGACAGATTATGGGATTTCGCTTTTTTCTACTTCTCAAAGTGATTTGCGGCACGAGTTTTTGTTTAAATCTGTTGCTTGGTACTTATATATCTGGAATATTATACATGATAAGTGTGATGAAGTGGGCATATGCTATCTATCTTTTACCTTTTTCTACATCGTCGTCATTAGCTTCTTCCCCTTCTTTGCTCTATCCCCATTATTTAACGTGATCGTTTTTAATCGCACGTGTGGTAACGTAATCATTTGCATCTTTACGCTTCCCTGTAACGCTATCTTCCATACCACCTGATCACATTACACGCTATTGTCACACGTTGGACACTGGAACATTGGCGGTGACTGATTTCTTTTAATAGCTTAATGACCTTTTTCAACAAAGCAGTGTCAGCACATGTGGATACAAGAGTATGTCCAGAAGGGAGCGGCTGAAGTCAAAGGACTTTCGGGAAAAAGCTATCTGGGGTACTAAGACTGTCTACCTATGACGGTGCATACACGCTTACATTTTGTTTGCTGGGCGAGACAATAAAGTAAACCGCCAATTGGTTATTTTTACAACGAGACAAAAGACTTGAGTTCCAGGCAATCTGGAAAAAGGAAACAATTTGAGCCGCAAAGACAGATACCTCTGTGACGTGGGGTAGATACTTTCTCTGTCAGTCGACCAATCACAAGCTGCCATTTTATCACCTGATATCAGGCATGCAGTCGAAGACTGTTTTTGCTAGTGCCCCCCCCCCCCCCACTTTTCATGTATAGACAGGGCCGGACCTCGAAAGGAAACGCTAAGAGGTGTGTGGCATTGTATGGGGGAAGACGAGCTATGGGATATGAATGATGAGTGGAGCTATAGAAGCCCCCCAATTGTTACACTTTGCCAATGAGAGAATATAAACTGATGCGCATCAGAATCCACGACGTTCTCAC
This sequence comes from Oreohelix idahoensis, assembly GCA_024509875.1. Lineage (NCBI taxonomy): Eukaryota > Metazoa > Mollusca > Gastropoda > Stylommatophora > Oreohelicidae > Oreohelix > Oreohelix idahoensis. The sequence goes on along the minus strand of JAMPIV010002255.1, from coordinate 258,092 downwards.
ACATTCGCCGTGCAAACGTTGCACGGCGTAAACTGTTCTATCTTTTCATTCAAGTGTGGGTTATAATTTCATTCCAGTGGAATTAATTCTAGTAGTTGTTTTTAAGAAATTCGTGAAAGGAAAAGGAGATTTGTGGACTTTATAAACTACCTAGATTATCTTTGATTGCCGCTTGGAAACCCCAAATTGAAATAAACAGAACAAGAGCAAGACAGAGAATGACAATCATGAAAAAAAACATGCAGGCACGGATCGGATAGCGGATGTAATAGTACTAAAAAAGCAATTTACTGGGCGAGTGAGACCAGTCTTAGATAATTGCATTTTAGCATGGTCAGTCTCAGCTAAGTCAAACTTTGATAAAATAAACAGAATCCAAAATCTAGCAATGAGAATCAAATAATAGAGCATGAAGACAGCAATCATTGAAGAGTCTGAATAGATTATATACAACCAACTAATGGATGTTAGAAGAGATAGCAGAGATTTGTACAATCCGAGAAATTCAGGATGTAGACCACCCAATGTACCAGAAAATAAATGGACTTCCAAAGAAAAACTGAAGCGAAGCAACTTTGTAGAAACAATCAAAACAAAGATGAGTAGGCCCCATCAATGCAATATCATCAGCTAAGCCTTTTTCATTGCACAGAAGTTAGCAGTTTGGAAATAACAGCACTTCATGATATGATACAAAACAATCAAGGTATTTAAAGAAAGAACAGCCAGAATGAAACAGAAAGGAGAATCCTAACTGCAAAATACGTAGAAAAACATTATCGAAGAAATACCTTGGTCTGTACATACACAAATGTATCTGCGACAAATGCAACAGAAGATATAGGTGGAAGAGTCTTTCTGAGCTTAAGCAATGGCAAACTTAAAAAGCTGTCATTCACAACATTATAGTTCGCAAGTAACTTCAGGACAGAGACACTGGCCTTAAAAGCTGTAGCGAAAGAATTTGAGAAGGGAAAAGCTAGTTAGTAAATTTTAGAAAAAAAATTATTGTTAATTTTGCTTTTTCATTATTTAAGAATGCGTTTTGCACTTAGGCTCATAGCTCAATGTGCGAAAGATTTTTGTCCCATTACTTCTATTCGTTAATTATTAACCAAATGAAATATTTCTCCTCTATGATAAGATAATGAAGTAATTTATAGTTATATACTCCACCTGCATCTAGATTAATAGTTCATCATTATAGACTTACCCGAGCAAGCACTTTCATTTTTAATACTGTATATTTAATACTTGGCATGTGCGCCTTATGTCAATTAATTACAGAGTAATTAGCTAGGAAGAAGCCAAAGTGATGAATAAGATAATAAAGTCAACTATTGATATTAGATGTGAAACTTATCAAGCTACTTTTGCGTCTTTTGTGTCTGCATAAGTCTGAGTGTACACATTACGTGTTTGTGTTTGGCATCTAACCGAAAAGAAGTTAACAAAGTGTGCGTCCGGACAGCAGAATTCACAAGATAGGACAACATACACTTCCTAACTTACAAGGATGATCTTCACGCCAGTGTTAGTAACGTTGGTGCCGCAGCATTTTAGTCACCTGTCTATCAAACGCTCACAAGTTGATTTGTATATATATACATATAAAAATCTGCTTTAAAGGTGCGGAACATGTCAGGAAAATAGAAAAGGCATACGGCCATCACCAGTACCATTCGTGGAAAATTAACTCTACGTAGATATCAACAGCCTCAAACTGTCCCCTGCTTTCATTGAACCTATTCAAGTTGACTTATGAGGGTGAACGAAGAAGAATAAGAAATACTAGAACATCATTTCTTTAGTCAAACAAGCGCTTTCTTCAACAGCAGACGGAATCAGTTTCCTGAGACAAATGTCAACAGTTTGTCTACGCTAGAGTGGTTTCAGGGTGCTGATGGACAGAACATCTTACATGTTTCTCACTACTACACGTGCGTATTTATAAAAATAAGTACTCATTTTGAGATATAGCACACTGTAAAAAAAAAAACTTCTACCCTTGGGCATTCTGTACATATTTTCGAACGATCATACATGAGAGGAAATTTTGAAGGATTACGCACTGTGTAATTTAGATCCCAGTGGGGTAACACCGAGAACACCTCATCATCGTTTCTTTATTTACACAGTTTCATTATCATATACAATTAGCTGCATTTTTACCTTAAATGTGTGAATCGTCTTTTCACAGTCATCCATATGACTTACTACTAGCGCTATAAGTGTAAATAGTTAACAAATGACCACATAGTCGCGTTGATCGTTAAGTCGTTACTTAATGGTATCTTTTGTGTTAAATATTTACATATAGGCAAGATCCTTCATTTTGGAGGTTGTGGTTTTTTTTAATCGAGATCTTAGGAAGGAATTCAATGTAGCAGAGAGCTTGAATTCAACTCTTAATGATTTATTATATATCGTTATCCAGTAGTGAGCATTTGCCTTCTCTTCTTCTTGTCCTTATCTTCAGTAGGTCTCTTTATTTCTTAACGAGAAAATTTCTTGAGACCTTCTTGATAATATTCTACAAGTCATCCCCATCATACACCTGTCATACTGTCGCGGCGCGACTATTGATGTCACGTGAGGTATAACTATGTGACAATAATGTTGCCTGTAATTATGTCTCGTTGCCTATTTTTAAAAATAAATCACTTGTTTAAAATAAAAGAAGATGGTCCTGTAATGACGATGCGAACTGTAATCTTTGCTGTCATAATCAGTAACGTTTTTAGGCATATGTGCTACTAATATCCACGTATCAGTAATTTGTGGGATACATACGAGGGACGGTCAAAAAGTAATGCCTCGTAATTTTTAATTTCATTCAATAGACAAGAAAACAGATAAAATTTACATTGAAATGTAGCCCCAAGTCTGAACTTCAAAAATGTATTTCTAAGAAGTGTAGTCTCCGTTATTTGTTATCGCTTTTGTCCATCTTCTCACAAGGGCATGTATCCCCGCACGGTAAAAATGTGTGTCCTTCTTCCTTAACCACTGGCGTACGGCGCGTTTAAGGGTCTCGGTGTCTGTTAAAGTGATGTCTGCGAAGATCTTCTTTCAGTGGTCCAAACAGATGGAGGTCAGAAGGTGCAAGATCGGGACTGTAAGGGGATGTAGTAATAATGTCCAGCCAAATTCTGCAATCGCATCAATGGTGCGTTTAGCAGTGTGTGGCGTGGCATTATCGTGCAACAGTAGTGCAGTTCTCTGATCTTTTAATGGATAAAGTCGCCGAAGACGACCTCTAAGCCTCTTCAAAGTTTCAATGTAACGGTCTGCATTCACAGTGTTTCCCTGTTACAAGAAGTCGAGAAGAATCACACCCTTCTCATCCCAAAACACGGAGGCCATAACTTTCCCTACAGATGGTGAACTTTTGAACTTCTTTCTTGTCTGCGATGTTGTGTCTGTCTGTCAACATTCTGGGTACCCACCGTGCACAAACTTTTCAATAACCCAGGTCTTTAATGATGTTCTGGACACTGCCTTTACTGATGGACAACATGGAAGAAAGTTCATCCAGTGTTACCCGACGGTCACCACGAATGATGCCATCAACTCGATGAATGTTGTGTGAAGTCACTGCGGTAGACGGACAGCCAGTCCGCTTTGCATCAGCCATTGAGGATTGAGCTACTTCAGCTTCGTCACAACGATGTACCCAACGTCGGACAGTGCTAACATCCACTGTTAAATCTCCATAAACATTCTTCAAACGTTCGTGGATGCGAATTGGGGTCTCGCCTTCAGCATTGAGGAATTCTATGACATAACGTTGTTTTAACCAAACGTCTTTGGCAGCCATTTTTAAACTGTTACAGTGGTGCCCAGCGTTGCCACTCACGTTCTAGAGATAAACCCAGATGTTCTTCTTAAAAAAACCCAGAAATACCCAGATTATTTTATGCCTCAAATACACGGGATAGACAATGCTTACATAATCTTTTATGTGCATCTTTAGCACAAATAATCTGTGTGCTACCAATTTTTATGTATTTCTTCATTTTTTTTTAATTACCAAAAATTCACAATTAAATAAAAATGATTTTAATAACACCCCAATATATGAACTCTTGAAAATGAGATATTTTAACAGTAATATACTTACATTAGTTACATTAACTAAAATTTTCCTCAAATTAAATATAAAATGTTAGTTGTAACTTGTTACTGTTGAAAAATGTCACTTGTCAGAGACTCGGCATCCATGTCGACAACTTCTCCTTCGTCAAGATCATATGCATGAATCGACAACGTGAAATCTTGATTGTGAAGTTTCAAAATCTTTGCATATCTCTGCCGACAACGTCCTTCACGCATATCTTCAACCACGCTTTTACTAGGATTAAACTTATGACAAACTCCATCTTTGGCAACTGCTTGCTTGGCTAGTATTCGATTGGAAACTGTTTTACACAAAAGCTTGTTGGTTTGTTTAGTTTTAACTAAGTTAACCTTCGAAAACACTCTTTCGACGCATGCTTAGGAGTGAGGTAGTACCATAAGCGTGCACATGAGGTCAGCCAAAACATCACATTTCTTCTGGTTATTAGCATCTGTTACTTGTTGCAGTCCCAGCCAGAATGCGGGCGGATCCTCATCCACTAGATGTCCAAGATCTTTTCGGTACGATGCCAGTTCTCGACATTGATCAGACAGACGATCAAGGCTCTCTTCTGAAACAACTGTTGGGAACTGCGCTGCTAATGGAATGACAGAAGGTTTGTTGATATCGAGAGCTTGCTTTGGATCCAACAGCTGCATTTGCGCCAGAACACTGTTTTGTTCAAGTGGGAACCTGCGTCGTATTTGAGTACAAAGTTCAATCAGGTATACCAATGCATCCTTGTGAAACTGGACTTCTTTATCTCGTATCGGTTGTCGGATTAACTGCACTTCACATCGTCCACCCAGCTCAATGTAATTCAGTTTCTTGTGCACTGTACATCCGAAGGATCAATGTCGGCAAGAGTGCGATGCTCATGCTGCAATACTTCCTGCCTAATAAACATACTGAGAAGAAAACGATACTCTCTTGTTAAACTCGTGTACACTTTGTGAAAACGGAAGTTCTCGGACTGGAATTCCATGTTCATGACGTTAACTTTACCCAGTATGTAGCCGACCAATAGAAGCATGTGTTTCATGCCAACAGTGTTCATCGTCTGCAGGATTTGCCCCGCGCCGTCGACGTTGTCCACTGAAACTTCGGATTGGAAATACAAGTGCAGAGCATCCCATTGCTCAAGGATCCTCTCAATGACTGCTTCACGGGACAGCCAGCGTGTTTCACACAGCTTCAACACTATGTTTCTGGGCCTGAACTACATCTTGTATTAACTAAAACTGGAGATTTATTTTAATACTACGCGAAAAATAGAAGCAGACATTCTTTATGAAAATTTCAAGCCAAGATGGAAGGTGGTTGCTGGCAGCATTTGCACAAAGTGCAAATGAATGACAAACACAACCGAGAACAAAGACATGTGGAATCTCTTTCTTCAGATGTGCCTGTAAACCACTTGCAGTCCCCATCATAGTGGCACAGTTGTCTGCAGCAAAACCAATGACGTTACTAAGCGGGATTTCATGCGTGCTCAACAATTTCTTAACAGCTGTAAACATGCCAAGACCAGTCCCATCCTCCACCTCAATGAGGTCTAACAGTGAATCAACTACTTTTCTTGTTTTTGAGTCACAGAATCGCAAAACGACTGCCAACATCTGGTTCGTAGAAATATCAGTACTCTCATCAACGAGTATAGAAAATTTCTGATTTCTGCAAATGTTTATAACTTCAAGCCGCTCAAAATGAGCAATGCCTTACTGCATCACATAGGCAGCCTTGGTGCGCTTCAGTGACATTTTTTGAGCAATTGTGCTGTCTGGAAATATCTGCTTGCAACATTCAATCAAATGATCAGCTTGCTAAAACGGAGTATTATGTTCTGCCATGAAAGCCGACAACACTATCTCCGCTTCAGCAATTTTGTCTTGGAGACAGGGCTCTTTTGGTTTGATGAAAAACTTGTTAATGTTCAGAGTTTTGCTTTTGGCTTCGAAGTTTTTCATGTGCTTCTGTGTGCTTTTATGTGTCAATAAAGCTGTTTTGTTGGCATTAGTTAATGTACAGGAACAGACCGTACAAATCGCAGCATAGCGATTACCAGAGTCCGGCTTTATCCAATCCTTCAGTTCGTTGTCTGTTAGCCATTCCTCACAAAAAGCCTGCTGATACCATTGCTTCACTTTTGTACGCGGTGGCGTGTGTGTCGGCATGCTACCACAACTACTTAGCGTACCTTCATCATCGCTCATTTTATAATCTTATAATAACAATTAAAAAAACACAATATGCTGTTTATCTGCTTAAGTCTAAAATGTAAAAAGAATACTTTATAACACATCGCAAAAATGACTGAGTATTGTAGATGACAGCCATTAACAGAAACAAAGGAAATAGATAGCTGATGTAAACGAGTAAAAAAACAACGTCATAGATGTGGTTAAAAACAAGAATTAAATTTAAGTGGAATAAAAAATATATAGCACATAATGTTTTACATTTAATTATAATATAAATATAATGTATAATGCTCAGCGCACAGAATATACATACATTGTAAATGCCAATTATCAAATATACCAAGATTAATGCAGATTTTGAAAAAAATTACCCAGATACCCAGACTGAAGCCCAAAAACCCAGATCTAGTAAGAAATACCCAGCTGTGGCATCACTGGTGGTGCCACCAGTTACTTAAATAGGTTGGGAATGCTATACAGTGCAAAAGAGTGTTTGAGGAATCCTGCTAAATTTACAAATTGCACACCGATGCAGTATTTACATACATAAAAAATAGGAGGCATTACTTTTTGACCTTTTCTCGTACTTCCACCTACAGAAAGTTGAAATATGTATGTTCATAAATATTTCTCAATATTCGTCCATTGTGACTGATCAATACGTTTTCATGATTTCTCTGTGCCAATATGAACTTTTTCTGCATTTTAATTTGGGTACCAGTCACGATTGAGATAGGCTGACTTCTAGTGTAATCCTTATAATTTTAAATTTGGTGTATCATTTGTCGTAGAGCGAAATCAGATCTTCATCAATTATATTTTATATCAATCTTTACTCTTCTATCACTCTAGTGTTCACCTTTAAACTATTACTTAAAATAACAATTTAAAAACAGGAAGTCACCTTTCAATCACCCTGCAGATTGAGATCAAATAGATAAATGGCCATACATCAGAACTCCTAGTGATAAGTAAGTATGTAGACAAGTGAACCTTGATAGGACCTGGAGAAAGTCAAAACCCTTGACACCTTCATTGCATTGTTGTTTACAGCTAAAGAAACCAGCTGAAAAAAATGATTTGTGGACAGCACCAGTCCAAACCAATACTCTACGGGTAACAGACACGTGATTGTTATGAATGATGAACTAAAAGATACAAGGTATATTGTCAGTCAATTAATCAATGAGTCAATATTCTAGCTCCTTAAAGAGCAAAATCTTTTAACAAATACACATCAAGTCCTCCTGCCATGAAATATCAACATAACATACGACTTTTTCACTTCTGTCTCTAGCTCTCTTCTTCGTGTGTTTTTTTAGGTCTGCATCTATTTATCTTTCACCGGACCAAAGACTGGCCGTAAACCTCAGTAGTTGCATTGTTTTCCAGCTATGGTCTGAGATCATGAAATTGCAAATCTTAAAGAAAACACTATCGATTGTATAAGACACCTCTAGAAAATCCATAATGTTTGGCTCATGCTCTAACATTAATATAAAACGAGACTTACGTAGTGTTCTTAATCAGAGTAACTTTGAATGCAGTCTCAGATGATGTGAATAGATCATCATTGAAGGAGATAAAAATTGCAAATGGTGTGCCAATTTTTTCTCTAGCCGAGATAGTTTCCAGTGAAAACACTGCAACAATAAAATTTAAGCAAATCAGTAAACTAGGTGTAAGGGTACTTGAGACGATTCAGTAAATATGTTCTAGATACGCTACATTATAGTACATTATATACAAAATACAGGCAAAGACAAAGACAGACACTAGAATAGATTGATAGACCGAGAGGCATTAGAAGAGACAGAAATACAGTTAAGTAGACATAACGACTAACAGTCAGACAGGTACATTGAAAGAAGGATAGATAGGTAACTAGATGTTATATGTAAAACTCATAACATATCTGTCGATATCAAATACGGCTCGATTTGACCATATTTGTTGATGACCGGTATTCTGGGTTACAGGAAGTAAGTCATTGCCTTTTGGGCGTAGTAGCAAAAGTATACTGTCGATGTTAGCAGAAGTGAAGGATCTTTCTAGGGTCTTTTCTGTGTGTGTTTCAAGGTGGACGGACGCATGTGTGTCGAGCTCCTAGATGTTGTACATTCTTACAAATTCCTAAAGTGTTCAATCTCTAGATCACGCATACACCTCTGTGGGTCGATACTAGATTATTGTAAGAAAGGAATTCTGAATATTGTGCAAGTAAGTTGTGAACTTTAAAAAAATCTGCATGAAAATGTCGAGGACATTGTTCCAGTAGCAGACTGTACAGCGACGATAAGGACGGTCTAGTTGATGCCTTAAGCTATTACGCATATCAATATATATATATATATATATATATATATATATATATATATATATATATATATATATATATATATATATATATATATATATATATATATATATATATATATATGTCACGAACGGTTTATAGAATGAATGTCAGTACTCATGCTCCGGTGGGAACTAGATATGTTTATGTGAGTTGTGAGTTGAAGTGAGTGAATGTTAAGTTTGCTTGCGGGCATGAATGCATTAGTAGCAGTAAGCGCTAATGTCAAGTTCACGGGCATGGCTGAGTTGTTGTGAACGAAGTGGTGGTGAAGACTGGTCTGGTGTGAAAAGGGTCATGGGTAAAAAGGTCATTCGAGACGGAGATGAGAGCGAGGAGAGATTACGTGGAGAGTGAAGGCGGAATGGTTGAAGAAAAATAGGAAATATATTAAGATATTGTGAAATTCGTTCCATGAGATGCTGTTCTAATTATGCACATCATACGTTGTGCTTTTCTTATGTGATGATTTATGGCCAAAGCGGCAGTCTGTCTGTGTTATTGTGTTATACTCAAGTTTGTGACATAAAGTCGTCGGATATCGTATCTACGTGTTGGAGTTTAGTGAGTTAACAATTAGCTGTGAAAAACGAGCCATGTTTGTCGCTCCATGTGTATGTAATACATATTTGTCAATTTGTACACACAGCAAGCACTTGACAATTTTGGGGAACTCGTAAGTGGAAGAGAGGACCCACCCCTAATTTTCTGCAGAATTTCTGACAATTTCGCCTTCTCATGAATTGTTGTTGAAAAATTACATCAAGCGGAACAGAGAACTAGGCCTATCTGTTTGAATCAGGTCACAAGAACTTAATGTGCAAAACTGAAATCTTCATTTCAGTGAAAGTCAGCAAGGGTATAGCTGCAGAAGGACTGAATATTTAAAAACGAAGAATAGTTTAATCACTGTAGCAGAGGCGAAGGGACAGTTTTGACAAAATCGACAGTGTTATTTTGGAAAGTAGCACGAAGAATGGAAAGGCGGTAATCAGTCTTGTTTACCTCGGCGCACTGATATTATGTTATTCCGACCCGTGATGAGTGTGCTGATCTGTCGTCAATTTATCTGTGCTGTGTAGTTCGGCATGACTGTTGACACGAAAAATCGTCTGCTGGGTCTTGTAATGGAATAACAAGGCCATTGTTTTGCTGGTGATCGGCTGAAATCATAAGATCTTGCCTGGAGATGGTGTAAGCAGTGAGAGAGGCATTTTCCTTTGCTACCCTTTGGACCAGTAGTGAAGAAGATCCGGTTCACCGTACTGAGAGCTCAGGTGCATGTAGGAGCTGATTTTGATATTTGACTGTGCTGTGTTACGACGTGAAGCGTGTTGTTTGTGGTATCCATCATTGAGCTGTAACACCGGGACTCCAAGCCTGCGCCTATCTCAAGTGGAGCAGCGGAGACACAGGATATTGTTAAGTTAAGTTTGTTATTAATTTTGTTAATTTCCAGTCTTCTGTTTACTTGACTTGTGCGTCTGCATATTTTCTTTTATATATATATATATATATATATATATATATATATATATATATATATATATATATATATAGGCTATACTTCTTTTAATTAATTTATTTGGTTATTTATTTCTTCCTTGATAAGGTTATTGCCCGGAACTAATAGTTGGTTTTTTGTTGTTTTTTTTTCTCTCCATTCTTTCTTCAATAGCATTTTTGCAGATTAATTAACGTTATATTTGAACCCTATGATCTGTTATATTTAAAAGTGTACTAAACTTAGTTTATTTTGATACTAGTTCCTTTTAGGACGACAATTTTGCTGCGTCATATCTAGACTTCCTTCTGTCTATCACTTAAACAGTGTACTCGAAACTTATGTTATTTTTATATTAGCTCTTGTTATTTGTTAAGTATTCATATATTCATTCCTGTTTGCCCGTGCTGCAGGGTGCACGAGTAGAGCTCTTGGGTTACTTCACTATCCAGTGTTTTGTTTTTGTTTTGTTCATATTGTGTGGTAGTATTTAATTTTGATTTCTGTATAAGGGTGATTTTGAGTGGTGAGCACAATCCATCTTTCTTCATTGATGAAATTTGCACTGTGTTGTCTTTAATAGGTTTTGTGAGACAAATTGCGCTGTAGGGAACCCAATCTGTCTAAGATTTGGGGAGTTGTGAAGCCTCGTGTAATTTGTGGAACAATTGTTGGCGTTAGTTGTTTGCGTTTAGTTTGTTTACTTATTGTCTTGTATAATAGTCTTTCTTTCGTGGTGTTTTTCTGTCGTGATTCTCAGTCCTTTGCTCTGCTATCCGTGTATATAAGTTATTTTACGATATCCTGTTTTTGTTCATTCGATAGGTTTGTGTGTAAATATAAGGTCTATTCTTACTTTCTTGGTCTATAACTTCCTCTCCACTGGCCTATCAGTTGTTGTAGCGTCGTGTGTTCTGTGATTATCATTTCAATCATCATCATGCCATTTGTGTTAACATAAGCAGACACATTTTATTTTGGTCTATTACAGTTTGTAATGCCTACAGACTGATACAAGAGATTAACCCAGTGTATGGACCCAGTGTGAAGAGTTGTTCAAAATCTGTTGTGTATGACAGACGTTCTTCATAGGTGAAGGGGTATCCATTATAGTTTTCCAGACACCATTTGACATATCAGGTGGTATACATTTTTTTTCTCTCTCTCCTTAATTGTTTTTTGGTTGCATCATTTTTTCATAGTTATCATAGTTGATACATATTACAGGATGTCTAACCTCTTGGATTTTATCACCAAGGGAGAGGCACTTGGTAAATCAGGGGATGAACTTGAATTATGGGCCAATACATATTTTGTGGATGCTGAGGAACGGAGAGAACGCAATGAGGAAAGAGATCTTAGGAAGTTAGAAATTGAGGCTGAAAGGGAAGCAAAGAAGGAAGAGACAAGGAAAGCTGAAATTCAAGCGAATAAAGAAATTACTTTGAAGAAACTGGAACTTGAGGCTGCGAGTTCTAGACCAGCTACTAAGGAGTCTACTCGTCCTTTCAAGCTGCGACTCCCGTCATTTGTTGAGGGCGTCGATATGATGGACGTGTATCTAGAAAGGTTTCAACAAGAAGCAGTATCTTGGAAGGTTAAGAAAGAAGATTGGCCAGCTCTGCTCAATAACTTGCTCACCGGAAGAAGTTTACAATGTGTATTTGCTTTGCCAGTAGAGGATCGCATGAATTATGACATGGTGAAAAAGACACTGCTTCGAAGATTTAGACTGACAGCTCAAGGGTACCGTGAAAGATTTAAGGAAGCTATTCCTACAACAAGCAATGACTTTAGTGAGTTTATTGCGGAAATCAAATTGCTGTTCAATAGGTGGATTGAACTATCAGGTATTGTGAAGGATTTTGATGGGCTAACCGACCTTATGCTACAGGACAAGGTTCTATCTTCTTGCAATCCAGAATTAGTGGCTTTTCTACAAGAGCGAAAGCCAAAAGATATAAATATTATGTCAGAGCTAGGACAGCAGTATGTCAATGCGCACCCGGGGAAACCGATTCACACGCAGATAGTTGCTGAGACCTTTCCAGCTTGTGTGGCTCAGGATAAAACTGAAAAGAAGCCATACATACATCCTCGGGCCCGCAGCTTAGACAGGTATGCGGATAAAGAGGGTGGAAATAGAAGATGGATCGGGGACAGAAGATATTCTCCTAAGAGACAGTACCCATCGTTTGGGTCAGGCTACAGTAGAAGGGGTTGTTATAAGTGTGGCTCAAGGCGTCATCTATCTTATCAGTGTGGGAGGGACCCAGAGAGATGTCCCTTCAACCCATAAAGAAGTCCATATGCCAGCCCAAAGAAAAATTATAATGGCAGTCCAAAGAGAAGCTCTTACAAGCGCCAAGAGACGGATTCCAACTGCCCCAATTGTAATGAGAGAAGAAACAGTCGAAAAGAGAGCCCAAAGGAAAACACTGAGCATGCAAATTCAGCTACTGTACTTGATACATTTAATAGCGAGGAGTGTGAGGGGTGCAGACCATTGTTCGAGCCTGATGGCAAGCCTATTTTAATATGTGGACACACTTTGCCTTGCCTTTCATCAGTCGATGGGAATGGCACCTTAACTTTACATAAGGGTTTTGTGGAGAATAAACCTGTATCTGTTTTGAGGGACACGGGCTGTACAACCATTGGCATTAGGAAGACATTGGTTAAGGATACGTATTATATTGGAAAGATGGCCAAATGCATTACGTTTGGTGGTAATGTCGAGTACTATCCATTGGCGATTGTGCAGATCGACCCCCCTTTCTTGTCGGGTAGAGTTCGAGTATGCGTCCTTGACTCTCCCGTCGCTGATCTCATTATTGGAAATGTTAATGGGGTTCATGATTGCACCAGTCAGGATATTGAGGAGTGGGAAAATGGGCATGATTTGTTTGCTAACGCAGTAATGACGAGGGCTCAGACTAAGGCTGATGATGCAGATATTATGATATCGCAACCCAGTAATATCCCTTCGGTGCCTACAGTTGCTGGAATTACAGCATCTGATTTTGTAGACATGCAGAGGAAAGACATTTCACTTCTGCCTTTGTTTCAGTTGGCTGAGTCTAAGAACATACGGCATACCAAGTCTGCTCGATACTGGTTTGAGGTTAGGAACTCCATTCTAATCAGATGCTTTGCAGAGCAACATTCAGTCATTACACAAGTGGTTATTCCAGTGGAACTGAATAATACAGTGTTAAGGACAGCACATGATATCCCTTTTGCGGGTCACATGGGTATTGCAAGAACTCGCTGTAGAGTGTTGTCCCAGTTTTACTGGCGTGGATACAACAAGGATGTGAAGGTTTACTGTCGGTCGTGTAAAGTATGTCAGAAGACAAGGCAGAAAGGAAGGACTCCCAAGGCACCGTTAGTAGCAACAGATTTGGCATGTCGCCCTTTTCAGAAGGTTGCAATAGACATAATTGGGCCCCTTCCAGTTATGTCTGATCGGGGGTATAGATTTATTCTAACATTGGTTGATCTATGTACAAGGTGGCCTGAAGCATTGCCAATGAAATCCATCACATCAAAGGATAAAGCAGAGGCTCTAATGAGCTTATTTAGCAAATTAGGATTTCCTGAAAAGATTTTGTCTGACAGGGGCCGGCAATTCATTTCAGAAGAGATGAAAAACATACCTAAACTGTTAGACATAGCCCAAGTGTTCACCACCTTGTATCATCCTCAGAGCAACTGGGTCTGCGAGCGGTTCAATGGAACACTGAAAAGAATGCTAGGTAAGGTTACAGGAGATTTTCCACAGTTGTGGGATAGATACCTACCGGAAATTTTGTTTGCATACAGGGAGATGCCACAAGATTCTCACCGTTTGAGCTAGTATTTGGCGCAAATCCTCGGGGTCCAATGAAAATTTTGAGAGACTTACTGACCGGGAATTACGCTGATGATAGCATTAGGTCAAGTTATGAGTATGTCATTGACTTGCGAGAACGCATAATTACATCGTGTTCGATAGCACGTGAGGCATTACAGACATCGGGTGCAAGGTATAGAGCATACGCCAATAGGAATAGCAAACTTGTATCCCTCAGTCGTGGCAGCGAGGTATGGTTGTTGCTACCTACCAAGGAAAATCACCTGCTAGTGAACTGGCAATGTCCATTTCAAGTAAAGAAACAGATTACCGATGTGGATTATCTGATATTAGTCCATGGGAAGGAGAAGATTTTCCATATTAATATGCTAAAACCATATGTAGTACGTCCAACTGAACTGGAACCAGTCGTGAACGCTGTTCTTGATAGTACAGTTACTGTAGCTAGTGCAGCAGCCATCGAGGAAGATGGAGAGAAAGGAGAGGAGGTCAATCTCCAGATCCCACTATTGCCATTGGTTGCCTCGGAGTCATGGAGAGATGTAGAGGTCTCAGTATCTCTCCCACAGCATCAGAGGAAACAAGCGAAGTCACTGCTGTGCGAATTTCAAGATGTACTCACAGATATTCCTGGAAGAACTGACTTAGTTGAGCATGATATTAAACTGACCTATGGAGAGCCCATCCGGGTGAGACCATATCCCATTCCACTACATTATACTTCTGCTGTTGAAAAAGAAGTGAATGATATGTTACGCTTAGGTGTTATCTCCCCATCTGAATCATCATACTCATTTCCCATGGTCATCGTGCGGAAGAAGGATAAATCCCTAAGGATATGTATAGACTTCCGCCGCTTGAATAGTGTCACAGTGATAGATGCGGAACCTATGCCCAACCAAGAGGTCCTCCTATCCCAAATAGCGGGGGCAAAGTATTTTACCAAACTAGCCTTATCGAGGGGGTATTGGCAAATTCCCTTAGCAGAAGGCGCTAGGCCACTTACAGCATTTTGTACCCCTCAGGGTCTTTTCCAGTTTAATTATATGTGCTTTGGACAGGTGAATGCCCCTGCAACTTTTGTGAGAATGATGAGAATGCTTTTGAGGGGACAGAAGGATGTTATTACATATATTGATGACATCTGTTTGTTTCATGACACGTGGGATGAACATGTAGAGGGATTGAAGTCACTGTTATCATGCCTTCGGGTGCATCACCTTACAGCAAGACCCAGTAAGATTAAGGTGGGGTTTCAGGAGTTAACGTTTCTGGGGTATGTGGTAGGACAGGGTGTTTTAAAACCAGTTGATCAGACAGTTGGAAGAATTTTGAATTTGCAACCTCCAAAAACAAACAAACAAGTACGTAGTGTACTTGGTCTGATAAATTTTTATCATAAATTTATCCCCAGGTTCTCTTCATTGTCGGCGGCTCTAACATCACTCACTAAAAAGGGCACGCCAAACAGAGTAGTCTGGACTGAAGAGTGTGATAGAGCACTGAGGAACTGTTGGACCCATATCTTGTCGCTTGTTGTTGCTACTGTTGGTGGTGGATATGTAATTGTTGGTAGTGTTTGGTGTCAATCGTGCTGATTTCGCGAATCTATAAAATCTTGGTGCAGTAAGATGCAAACCCAACGTAGGCACATCAACAGGTGCCAATACCATGATAGTCAAACTCGTTACTTGAAAAGTTCATACATGATTTATTAACATCACATCATACGGGACGATACATTCAACGTGGACGGTTAATAGGTGATTCAAACATGGTGATAGTGGACGCATGTCCTCAATAAAAGTTCAAATAAATAATCTCAGAAGAATCCTCAAGTAAATTCTGACCAGGTCTCTGAGTGATTACATCAATAGTCATAAAGGTCATGAAGTAGATTAGGTACAATGTTATATTGATCAAGGTTGACCTTTCCTCAAGGACAGGAGATTCTCATGATACTTGGTAGTATCTAAGATCCCGCTCTTTAGTATTTTCATATATAAAGAAGTCCTCATCAACGAATCATAATAGAACGTAGGTGCAGGTTCCTACTAAATACCTTCAAGGCATGTAAAGTTACTTAGGCATCGATACTTGAATTACCTCTTGTATTAGCCGTGACTGACCCCAACGGCTTCCTAATAATATATATATATCGTAGATCCACGGTAGTTACCGATGATCTCTTTGATAGGCATTTACTGGCATATAAAATACATCTTCAGCTGTGAATCCATTTCGGTACAGGCTAGTTACCTGATATCGACTAGATGCTCACGACTTTGCAGAACAATCATTATTATTACCTCCCTTATTTGTAATAAATGTTTATAATAAATACATACGTGGTTCTTCCAACGAATGAACACTCACGTGGACGACTACCGGCTACGACTGCTAATCCGCAGGACCGGGTCTAAAACATCAATACTTTACTCAAAACACGGGTTTCGAACTCCCAAAGCTTCCTTTGTAGGACTTGGGATTCTTGCTTCTCAAACCCACAGATGACGTCAACTGACTGTCTAGATACACGTGCAGACAGGATAACCCCCTATACGCCTTAGTGCACAACCGTGCGCTAATGAAATCAAACTCACCAATAAGACTTACTCTCATGTAAGTCGGTGCGTAAAGTTATTTACTGGTAGGACAACATATTAATAATATAAGACTACCTTCATCTATAAAGGAGTGCAGAGGTCTACGAAAAGGGCTCTACAGATTCCTTACCAATCCCCCCAAAAAAATTAATTATATTAATTTTTTTTCTTTAATACCGACACTAGAGGTAAGTCAAGTTTACATATTCCTATTTTACCAATATATCATGATAAAAATAATAAAATATGAAATTCCAGTTAACTCAAACAACAAAAGGTATGCATAAAAGCATACATCCACAATTGCACACCTTTGGTACAATGTGGTCAATGAAATGAAATATCATATTAGAAATATTGAATTAAAACAAATGTAAACGCAAATACAAAGAAATGATGAGAAACCAATGAATAAACAGAAAAGTGATGGATATGCATTTAAAATGACAAGTGAAAAAATGAATAAAAATAAAAGAATACAATTTAAACACGTATAAGAACAACGCACTTAACTGTGTGTCTAAGTCCTTTTGAGGTACTAATGAAAGTACTAATGTTAAATTAATGTGCTTAAATACAACTATTGATAAATCCACTTAAATATTGTATAGTTAATTACATTAATCATTATTTTAACTAACTAAGTATCTAAGTTTAATAATCTAATTAATTCATTTATTTCACCCTAATAATGTTATTAATTACTTAAATACCGAAAGTTCCATTTTCCTGTTAGTAAACAGTTTATAATATAACAAATTCAGTTCCACGAAGAAATCAGAGTGGTAGAAATGTTATTTCGGTGAGAAAATACAATCATTTTCCAACGTTATTATCTTTTCAATGTCATAATTAAGTGAATGTTATTCTCACAAGGATAGTCATATACCTTAAAGTTCCATGTTATTTTGATACATAAGCATTGTAGATTTCACTTGAATGAATGTTAATGACTCTTATAATCGAGGTATCACACGTAAAAAGTTACACTCGACGAACTGTCAGTGTCCAAGTTCAGTTGTCTTTAGTGCGTAGCTGTTAACTCGATTCATTCGGACATCTAGACAAGATGTCAGCGAGAACATTCTGTGTGCCAGGTATGGATCGAATCGTGAAATTAAATGGTTGTAACGCGATCGCATACCTGGTAGATTTGGCAGATTTTACGTCCTTTGTGTTGAGTGCAGTAAGAGCTTTTTGGTCTGATTCCACAATAAAGTGTGATCCAAGCAGATATCTTTGCAGTTTATTTATTGACCAAACAAGCCCGAGAAGTTCTTTATCTAAAACTGAATAATTCTGTTCAGTTGGAGTTAACTTCCGTGACACATAGAGAACGGGATGCAAGGTGCCATTATATTCTTGTAGTAAGACACTTCCCACGCCGTAATTAGAAGCATCGCTGCGTAATACAAATGGCAAATTCTCGTTAGGTAACCTTAAAACAGGATGATTAGAAAAAAATTTCTTTATGATATCCAACGCGATTTGATGTTCGTTAGACCACCGAATCACGTTAGCTGCACCTTTCCTAAGTAATGAAGAGAAAGGAGCAGTAATGGACGAAAGATGTGGTATGAATTTCCCATAGTATTGTACTAGTCCTAATAGAGATCGAACTTGTTTCTTTGTTTTAGGTGTGGAGATGTTAAGGATTTTGGAAACATTACTGTCCTCTGTGTATAACATACCGCGACCAATACGGTGTCCCAAAAAAGAAATCTCGTGGAAACCCACAAATGCCTTTGATGGCTTAGCAGTTAAATTATGATTTTGTAATGTGGACAGTAATGAGTTTAATCCTTCTAAATGTTCTTCCCATGAGTCACTGAAAAGACAAATGTCGTCTATGTACGCAATGACGTTGGGATGATGAGATAGGATTCGACGCATCATGCGTACGAACGTGGCAGGAGCGTTCATAAACCCAAATGGCATAAAATTCAATTGGAACAGTTCATGAGAACTAGAAAAAGAACAAGTAACTATTACAAGAAAGAAATGATGACTGCATAGGCTGAGTCATCAAAGAATGTGAAATCAAAATCAAATATAGTAGGTTACTATCTGCGTGACGCAGAATCGGGAACCAATTGTAATCGGAGAGAATGGTGGTGGAAATATACACCATTGTCCCGCTCGATAGCCATGCGAGCATCTCTATTGGTCCTAAAAGTAACCACGGCGTCACCATACCTGTTATTGGTATGAGGTAACAGACGCACGAACCTAACGTCTGCCGTGTGGTTGAGAAAATCTCCTAGTGCTTGCCAACTAGTTCGCTGTGGCAGATTTTGCACAAGGATGGTGCGAGAAGATGCACCTCTACCAATATAAGTGGTACCGTAGTCACAAGAATGTGAACAAGGTTGATGGGTAACATTAGCTCTCTTAGGTATATTATAATATTTATTATTTATACCTTTAGGATTATTCTGAAATGTACCATACTTTTGTACTTGATTATTATTACTTATGCCAGACAAAGGTGTAGGTGTACGGCATGTCGTAGACACCTGCTTGCTGGGCAAAGTTAAAATCTTACTGGCAACCTTATTGGTATTAATTTTCCCAACGGAGTTACAACTACTCTTATTTTTATTAGGAACATCATTTTCCTTTTTCACAAACGTAACTTTTTTCTTACGATCAGTTGCCTGCTGATCAAGTCGAGGGAAGGTATATGTCCCCCGGAATGACTTATTAGTCTTCACAGGTTGCGTTGAAACTTTAATATCCTTCTTAAGAATGGACGCATGTCGTAAAGGCTGTAATGCATTAGCAACAGTGGCGTAATGAACAATGGAATCATTTTCGTTGCTAGATTCCAAGATCTTATCATTACATAGCAATTTAGTAATATGAGCATATGAAACAAATCTAGGAATAGTATTAAATGCATAGGCATTCTGTATATTCTGCTTTTCCCATTCGGCAATTTGCTCTGGTGTACACTCTTTTATACTGTGTATTCGACCCAATATGACATCACTAATTGGATTCGGAAGAAGACAGGCGTGGATCTTTCCTGAAAAAAATGGTGTATTTAATTCAATAATGGCTGTGGGGAATGTTTCCACTGTCCCACTAAAAGTAACACATTGGATGGTCTCTCCAGTTGCACAGGCGGGGTCGACCAAAGAGTTCCGCACTCCCACAGTACTGCAGCCTGAATCGAATAAAAGAGAGCATGGAATGCCATTTATAAAACCCTTATTTAATTTAAGGCTTCCTGTTCCATAGTCAGTAGCTGACGTGGCCGTACAAGCCGCTGGTAGGCTGGGCAACACATGTTCGCATCGTGGCGTCGTGATCGCCCTGGGCTGGAATGGGGTATTACCCTCATCACAAGACTTGACCTGTTCGAAATCCAGAGAACATGACATAGCACTATGTGCATTAACATTATTATCCTGTTCCTTGTTTGAATGTGTATCACTCAAAGCGACATTAGAATGTCTACGTGTACTACTCGACGATCTATCTCTTCGACGCGATCGATTCTGATTATTATCCCCAAAATTGCTAGTATTTGCATTTTTGTTTACGTTAAAATCACGGTTAGTATGACCATTACCATTGTGCCATTGACCATACTGTCTATTTTGATAACCTTGTCTGTTATTGAAAGATTGTGATCTAAATTTCCCATTATGATAATAATTATTGCTTTGATTATTTCCAAAATTATTCTGATGAAAATCTCGTGATCTGTGAGATTGGCTAGAAGATACATTATATAGAGAAGTTTGACAAAATTGTTTCCCTGTAAAAGAATTGCAATTCTTGTTATTTCCCTTTCTGACTTTTCTATCGCCAAGATTCATTATCAATTTTTTCTGTTTTTCAGCTTCTATTTTCAACTCTACATAATCTGACTTCCACTTCTCATAATTCATTTTGACTTGTTCTAGCTCTCTAGCAATCCCATTCATAATATTTAAATCTTTAACTTCGAGTTCTGCAGCAGCAGTTTGAGTTAGATGTTCAACATCGATAGTGTGTTTCCTGACATGTTCTTTATTAATGGCCTTTTCTCTTTCAAGTGCCTCAATGGCATTTTGATGGCTATTCGTAAGCTCCTCAACCCTTAATTTCAAAAGAGGAATCTCAGATGTAAGTTCTTGAATCTGAGCCAAATGAGCATGACAGTCTGTCTTCATAGTCATATTTAACTTATCAAATTCTCCAATGACCTTATTCTCCTCGTCAAGTAATATTTTTACTGAGCGTACTTCATTCTCTAACTCATTTTTCTCCATGAGTAATTTTTCAATATTTATCTGTTTTTCCTGAGACACTTTCTCCTGTTGACATAGAAGATTCCTGAGTTCTTGATTTGCCAAGGTAAGATCTGCTATCTTCTTATCCAAAACTTTCATGTTTTGTTCCATCGTTTTTTTCCATATTACACTTTTCTCTCAAAAGAGTTACCTCAGATGTCAGGCTCTGAATTTGAGCCACGTGTGTATTGCAATCTATCTGCAAAGTAGTATTAATAGCAATAGGTTTATTTGCATCGTCACTATCTTCTTCGAAAAATATGTTCATTAAGGAGGTCACCTCATTATCTAACTCTCTTTTCTGGTTAAAAGAAGAGTCATGAAATTTCTTATTATCCTCTATCAACACCGTCACTTTATTCTTCAACTCAGCATTTTCAAAATCCATAGCCAACAACTTCTTCTCATATTCCCCTTTTTGCTGTAACAGCTCATTCGTAAGGGCAATCTCCCTACCCTTGTGCTTCGTTATGGTTTTCTTCAACTCATCCACCTCAATAACACTACTGTCTTGAGTAGTTATTTTTCCTTCATCATAAAAAATGGTTGATAATAATTTAGCAAGTCTCACTGCTTTCTCTTGTGAAAAGCCATATTTGCACCTAAGAAAAGCAAAATTCTTGAGATCCTGGGTAATTTGAAGTAAGAAATGTTCAATGGCATATTCCTCACAACTTGAACCCCATTTACCTATTCTATCTCCCTCCCGGAGAAAATGATCCAAAATATCCATTATGTCTAATAATTTTTTTCTCACTCTAATAAGTGTTACTCAGTTAATATCCAATTAATTTACACTCTAATCAAAGGTACACGTTCCTGTCCAAGAACGGTAAATTCAAGTCATATAATAGGCAATTATCTTAATAATTAATAAAGTAATTTATAACATGAAATGGTATGAAAGCAATAACGTGACAGACAATAGGCACAATACTGACACGACACGATAATCAAAGACGAGTGAACACAATCGTAGAAATCAAATAAATTAAAAATGTGGAACTAAAATAGAATGTCGTAAAAAATTACGATGACATCTACGATCCGATAATGCACAAGACAGTTGACAACACAGTGTAAAAACATATGTTTTGTAAAAAACTGAATGATAGTCAGGTTAGAAGGACAATAATCACATACAAAATTCATCATAAAACTAAGGTACGAGTAAAAGAACTATGAAAACAACAATTAAAACTTGACGGAACAGCTAAACAAATACTATCATAAGAAGCAAGTAGCGATCGGAACTACAGCAAGGTTTCTAGCCTTGAACCGGAATTATCGCTCAATTGAAACTTATAAATCAAAACCTACAGAACATCTGACAAAGAGCCCGAATCGGCTTCGAGATGAACCTCGTTTGTCAGATCGATCTCCCTACCTCCCACGAGAAACATCAAACATAGAACATGCAACATGAAACATGAATAAAAAGTAGTGGACATATTACCAAGCCAAGGCACAGCTAAACGTAAAACGGTGTAATGACAACACGACGTTTTTACTTATCTCAACCGGCTAAAAAGAAAATATCCCTCGCATCCAGGACTGCATGTATGAGACATCTATTTGACGAAATATAAAGCCAGAGTACAATGTCGAAACTTGACAGTTGAAGTCCCTGGGTTGTCCTTGACTTGTGATAACCGTTAGAAGTGCTGCAAGGTCCAGGATGTTGTCGCCTTGAAAGCTACCTTGTTTCTGTTCAACCGAGTTTGAATGTAGACTGGAGTTCAATTCCGCTATTGAAAACTGGATGTTTTCAGAGCACACTGCGCCACCATACTGTTGGACCCATATATCTTGTCTCTTGTTGTTGCTACTGTTGGTGGTGGATATGTAATTGTTGGTAGTGTTTGGTGTCAATCGTGCTGATTTCGCGAATCTATAAAATCTTGGTGCAGTAAGATGCAAACCCAACGTAGGCACATCAACAGGTGCCAATACTATGATAGTCAAACTCGTTACTTGAAAAGTTCATATATGATTTATTAACATCACATCATACATTCAACGTGGACGGTTAATAGGTGATTCAAACATGGTGATAGTGGACGCATGTCCTCAATAAAAGTTCAAATAAATAATCTCAGAAGAATCCTCAAGTAAATTCTGACCAGGTCTCTGAGTGATTACATCAATAGTCATAAAGGTCATGAAGTAGATTAGGTACAATGTTATATTGATCAAGGTTGACCTTTCCTCAAGGACAGGAGATTCTCATGATACTTGGTAGTATCTAAGATCCCGCTCTTTAGTATTTTCATATATAAAGAAGTCCTCATCAACGAATCATAATAGAACGTAGGTGCAGGTTCCTACTAAATACCTTCAAGGCATGTAAAGTTACTTAGGCATCGATACTTGAATTACCTCTTGTATTAGCCGTGACTGACCCCAACGGCTTCCTAATAATATATATATATCGTAGATCCACGGTAGTTACCGATGATCTCTTTGATAGGCATTTACTGGCATATAAAATACATCTTCAGCTGTGAATCCATTTCGGTACAGGCTAGTTACCTGATATCGACTAGATGCTCACGACTTTGCAGAACAATCATTATTATTATAATAAATACATACGTGGTTCTTCCAACGAATGAACACTCACGTGGACGACTACCGGCTACGAATGCTAATCCGCAGGACCGGGTCTAAAACATCAATACTTTACTCAAAACACGGGTTTCGAACTCCCAAAGCTTCCTTTGTAGGACTTGGGATTCTTGCTTCTCAAACCCACAGATGACGTCAACTGACTGTCTAGATACACGTGCGGACAGGATAACCCCCTATACGCCTTAGTGCACAACCGTGCGCTAATGAAATCAAACTCACCAATAAGACTTACTCTCATGTAAGTCGGTGCGTAAAGTTATTTACTGGTAGGACAACATATTAATAATATAAGACTACCTTCATCTATAAAGGAGTGCAGAGGTCTACGAAAAGGGCTCTACAGGAACATCAAAGCTGTATTCTCCAGCGAGCCCATTCTTCTACTGCCAGACTTGGCTAAGCCTTTTGTACTGAGGACTGATGCTTCTGCAGTGGGCATTGGTGCGTGTCTGATGCAAGAACATGATGGGTTTCTACATCCTGTCATGTATGTCAGCAGGAAGTTGCTTCCGGCTGAAACGGGATATGCCACTATAGAGAGAGAATGTTTAGCCATTATTTGGGCTGTTTCCAAACTCTCTAGGTATTTGTTAGGATCTCATTTTGTACTGGAAACGGACCATTGTCCTTTGACTTTTCTTAAGTCATCTAGATCACCAAATTCACGTTTAACAAGGTGGTCGTTGTTGTTACAACAGTACAACTTCACTGTTTTTCCTATTCAGTGTAAATTAAATGTTCTTGCAGATTTGTTATCTAGATTATGAACACTTGCTTGTAGTAAATGGGTGTGTGTTTTTTTAACCACCATTTCTATGTAGTATTTGATACTTGTACATGGGTAATGTTGTGTCAACTGTATTCTGCATGATTTTTGTATAAGCTAAGTTCTTATCATATGCTGTGTATCCAGTACAGGGTTATAGAACAGATATTCTCCTGTATAGGAGAATTCGGTGAAATTGATGTAATGTTATCACCTTTAATTTTGTGTGTAATTAGAGATGCATGATTTTTGCCATATGGTTGCTGTTGTATTTTTCTAGCAACTCGGTTCTATTGTAATTTTTTTAATTTTATTTTTGTGTTCTTCAGAATGTTATTATTGATTACACTGACTAACAAAAAAAAACTTTTTTTTTCTTTCTCTAACATTTCTATGTTTTTCTGGTCAATTTTAATGCGCTGTTTTTAAATCTGCAAACCGTTTTTCTCTATCAGGTCGGGATCTCTAGAAATACGCAATTGAAGTTTTTTAACAACGCATACAGTATTACAACATCATTCGTACAATAAGTATAACAGTTATGTAGGCTTGAATTTCTTTGCAGTCGACTTTCGTCGGTGAATGGCATGTGGTACATCGCGATGAAGCATCCAACAATAATCGGCAAGCATGGTCACACTCCACCATCCTTGATAACGTGACTCCATTACGGCGATATCTTGATGGAATCGTTCTCCATGTTCATCGCTGAATTCGCCAAGGTTGTCAGGGAAAAAGTCAAGATGCGAATCGAGCAAATGGATTTTGAGGGACATGATACAGCCCATAATTCTGTATGCATCTATGCACTGCTTAACAATATGCAACATAGTCGACAGATTTGTGATTTTCCAGAAAGTTATCGACGATCGATTTGAATGCCATCCATGCGCGAAGTTCACTACCATGTAACAAGTTCTCGAATTGTTTGTCTGCAATAACTTTCCTAATCTGAGGTCCTACAAAGATACCTTCCTTTATCTTTGCATCGCTAACTTGCGGAAACTTTTCTCGAAGATAAGTGAAAGCTTTGCTCGTTTTATCTAACGCTTTTACAAAATTCTTCATGAGCCCCAACTTTATATGTAACAGTGGTAAAATGAAGCTGTCTTT
The DNA here is from genome assembly GCA_024509875.1 of Oreohelix idahoensis. Taxonomy (NCBI): domain Eukaryota; kingdom Metazoa; phylum Mollusca; class Gastropoda; order Stylommatophora; family Oreohelicidae; genus Oreohelix; species Oreohelix idahoensis. Next base: position 232,656 of record JAMPIV010002255.1, on the reverse strand, counting down.
GTTAACTAATGGCTCGCGTATTACATTTTTATGCCCGAGCTGCATACGATCCCGGATAGGCCACACCTTTCTTGCATAATGTTCCTGTCTGTTGCGGCTGTCCCATTCACATCGGAAGCAACAAAATTTAGTATACCCAGTCTGCATGCCCGTGAGAATTGCAATGACCTTTAGGTCTCCACAAATCCGCCATTGGTAGTCATTGTACTTTTTTTTTCCAAACGTATAGCCATATTGTCATAAGTTTCTTTCATATGAACAGAGTAGGCGACTGGAATTGATGAAAAAAAAATTTATGTTATGCAATGACACGGCTTTTAGACTAGTCTTGGAAGAATCGATGAAAAATCGCCATTCGTTGATTATGTGCTCATGACCGTTTACATCTTTGCAATAGCAAATGTCATCATCCATCTCAAAGTATTGAACAAGTTCTCTGTGTCTATGACGAAATTTAGATATTGGAGTATTGGGCGCTAAAAGATTTCATTCTTTGAGTCGCGAACCGAGTAATTCCGCTTGTCCTTTGGTAAGAGCGAGATCACGTATTAGATCTGAAAGTTCTGAATGGTTAATTAAGTAAACACCATCATTCACCGGTATGTAATCTGAGTCAGAATTAGTTTCTAAAGCAGGTAAACTATCACTTTCTGATGGTTCATTTACGTCCAACGGATATTGTTCTGGTGGTACTTGGATCGGACACGTGATTGGATCATGAGGCACTGGTTTCGAAACCGATTCAATATTTGGATAAACCACAGACTTTCTAGTTTTAAAAGTGAAACCATGGATATTTGTCAAGCAGAAGTAACAATCAGTAGTGTGATTTGTATGTTCACGCCAAATTACTGGCACTCCAAAAGGCATCGACTTATGCTTCGGCGATTTTCGTAACCAACCTGCCAATGTATCGAACAAACTGCATTTGGCTGCGAAGATTTATTTGCATCATCAACTTTCGAATCGAAATAAAGTTCATATGCTTTCTTTAGTAATGGTGTAAAGGTTTTCTGGTCAACACGATCGGTATAATATCCGCACACGTAACAGAACAGATCAGCCGAATTTCTACAACTTCTAGAAGCCATATTTTGCTCATAATTATTTCAAAATACAGTAACTATTTGAAAAATCGCGTAACATATGTCATGCATCTTTTAGCAGTATAAAAAGTAGAATTATGTTGCTTTTTATTAATTTTTAATAAGCTATATAGTAAAAATGAAACGGGGCAAATAACGGTTTCCCAAAAATATATTTATTCACAAATATCTTAAGAACCCGACGTGATAGAGATAAACGGATATCAGATTTGAAATCAGCGCAAGAAACTGACCTAAGAACACTTATTCTTATATAAGAAAGAAAAATGTTGTTTGTCAGTGTTATTTGTAGATGGCATATTTTCACACTGATGCTATAGATTTTGCCCACATATGTATTCAGAGGTTTTGGATGGTTGGTTTCCTGATATCTACCACCCATCCAGTGAAAAACTATGTTTTTCACTTGGAGAGGGAGGGGTGGATGTCACGAACGGTTTATAGAATGAATGTCAGTACTCATGCTCCGGTGGGAACTAGATATGTTTATGTGAGTTGTGAGTTGAAGTGAGTGAATGTTAAGTTTGCTTGCGGGCATGAATGCATTAGTAGCAGTAAGCGCTAATGTCAAGTTCACGGGCATGGCTGAGTTGTTGTGAACGAAGTGGTGGTGAAGACTGGTCAGGTGTGAAAAGGGTCATGGGTAAAAAGGTCATTCGAGACGGAGATGAGAGCGAAGAGAGATTACGTGGAGAGTGAAGGCGGAATGGTTGAAGAAAAATAGGAAATATATTAAGATATTGTGAAATTCGTTCCATGAGATGCTGTTCTAATTATGCACATCATACGTTGTGCTTTTCTTATGTGATGATTTATGGCCAAAGCGGCAGTCTGCCTGTGCTATTGTGTTATACTCAAGTTTGTGACATAAAGTCGTCGGATATCGTATCTACGTGTTGGAGTTTAGTGAGTTAACAATTAGCTGTGAAAAACGAGCCATGTTTGTCGCTCCATGTGTACGTATTACATATTTGTCAATGTGTACACACAGCAAGCACTTGACAATATATATATATATATATATATATATATATATATATATATATATATATATATATATATATATATATATATATATATATATATATGGAGCTACGTTATGTCAAATAAACATGTCTGAAGTTCGTCCACACTGACTTGGTGCTATTATGAAGATTTGGAGATGTTACGCTGTGTGTGTGGTTTACATTGCATGCCCCTAATTGGACTTGGCCAGAGTCAATGAGATACTCATCTAAATATATATTATAAAAAGACCCGGTATACATACACGCCAGTAACACAAGCAAACATACATTTAGAGAGATCGATTGATAGATAGATAGAAAGATAGATAGATATAATGTTCGATTCCATTAGTTCCATTTGATTCTTCTGTTTTTCTCCTAAAACTAAGCCAATTTTACTTAACATTTTCTTCCTTATCCTATAATAGCTGCAGTTCTCACGTCATTCAATGCTAATTTCTTTATTAAATTCCCTTTAGTATTAGACAGCGCGCCATGTACTGTTGCTATACTCTGCTGTCAATGCCTTTCTGGTCGTTCTCCACGCACATTAAGATAGGTTAGAACTGAGAACAGAGACAACTGCAGACGTCTTGGCGACGCGATGTTGCATTATTGTTAACTCCTCGTTCTGGAGCGTCATTGATAAAGGTTGTTTTGTAGAAGATGTGTAGTGGCATAGAAGGAGTAATGTTAATGTATATATTCCGCTGATATAAGCAATCAGCTTATGTCGGACTTTCTGGATGGCAGACAGGCGTGTGGGTGTGTAGATATCAATGGATGCGAATGCCATGTAGTACTATTAAGTCAATAACAATCACACACACCTAAGCACATGTAGGAGTCAGGAAACGTTGTAACTCCAAATAACGTACTACACTGTTTATTAACTATACAGTCACGAAGACATCATAAACGGCACACTGTCACAGGTTCACGAGCAAATTATGATACATCAAGTAAGCATTAATCCGTAAGTAATTGAGTGTATAATCCAATAGTATATATTCATCAAAACAGTTCATAACAGATCATCCGTCATCAGCACTGGTACAAAAATCTCCAGCACAAAGGCTGCAGAGCACAGCAGCTCATAATCATAAACTTCGTGGCCAAATTCTCCATACAAAAAAGGGAACTGCATATGTCGCAGTTTTTAATAATACATATGTATATAGTCTGAATCAACATACTCTGAGGCCTGAAACAATACATCTCATGGGAGAAAGAACATTCCCTTTTAACAATCTGTCGAACTTCAAAAAATATCCCTCATCGAAGATATGAATATATAATGGCCTACAATCCATGGCCTGAAAGTCTTCAATAACGTACGTTCTGCAGTATATAAATAAGCCGCATATCGATGGCTTTAGGAAATACACTAGAAAGTATCAAATATCCCTTTCACACAAAAAATATCTTATTCCGGGACACACTGACGAAAAAATGGTCAAACATCCATCTTCGGAGCTCTGCCCGTATCAACTTTCACGAAAAATTCCCCCGCTCAAAAAAAAAACAGCTCAGTACCAATCCATCCACGCGCGAATTCGCCCCGGGATGTGAGTAGGGTTCATCCGCCTTCTAACACTTTCTGTATCTCGAAAATTCGGGTAGATTCTCTATCATATATTTAAAAAACAAACTAAGCGTGTTTACAAGGGTGATTACAAAAATCCGACCTGTACATACAAGTCTTTTAACGTTTAACTCCCCTTCATTAAAATATGACTTTAACAATCATCAACACGCAGTAAGGTTAACACTTGTCATCAAGAGTCGTAAAATGCATCTCACCGATGGCGTAATTGATAAAAATCACCGACTCAGAGACTAGGAGGCGAAACACAACAGTTTCATTGATCGGGCAAGTAAGAAAACAAGATATTTTTATTGCCCACCATAAAGATTCTAAATGGGAATAGTTGACGACTCTGAGAACATATGCAACAGACAGCGAATCCCAGATAAAGGACGGCCTATTTTTTTAGATTAAATTTGCCACTCTGAATCAACTCATGCTTATTGGAGAATAGGAATACCTTTGACATTCTGAGACCTGCCCACCAAAGACGTGACGATTAGGGAGGAAACAGGACGACCTGTTAAATTTTCTGAAGCTAAAGTTTCGGGGACTCAACAAAGAACCAAGATTGGGGCCTGGTCATATAGCCACGATTCACCATGTGTACCAACTGGGCGGGAACATATAATTAGGATTCTAAGTCTTTGAACTTAACGATTTAAAGCCATCAAGAACCAGCGTTGTAGAGACTTCGTTGTAAGGGTATGCAAAAAAGCTTATTATTCATAATACCTGATTTGAATATCTAATCTGTATATATATATATATATATATATATATAAATTTATAGTCATTACTGAGATGTAGTTGCAGCTGTATTTTCATTTATTTGTAACATTAATTCTTTGTATCACTTGTGCTGACTGGAACGGACTACGGACTACGACTTATGGAACTTGGAACACAAGAAGTATAAATGGGAAGGAAGAGGAGCTGGTGGAAGAGATGAGGAAAGCAAAACTAGAAATCCTGGCTATAACGGAAACGAAGAAAAAAGGACAAGGAGTCATGGATCTCGATGGCAACACGTTGCTCTACAGTGGTGTACCCATATCTGAAAGAGCTAAAGGGGGCGTGGGTTGCATTGTGGCCCAAAATCAAAAAGATAGTATCAAGGGATGGAACTTTGTCTCGGAGCGCATTATGGTTGTAAAACTAAAAGAAGGAGAAACCATAGTCAACCTGGTCATAGTGTATGGGCCAAATGAGGATGAGAGAGCAGAGGTCAAGGAGGAATTCTTCGAGCTGCTTCAAAGGACAGTGGATGACTGCCTAGATGAAGTTATTATGCTCGGAGATTTTAATGCCAGAGTTGGAAATGACCATGCTAGATGGGGTGGAGTTATCGGAAGATATGGAGAAGATACTCTCAATGACAATGGAAAGCGACTCCTTAGATTCTGCAGTGAGCAGAATCTGATCATTACAAACACAAAGTTCCCCCATAAGCGCATACATGCATACACTAGATGTGAACCAACCAAGAATGAGAAGTCAGTGATCGACTATGCCATTGTTCGGAGAAGCTCATTCAGATATGTCCGAGATGCAAGAGTCTGGAGGGGGCCAGAGATTGGAAGTGATCACTACCTGCTAACAATCAAACGAACAACTGAAAGAGTTGCTCAGCCTAGGAACTGCCCAACATCACGCAAGAAACCAAGTAAACGAGCAGGAGAAATGAGCATTAGGACCTACAAGCTGAGAGAGCCAGAAATTAAGACCAGATATCAGGGGCTTATTGCTACAGCAGTGAGCAACACAGAAGAACGACCTGATGACTTGGAAACCCTCTGGAATAAATTCAAGGATATCATAAAGACAGCTGCTGCAGAAGCATGCGGTGAAGTCCGACTTGGGAACCAGAGAAAGAGGACACCTTGGTGGACAGAGGAAGTCAAAGAGAAAATAAGAGAGAAGAAAATGGCATGGAAACAATACTTAGGAGCTAAAAACACAACAGGACAAATGGAAAAATATAGAGAATATGTGACACTCAGAACAGAAGCAAAGAACAAAGTGCTAGCAGCAAAACAGAAGTCCTGGGAAGAATTTGGAGAAAAGCTAGAAAAAGATGCACAAGAAAACCAGAAATTGTTCTATAAGACCCTAAAGAACATGAGGAAAGAAAAACAATGCCCTCTCAAATTTATAAAGGACAAGCAAGGCAAATTGCTTACTGCCCCGAAGGAAGTAATGGAAAGATGGAAAGAATATTTCTCAGAACTCCTGGATGGTGAGCATGATGAAGCATCAGAAATGATAACCACTGACAGAAGAGGAAACCAATGATGGTGAAGATGACATAAAGATGGAAGAACTGAGGGTAGCACTAGAGAAAATCAAGATGGGCAAAGCAGCAGGGCATGATGGTATAACACCAGAAATGGTTAAGTACATGGGAGCATCAGGCGACCTATTACTCTTAAAGGTCCTACAGGCAGCATGGTGCAACAAGACCATACCAAAGGATTGGGAGATTGCCATCATAACACCAATTTTCAAAAAGGGTGACAATCGACAATGTGGAAACCATAGAGGCATATCCCTTCTCAGTGTCCCTGGTAAAATCTACTCTAGAATCCTAGAGCAGAGACTCCGACGCCTAGCTGAGCCACAATTGGATGAGGTCCAGTGCGGATTCCGAGCAAACCGAAGTACTCAAGACCTAATCTTCACACTCAGACAGCTGAGTGAAAAGGCCCTTGAGTATAAGAGTGAGATCCATCTTTGTTTCATAGATCTGGAAAAGGCGTTTGACAGGGTCCCCTGGAGCAAACTTTGGGACTGTTTGGCAAGGAAGAATATTCCAGCACCTCTGATTCATGCTATACAGAGCTTCTACAAGTCTTGCAGAAATTATGTGAGGACAGCAAACCATAAGTCAGAAGAGTTCAGGACCACCACTGGTGTAAGACAAGGTGATATCCTATCACCTTACCTCTTCATACTCCTTATGGACGATGTCATCAAGGCATGTAAGGAGAGAACAAGAAAGTATTCAGTGGGGTACTGGAAGATGAGACAGGTCTATATTTCGGAGCTGGCATTTGCTGATGATGTTGCCCTGATTGCTAAATCAGAGGCACATCTCCAATCCAACCTGCAAGTCTGGAAGGAAGAGCTGGAGAAGAGAGGGATGGTCATAAGCAGCTCTAAAACAAAATCCATGGTGATATCACGAGAAGAAAGAAAACATCAGATTAAGTTGGGAGAACAGGTCCTGGAGCAGGTCGACCACTTTAAATATCTCGGAGCTATTATAGACCGAAAGGGAGGCATCAAAGAAGAGTTGGCCACTCGAAAAGCAGCGGCTGGGAGACTTTTTCAGGCCATAAATCGTGGATTCCTCAGCAAGAAAGAGGTTGGTAAGAAAACGAAGATGGCTGTATACCGCTCCACCTATGTCCCAGTCTTGACATATGGATGCGAGTCGTGGGCAATGACTACAACCCACAAAAGCCAGATCCAAACCTCAGAAATGAGGTATCTGAGGAAAGTGGTTGAAGTAACAAGAAGAGACATGGTCCGCAACCAGACGATCCGTCAAGGCCTAAAATCCCATCCGCTGCAGACCCAAATAGAACAGTCCCAACTAAGATGGTTTGGCCATGTCTGCAGAATGGGAGAAGATCGGCTACCACGACAAGCATGGGAAACAAAGAGCCAGGGATCCAGACCTCCAGGACGACCCAGAGTCCGCTGGGAGGACAACATTAGACAATCTTTGAAGGACCGAGGACTAGAATGGAACCAGGCCAGGAAGAAGACAGCTGATAGAATGGTCTGGCGCTCTCTCTTCCAAACCTCTACACCTCACGGTAGAAGGGGAACGACTAAGTAAGTAAGTATCACTTGTGCTGAAGAGCAAGACATATTTCATCCATTATAATCTACAAGATCTTTCGTTGGTCATCTAGTCAATGTTGTACTTCTGTTCCAACTGGAGCCAGGAAGAAAATAGATACATCAATCATTAACTTCCACTGCTATCATTGGTAGGTTCTGTGTGTCACGGGTTACCTCTCTTTGCACTGCAGTAGTGGCCCAACAGTAGCCAAAACCTAGAGTATATAATGTGGGTCTTCAAAGGTGTCTACCTTCGCACAAGATGACTCTTGGGAGAGTTGTACATAGAAGGATAATGATGCCTCTACCTCGAGGGAGTGTCCATAAGATATTTCAGAAGTCAAGAACAATGCTGAATGAGTCTGGGCACGTTAACTTTATATCTGACCCGCCGCCTTTTGTGGAGATGGATTTCTTCTAATAGCTCGTTCGAGCCCCCAGATGATTTAACTCAGCGAAATTCCTCTTATTATTATTATTATTATTATTGGTTTTTCAGATGTATATAAAACTGCATATATTAAAATCATGATCACACGTGTGCCTTTCGCGGTGTAATAATTAATTCAACAGTGAATTCATTAAAACAATAAATAACACATTTACAGATCAATTATTTTCGAACAAATGAAAATAAATATGAAATGGTAATTACGAGAAATTATGGTTCATCATAGATCTCGGTTTGGGAGATTTAAATATAGTCTTTTGATCTGGCCTGGTAAAAAATATATCTTAGCTTCCAAAGTGATGAAATGTTGGTGCTGCTGGTGCCGTCTCTTCGTCTCTCTTTCAAGTGCACGTCTCCAAAGGATTCTGGAGGTAACCGCTTCTGGTCAAGGCAAGGATGTTCACCACCCGTGGAATGTAGGTTTCCCGTGTCGATCTCAAGCTTCAAACCACAGACTATTATAGCTGGTAACGTGAGTAGAACCTCAAATGGTCTCTCCAGTCCGTACCACCAACTTTAGAGGGAATAAAAGACACTTTACCCGGCTAAGTATTTGTTTTCCTGATTAAGGTCGGGCGGCTTTCCCTGCTGTTCGTCACCGATTCTTTTATCATAATTTGTACTCTCGATGAGTGTATATCATATTACTCAGGGGATGTGATGAAAATTCCCTATTCTTTTAGTTAATGTAAAGAAAAAATGTCAACTGGACAGTGGCAAGTGGCTAGTGCCTGAAGGAAGAATTTTAAAAATAAATACAACTCATTACCAATGATAATATACATATGAGGTCATCATAATCCATTTCCTTTCTCCACTTGGAGTCTGTTGTTACCTCTGCTTTTGGTTCTTCCATGAGAACTAGCATGAAGCAATCACCAGCGCTTGCTGTGGTGGTTCATGAATGAATCCTTTTCTCATGCAGAGGTTGCCAGCTTTGTACGAATCTTTAACACTCCTAGCTAGTATAAACGAGTAAAATTCAAAGTATAAAAGTTGTGTACAACTCACCCTAGTAACTAGACAAATCTTAGACATCTTGCTCAGGTAAACAGTCTTGGCAACTTAACACAGATGCTTCGAATACACGTCTGGGGTATTATTTATATTGCAGAATCTCTCTGTAACTTGTGAGTGATCCTGTAGAATTCTGGGTTCCGTATTAATGTTGGCGAGTTTTCTACTGATATATAGATATGCTCTTAATGCTTTTTGTCCGGTCCTATAAATTCAGAATCCAACTCTTTTCTTTTCTGTTGCAAAGTCCGAGCTGTCTACGTTGAAGATTTTAGGAATGCAGTGCCGTATGTCAACTTTTTTGTCTACGTTATATCATAGGTTTCCGGCCCACGCTTCTACCTGGCATTTTCTGATAAACTCCAATCAGCGCGGTTGTGTATTGGCACCTCAAATGCCAGCTCATACATTCAAAGTTAATATTATGCAGTATTCTGTATGACTCATGCGGTTAACAAATTTCAGACAGTCATCCTCCGTATATGAAGTTGCTACGTCCGATAGTTCTTGGGGATGTTTACGTTACTTCTTACATTTTTCCTGATCATAACCAGGTTATCCGGAAGTTGCCTTTCATAATTTGTCCTGCTCGCTCTTCCAGATGTCTTCCAAGATTGCGTTTATCTATAAATACTTAACCCTGCGGTCCAGTCGGAAGTAATTATGCAATCTTAAGCAAACACTTCGTACTCGCATTTACCTTGATTCAATGTAGTATTATCACGTTTTAGGGACTCAGTTAATATCTCTAAGGGATTGGCTCTGTCATGCGTTGAAGCGTGAACAATGACAGTAGGGTAAAAAGAGAGTGCTAACAATAGAATAATGCACCTAATACAGTACGCACAACACATGTAGTTCAATACTGCCGCAGAGGAGAAGAGAGCGCACAAATTATGTCACACTGTCTTAATAATCTATCAGCTGTTCAATCACTCTGTCTTGATTGTACAATATGAGTGTTTATTGGTGAACTATTATTGATAATTATTTAAATGCACAAATGTCAATTTATTTGTTTGGGGAAAATAATTACTATATTGTCCATGATTAACCAAGCATGAATGATAGAAGCGGGGACAGTAACGAAAGAGTAACCTTCGTCTGGCCTTAGTATTGATAAGCCCTCGTTGGCCAATGTAAACATACAATAGCAGCCCAAGACATATTAGTAATAATGAGGTTTACATTGTGAGTTGGGGAGGGATAAAGAGAACGTGTGTACGACGCGAACCTTGAGTTGCGTCACAGGCACAATGTTACCTGCGTTTGTCAGGTACGCATAATTATCTGACAGTCAGAAATAAAAAGAGGAGGGAAGATGAAATTTACGACAGCAGGAAACTTAAGAAGTTTCCAATGTGTTTACGTTTTCAGCCTTAATTGTGTAGATTAGAAAGTCCGTGTGCAGGACCAACCAAATGTGCTGCCGTGCGAGACTGTAGTGAAACGGTAGAATGAAAATAAATCACAACAACAGTAATACGTCTTACAAAGAGAAAGGACAGGAAAAACCTACGTTGCGACCACAAATCCTTCGTTAGGGACAAACAAACAAGAGAAGGAGGGAAAGAAAGTGAGAATTAAGTGGAGAACATGAAACTACAGAAATAAGAGAAAAATACCCCCTTATGTGTTGTCATGTGTTGGAGCAAACATGGCTGCCACTAAACCGGAAAGCGGAAGTGGATAGTACATGAAAAGCAAAAAAAAAAAAAATAATAATGAAAGCAAGGACTGGAAAACTAAGTGAGGGAAAAGTGATATTAAAAAAAGGGACAAAAAAAATTAAATAAATAAATAAAATAAAAAAATATATATATATATATATATATATATATATATATATATATATATATATATATATATATATATATATATATACACACACATACATATATACACGATGGGGAGTCAAAAAATAACCATAATATGGCAATAAGAAGTCCATAATCAAGTAGTAGACGGTTGTCCTACCGATATGCTTTGCCCTCCCGCTTAAGGTACCAGTGTGCGCAGGCTCGTCGTCTTGATGGGAATAAGGACGTCAGCAAACCATAGTCAAGATAGCCGCCCCCTTGGAAGCATATACGAGAGAAGAGCAACGTGCAGTTATCAGTTTTTTGGGCAGTGAGGGTGAGAAACCAGCAGACATTCATCGGGGGATGAAGAGGCAGTATGGGGATGCTTGTGTGTGGCTTCAGCAGGTTTATGAGTGACACAGGAAGAAGTTTCAACTGTGACTGATGCAGCTTGCTCCGACCGGCCTCACACTGCAACTACGCATGATGCTATCGCTGCAGGAGAACGAATAATACGGGAAAACCGCGCGTAACAATCGACGAGGTGGCTGGAGAATTAAAGGTCAGTAATGGCTCGGCGCACCACATCATCCATGACGTGCTGCAGTACCACAAAGTCTCCGCTAGGTGGGTACCAAAACAACTCACTCCCGAACTAAAAGAACGTCGTGTAAATGTTTGTAAAACACTGTTACGACGCTTTGACGCTGAAGGAGGTGGCTTTCTACACGGTATAGTCACTGGTGACGAATGCTGGGTCCACTATTCCAGCCAGAGACTAAGTGAGCCAGCATGGAGTAGCGACATTCATCATCGCCGAAAGCAAAGAAGTTCAGTACAACCCTGTCAGCCGGCAAATTGGTGCTCACGTTCTTCTTGGACTGTAAAGGCTCAATACTAGAACATTACATGCCCAGTGGGACTCACTATCAACAGCGAATCATACTGTGATGTACTTTAGAACAACTTGAAACCTGCAATCAGGTCAAAGCGTCATGGATTGCTCAGTTCTGATGTGTTGTTACAGCATAATAACGCGCGGCCGCACACAGCTCGTGCGACAGTAACGAAAATCACAAATCTGCATTTGGAGTGTCTTATACATCCTGCATAATCACTGGACCTCGCACCGAGTGATTATCATGTGTTTGGAACCCTCAAGGAGGTACTCGGGTGTAAGAAGTTCAGTACGGAAGATGAGGTGAAAGAGGCGGTGTATACGTGGCTACGTAGTCAGTCAGAAGAGTTTTTGTTCTCGTGGAATCCAGGCATTAGAGAAGCGCTGGCACACATGCATTGAACATGGTGAGGACTATGTTGAGAAGTGATTAAGTGTTTTCATCCTATTTGTTCATATTCTGTTAATAAAAAAACATATATATATATATATATGTGTGTGTGTGTGTGTGTGTGTGTGTGTGTGTGTGTGTGTGTGTGTGTGTGTGTGTGTGTGTGTGTGTGTATCCAAACCTCCATGACGACCCAGAGTTTGATGGGAGTACAGTATTTGACAATCTCTGAAGGACGGAGGACTAGATTGCAAGCAGGTTAGGAAGTAGACAGACTGTAGGATAATGTGGCGCTCTCTCTGGCAATCGCTACACCCTGTCACATAATTATGTTCGCTTTCTTTTCCTCTCCGGCAGTATTGTTATGTTAGAGTCATTGTTTGCACTTCTTCTCCGTAATAATTCGTCTTGTCTGTTTACCCGACCATCCTTGCTGAGAGAGTAGACAAGTGATGCATTATTGACCGACAGTAAGGTAAAGGATCCCGTTACAAGCCCATTGAGGCATAATGGGAATATGGTGTTAGGCCCATATTTTCTCGACTGTCGGCACACTAGGGGTGAAGTGGCCAACATTACGCCGTCCGCCTTAACCTGCCCAGAGTTGCTCTGGTACCCATTTGGGGCTGGGTCGACCCAGGAGCCATTTGTGGTCTAAAAGAATCCCACCTCATCTAGGGATCGAACCATAGATCACTGAGCTAGGAAGCCAGTGCACTAACCACTATGCAACCGCGGCTATGACAGTCATAATGGTAAAATTCTCGTGTATCAAACCTTGGCCGCTCCGCATTAGCACGACGTACGCTCAGCATGTTTAATTAGCGCAGATATGGAGATTGGGATTCTCTAATTACTGTCGTGAAGAGTCACAGCCCAGATTGTTAAACGAGGATTGGTGTATCCACAAGGACGGGGAGATAAATTACCCGTCTGCGGACATATTACAGACAGGCACCTTAAAGATGGAATGTTGTAATAACTTCTGGACAGAAGTATTGCGAAGATATTACTTGAGATAAATGTAAGAAGTTATTTGTAACCACTGACGAGAATATTTCGGAGGTTTCACGCCCATATTTGGGAGACATAACCTTTTAAATAACATGCAGAATTTTCAGATGAGGAAATATTTTGAATTGACGCCATCAAACCACGCACGATTGTAACTATTGGCCGGAATTCGATATGTAGGAATAACAACATTTCTGATTGGGGCCAGGTCTAATAGTAAACATTACGTGCCAGGAACGAAAGGGGGAATATAACGTGACACTTGTGCAGTTTATAGCACTGTGAAATTCAACTCATCAAAAGACAGCTAGACCAGCCAGAGTAAATAATAGACTCAGAATTTAATTTATCGGATCGGACTTTTTGTGAGCATCTTGAGGACTTAAAAGCCCAGGAAAACTGTACCATTATTAGCAAGGAAAACTGGAATCTTAGGAATCTGAAACACGGAGTCAAAGTGGGAGCTTATTATTAAGTAACACCCCAGAACACGTGTAAGAGGCATCTTCAACAAGTTGCCTTAGGTATTTCTCTTAGCCAGCAGTCTGTCGGTGAACCCAAAGTCAATTTGGGGTACTTTTTATCTCTATAAATCTATGTTTTCCATTATTAGCACGTGAAATAATATGTTTATATTGACATTTGAACATTAATATGTCTAAGTCATACGAGGCTGGCAACCTCAGTATATAGAATGCTGATTTCATTAACTATCTCTGCAAGGGCTGGTGACTACTTTATTAGAGTTTCTTATAAAGAACTAAAAGCAGAGGTAGTCCCAAGTTCCATATGGAGTAGGAAGTGAATGATGAAAGAAATGATGTTCATACGTATTATATTATTAACATTTTCAACCAGTCTAAATGTAAACATTTTCACTCTAATGTAATGAAAGTTTTTTTTCGCTCAATGGTATTAACTTTAAGACTCATCGAAGGTAAAGCTCTTAGATAGAAATTAAGCAGCAAGAACTAACAAAGCATTAACAAAAAAATAACTACTCATAGAACAAGGAAAGACAAGGTATTAAAAAAAAAAGGGACAACAACTCAAAAAGAACAAATACTAATACAAATTAAAACCAAGTGTAAAGGACAATAGTTATCTATAAACAATACAAAAGAGAAAATAAAATTGATAAATACTAATATAAATAAAAATCAGCAACTGCAAAAGACAACAGTTATTTAAATAGAATACAAAATTAGTAAAAAAATGACACTAAATACCCCAATTATAACCAAATTTCAGGTTGAACAGGGTAGACCAAGATGGAACGAGAAGAGGCAACAATGATCAGATGTTGAGTGCCCGATCTCCACCCATCAACTCAGCAAAACAACAACAACAACTCTTAGATAGATGGGATGGTGGAATAGGAACAGGGGGACACATAAGTATGTGTCTGAAAACGCAATACTCAAGAGGGCATTTGTTCTCTTATTTTGTGACACTAGTCTGTGGTACCAACTGAGGGTACTATCTATGCAACAAGTGAGGGTAAAAGTGGCCTGACGTCGACGCTAGACACCATCATCAGACGGGTCTTAGGGACGCGGGACCAGCTTTGGTAGTTACTCCATGACACTTCTTTGAACTTGCCTCAACTTTCAAACTCGACCAGTGACGAGCGTGAATCAGGCATGCCTCTGCAAAGAACCAAACATCAGCTACAGCAGAACAGACAAACTCATTGGCAGCTACATAGAAACATCAAAGTTGACAAGTGAACTATCCAATTTTTAACGACATAACATCACCCAGTGATGATAACTTTTTCTATAAGGAATTATTCAATTTTATAACTGTTAAATCAAAACTGATTATTAAATATCTTACTTGTATAAAGACAAATCTAAAGTTGATTTAATGATTTTGAATGCACTAAATCCGTATGTCTATGACAATTTCTTAAATACACTTAAAACAGAGATATATAATAATAAGAGGAATTTGCTGACTTAACTCAGCTGGGGGCTTGAACGAGATAACGAACTATAAGTTAACCCTATTCTTCACAAAAGTTGACG
>JAMPIV010002255.1:0-212500 GCA_024509875.1 Oreohelix idahoensis | reverse complement strand
TTTAAGCATTTTAACTCTTAGCCCATCTTTCCAAACTTTATCAAATGCTTTCTCCATATCTACCCAGACTGCTAAAGTGTGCTTTCTTTCTTGGAAAGCATCTTCGATTTCCTGTGCAATGTAGGTGACTTGGTCCTCTGTAGACCTATGTTGCCTGAAGCCTGCCTGTTGATGTTGCAGTAAGATGGGATCACATTCCTTTTGATTCTCTGACATAGTTTGAGGAATATTACTCTGAGGTCTGCATTATTCTGGCTCTGTAGCTTTGCAATTACTGACAGTGCGTCTGTGAAGAAAGCAACATGTCTGTCTGTGTTTCCTCTGTTATTAGAACCTTGCTGCAATTTTCAAGGCCTTTGTCTCTGCTCTGACCTGAAATGAGAATGTGTGACCGGGGGTACAGGAACTCGCGGCACCATTTATGTATATGTGTGACCGTGTGGGGTGTGTATATGCTTTTGGTATCTTTCAAGTCATGAATTACTGGAATACTGCCAGAGATGTTTGCTTCTTGATGAATATTGTAACCCAGTCCCGTTCCAAAACTTCCTCTGTGATGTTATTTGTTGTGTATTAATTATAGCATACACTGTATAACTTGCAACATGAGTTAGGCAAGAAAGTCTTCTAGATCCAATAAAACAATTTATTCACTTGTATTCATAAATCCATAGTAAGCAAAGTCATATGCATACATCTTCTTAAAAACAATCGTCAAAAAGATGTGTCTTGGTACTGGTTATTTATTGGCTATCTTCCCCTTGCAGCCTATCCAAGTTGGGGTAATTATTTCTGTTTAACTCCTTTGCGTTTGCAGATTTGATCGACTTAGGAGCAAATTGACAATAGAGCCTCTATCTTTTCATATTGATTTGTAGCTAAATCTGACATTTATGCCTATAGACTCCACTTCATCCCTTATAAGTTCAGTTTGCTATCTGTACAGCTAGGCATTTCTGGCCTAATCAAGATTTAATTTCTGAAAATATGGAACAAGTCACTCGAAGCTGCACTTGCTGTAACATAAGAATTTCCAACATTATAACATAAAGCGATCTGCTTTACTGAGTTGATATCTTGAAAACTTCAAGACCAGCAGTGTACGTCCATACAGACTGGCTTTTCGGGACCAATTGATTTGTGACCTCGAAGCTTGCCTTTGCAAAAATGCTCCGGGCTTTTTTCAGCCTATTGGTTGGACAGTCTATTAATACCTACCGATGGATCGTCATCGGTTGCCGAGCAACTCTCGCCAAAGATCAGCAGTTAGTCGCTATATACCCTAATTCCAGTTTCATCCTGATAACCGAGTATCTCAATAAAACCTCGTAACTATTCTTCCTAATGTAGTTGATAACTAATAGCACGAATGATGCTATGGTATCAGAAGTGGGCCATCCGGCGACAAATGTTCCTGCTGCCATTGACAGATGTATTTGTGTATCAGTGCTTAATGTTAGATAGACTCCTCTACCTTCTGTTGCATTTGCTGCTTACCATATTGTGTATGTCTAGACTGCCCAGATGTTGCTTGTGTAATGTTTCTCTACGTATTTTGTCGTTATGATTTTGTTTCTCTGTGCAGTCTGGCTCTTCTTTCTCTCAATTTCTGGAATGTTTTATATCACTTCAGGGAAGCGATGCTGTTGCCCAAATGGAGGCTTGTGTGCAGTGTAGATGGGTTTAGTTATTCATACTGCATTTATGGGATCTGCGCTCATCTTTGTTGGGGTTGATTCTACAAAGCTGTTTCGCTTGAGTGGTAAATTAATATGAAACAAACATAAAGGTATGTTATCAGGCACTCGTAAGAAATAAAGAAGTAGAACACTAGACAACAGAAAAACAACAGACATGAGTGGCTTACCCAGGATTTGAACACTGGACCTTCCGTGCGACAACCCCGCCTAGCTATGCAAGCGAATCACACTATCCTCCCTGCCATCCACGCATCACCAGAAAATGATGCTAAGATGAAAGGTCAATAGTGCGAACCAAAAAACATAACACCGGAAGTCCACCATGGGCAGTACGGCCTATTAATAACGCAATCACTTCTGTTGTTTCTCTATCAGACAGCATAGACCAGTCAACACAAGACAAAGATACCTTAAAACTGAGTCTAGTACATGAAAGTAGACTTAGAACCGAAAGTACAGGACAGGGGGTAGGTTTTTGGTATTGTATAAACATTTATAACATATAAGGAAGGGAAACCCGAGGCCTGTAAACGGTAAATTAATATGAAACAAACATAAAGGTATGTTTTCAGGCACTGTAGCGAAATCTGTGAAATAATCGCTAAATTCAGTAAGATTTTAGTTCTATAATAATAATAAATAAACCCGCCCGTATGTGTTTGCCTATCTTCGTCTCTAAGCCAGTAGAGCGCTGCCTTTGGTGCAGTGGTAATGCTTATAAAATGATCCCGCCGTAAAATCTAACACACTTTCCTAGTTTCGTCCTTGAGACTTAAAAATTAACATTTTGCCCGATCTGCTGCACGAAACTGCGGCAAGACTTATAATTAACGTAATATTTTAACTTTAACGCCACTAATTGTAGCAATCCGGACAATTTCCTGATCTGCGGCACGAAATTGCGGCAAGTATTAACGCAAGATAAACGCCGCCTTGCAAACACCCCTCTTCGCTTGACACGCCGTTCCATGCATACATCCACGCTGTGGGACACGCCAGAATATATAAACACGCAGACAGTTTTCAATTCTCGCCGAGTAGTGTGATTCTGACGTACTACGGGGGATTGTCGTTTTTAGTTTGAAAATAGCGGTAGAAAGAAGTGAACAGGTGGTAGTTTTTAGATTTCAATATTATTGAAGACTAACATGGAAAAAATATGGAATTTTGAACCATAATACACAGGCCCATAAAATTTATATATTCGGGTGCCATAGTGTCTCCTGACCAACAATATGTTTTCATTTACTCTATAGTCCAACTAACAGCCAAGATATTGTCATAAACCCATATAGTCTAGTACAGATTGAGAAACGCACGATCGTCCTTGCTTGTTTTTTTGGTAACATTTGGGGACGCAGATTCGAAAAAAGAGGCATAGGAGTGTTTCAATCTGATTGGTTGACGATTAGGAGTAAAGGGGAGGCAGGAAAATGTTAGCCAAAACTAACTCTCTTTTTGCATTGGCATAACTAAGGCAGACTGACCAATGGACTACGAGACTCATAATATGTTTGGGGTTTGGTTTTGCTTATCAAAAATAAATTCAAAATTTGGTAGTCGCCTGATTTCATTGGCAGCTCAAATAGATATTATCCAAAATCTTAGAAGGCTAGACGCCATTTGTCATAAGATTTTGCCAAGGGACGATGAGACAAGAAGTGTTAATATATATAATTCTAACAGTCTGGACAGTTGCAGTGGAAAACTTGGGCCATATCTGCTAGTCATTGTTGCTTGTGTGTGTGTTATTTCTTTGAATCTGTGGTAAGAACGTATTTATTAATATTTTATTTAAAAATAACTTGGAGTGTGAGATACCTCCATATGAAAATTCTTTTACGACTGTAAGTATATAGGCCGTTAGCAGAATTATGCAGGGCCTATATGTTGATTCATTATATAACAAATTACCAGAGATGTATACCCAAAAGATTTTGTAGGTTGTAAACGGGGAATATATCACCCACCTTATTGTATGGAAAAAGATTACTGCTGGACTGGCAAAGGCGTTGTAACCATTAGGGGAGAGGAATACTGGTATACATTGTTACATCAAACTATAATGGTGAAATGGGTTGTCAGAAAGAGCTGACCCTGTTTTTTTGTTTGTAATGCTCATGTATTAAATTGTGGAATATTGGTATGCATAACCTTCTTATTTCAGGGTTTTTGGTACTGACACTAAAGTAGTGCCAGGCTCCTGGAAAACTGTTCTATTCCTGACACAGTTTTGAATTTTTCTGGTACACGCTGGCTACCACTACCTTCCACGAAGTGTCGAATATTGTCCAGCGGGCATAGGAGACGATCTACCTATGTTCTATTTCAATGATAAGTGCCTGTTTGGCACCTGGAAGCTCAACTACTATAAACTGTGATATTAAAAGAATTCTTATATGAAATAAAGATTCCACAATTGACAAAAGAAAAAAAATAAAAAGATTGGGTGTGATGTTAACTAACAACCCACCATTTTATACCAGTATTACCCTATTTATTAGAAAACTACAACTACACACATATATTATCATAACATTTGTATGTATGGACAGAATATCCATTGTGTAAATTGATTGATGTAAATAATTCCTTTGATTTCACTTTTGATTGTCAGTCCTGATTCAAAACAAATAGAGTCAGGACAATAAATTGTAAAAATTAACGTTTACACAAAATTCAACCACTGACTTACTTAAGATAGTTTTTTAAAGTGTAGTTTGTATGTGATTGTCGTATTACTGTCTTGTTGAGGTGGATAATAATATAGTTGTTTGCATGTTTAGTTGTTTAAGGCAACATTACACTCACATTACCCCTAGACATTATATCCATTTGCAATTAATTGAGCTAAAATAACTACTGAGGGAGATCTCCTGGTGGTAGCAGATAGATTTCCTGAAAATACATCAACTTCAACAATTAGATTTAGGATTTTACATAGCTGACCTCACTCAGAATACAAAACATAACTCATAACACCAAATCCACCACAGGCACTCGTAAGAAATAAAGAAGCTTGAGTGTCCCCTTTTGTCGCAGATTGTTACCCTTGATCTGCCGTAGTAGTAAACAGTATAAACCATTGATAAGTGCAGATGTGATGAAAGGGAAATGATCTTGGGAAATACGTGTTGAGTAGAGTTAATTTTGGGTTAGAGTACTTGCTTACAGATTGGTATGGATTTGTTTAAAGATATCTCCTCTTAGTTTCGTGGAAGACAGTATGTCAGATAGCAGGTGAACTCTGGTCATAATGAACTGTTTCTGTACTGGTTTTAAGTGATGTGTGAATAGCTCTCGCGGCTAGTGTCCGCAGGGATTTTTGAGAGCAGTGTTAAGAGAACGGTAGATTCTCGTGACTGTGTGAACGGGGTGTGTTCCCGTGGGTTCAGTGTGTGCAGGGTTTTTGACTGAGGTGGTCAGCCCTAAGGTGTTTTTTTTGGATAATGTATGCCTGCGCAGGGCTATAGAGATTTTGTAGGCCGTGATTATTATATATCTGCCGTAGATGCAGTATTTGTGCACTGATGTGAAGTATAGAGATTTTGTAGGCCTTGATTATTATATATCTGCCGTAGATGCAGTATTTGTGCACTGATGTGAAGTATAGAGATTTTGTAGGCCTTGATGATTATATATCTGCCGTAGATGCAGTATTTGTGCACTGATGTGAAGTATAGAGATTTTGTAGGCCTTGATTATTATATATCTGCCGTAGATGCAGTATTTGTGCACTGATGTGAAGTATAGAGATTTTGTAGGCCTTGATTATTATAATCTGCCGTAGATGCAGTATTTGTGCACTGATGTGAAGTATAGAGATTTTGTAGGCCTTGATTATTATATATCTGCCGTAGATGCAGTATTTGTGCACTGATGTGAAGTATAGAGATTTGGTAGGCCTTGATTATTATATATCTGCCGTAGATGCAGTATTTGTGCACTGATGTGGAGTATAGAGATTTGGTAGGCCTTGATTATTATATATCTGCCGTAGATGCAGTATTTGTGCACTGATGTGAAGTATAGAGATTTGGTAGGCCTTGATTATTATATATCTGCCGTAGATGCAGTATTTGTGCACTGATGTGAAGTATAGAGATTTTGTAGGCCTTGATTATTATATATCTGCCGTAGATGCAGTATTTGTGCACTGATGTGAAGTATAGAGATTTTGTAGGCCATGATTATTATATAACTGCCGTAGACGCAGTCTTTGTGCACTGATGTGGAGTAGAGATTTTGTAGGCCATGATTATTATATAACTGCCGTAGACGCAGTCTTTGTGCACTGATGTGCTATAGAGATTTTGTAGGCCATGATTATTATATAACTGCCGTAGACGCAGTCTTTGTGCACTGATGTGAGGAGTAGAGATTTTGTAGGCCAGGATGTGTAAGGGCCGTATGGTGTGTTAACTACATTATGAAGATTCATGTTTCGATGTAACTGTATTCGTCTAGATCTACGTGATGTTATAATTGTAATAAACCATGGTTAAAATATCACCAGACGTTACACCATTCCATGACTTGGTGTGTGCGCTACTGTGAGTGACTGTCCCAAAACAAGACCTTTAATTATCAGTGGTGGACCAAATCAACGGGTCGTAACACCCACATTACATTCGCGTGACAAGAGAGGAAATTAGGTCAGATTCTGGACCAGTCATTACAAGTGGGAACACTGAACTGTGTTATGTTTGGCTCTGTGTGGGCGTGGCTTAATTCAACTGTACACAGGTATCAGCTGACTGCGCATATCCATCCTCATATCTTGGCGTGTGTAGCAACTAAACTAACTTTATCAGTTGGTTTCGATATCAAATAGCTGTTATCTGATAGCGACATTAATGCCATAATTGTTACAGTGCTTGTTCCAGTCTTTCCATATGCAGATTCAACTATAGGTGCAGTATGTTGGAGAGTTCGTCTGCACGTATACCTCAAGTGATTGCGGGGTTGCTGTGATCGGTTCCTGTCGTCTGATGCATTGTTGAGGACATACTGTACATTGGCAGAGATCTGAAGACAAGAGAGCTTAGTCCTTCTACCTTTCTGCAGTGGAGTGTTTTAACGTCAGAACTTTGTGATATCCAGTGTGTTAGCGAAAGGGTCAGGATTACCTTCAGTTAAGTGCTTTTGTTGTGTGTAAATGTTGCCACTTCTGTCCATGTCAACGAGCCTCAATCTGCACTATCCTATTCTATTGATAACTATTGTTGTTGTTGTCGATAATTATATCGATTAATTATAGAATATGATGATGTACAGGGATTGATGATACAATATTTGAGATCTAAACTTGATTTGGTATAATGAAAGTTTAATTAAGACATATATGGTTAACTAAGTAAACAAGTCACAATGGATTCTGATACAGATCCGGAGGATATGAGACCTGTATTAGAGTATCTGTTTCAGGAAGGGACAGATTGTCAGAGATTAAAAAGCCCAGAGCTTGAGTCACATGTTATGGACAGGTTTTTGGTTTGTGCATCAAGAGCTCTAAGAGAGTTTGCTGAGGAGAATTTTCAGTCTCATCCTCATTTAATGATGGCTAAAGAGTTAGCGCATTTGCTACTTTGGGAATTTCGTGGATTTGTGTGCAACTATGTTAATGTTAAACACGATCACATAAGGAAGGGAATACAAAAGATGATTCAATACGGCATTTCTGATGATCAGGAGAAGGAGTTAAAAGAGAAGAAGCAAATAGGAGATATAAAACAAAGTACACAGGAGAAAAGGGAAAGTTGCTTAAAAAGTACTACTGAAGTGAATAAGCTACAGGAAAAAGTGACTAAACTTACAGGTGATTTATGTAAATCTAATTCTGAGCTTGCTGGTGTTCGAGCAAAATTAGACTCGGCATTAGGCAAAATTAAGGAGATGGAAGCTCAGATGGGGAAAAAAAATGGCGAAGTTAGAAATCTGACTCAAGAAGTTCAAGAGAAGACGGAGATTTGTGGGAAATTAGAAGTTCAGATTAAGAAATATGAGAAGTTGTGTAATGAAACACTTATTGATCTGTTAAGTGACGATGAGATTTGTGGTCGACAAATTAAAGAAAAGGATACCATATCCCTAGAGAAGGTTGATAGGCTTACGAATAGTCATGTTATTGAGATTGAGAGGGTTGATAAAGAGAGAGTGGAAGAGTTAATGATGGAGAAAGACAAATTGATTAAGATTGAAAATTTGCTAGCAGAGGAAAGCTGCAAGGTCTTAAAAGCTGAGAGTTTAAGCAAGAAATTAAGTGAACAGATTGCACTTAGAGACATTGAGATTGCAGAGGCAACAAGAAGAATAAATGGTCTGCTTGACGTAGTCTTGAATAGCAATATGTGGTCTTCTGTCAATAGTGACAGGGATAGACAGAAAGTTTCTTATCATCAGAGCACTAAAGCAAAAAGCCAGCCTTCTACACTTTTTGCGGATTCTACGGTCAAGAATGGTGGACATAGATCTTTCCGTGGGAGATATAACTTCTCACGCAATACAGATGATTCCAATGATAATGATTGCTGGCGGCAGAATAACAAAGGAAAATCTACAGTAATATCCAGTCCTGTAGATAAGGAAAGAAACAGTGCTAAATCTCAAGTCAGTGTGTTAAAAACGAACAGCGTATTTATTGACAGATCTGATAAATTGGTTACAAGTAACAAACATACTACTGCTTGTTCCATGAAGGAAACAAATGTTGTGAAAAAAAATAAAGAGATTGTCAAACCTTCTAGTCATACCCAGTCAAGGCAGTGTGACTCATTTTTTAAACACATTGCCACAAGCAAAGAAAAAAATAGTTTTGATAGGAGACATAACCCTAAGGTTATAAAGTACCAAGGGAGTTCATCCTACGGTAACGTTTCTTCGCCTAAAAACAAGAAAAAATGTGACAGATCTCAACATTGTGATTCTAAAAGTTTTGAAAACTATAGCAGAAGTAATTATATGAAAGTTCATCAGTCTAGTAATAATTTTTCTGCTAAAAAGCCAGTTCTATCTGATGGACATTGTTATCTGGGAAGAAGTATTAAGAATAACTATTGTAACTGGGATTTAAATCAGTACAACGGTGTTGATAGAGCAAATAACAATGCTCTCAAAAGAAATTATACAGATCGCAACCAGGTTAACTGTGCTCCACATAAGAGCAAGATTATTAGCAATCAGAGTAATAGGAACGGTAATAGGTTCTTAAATGCTTTTGCTTGTCATGCTGATAGATTTGAGAGATCATCTCGGTCTTGTGAAGGTAGTAAATTTTTTTCAGCCTACCGCACTGACAACTGTGAATTATAGGTCAAGTTGTCTCTATGTTGTCTGCTATGTGACGAGAGTTGTTGACATCGCAGGAGGGCCACAACCTTACACCACGGAGGTCGGGTAATTGTAAAGTGAATTTTCCGTGTTCACTCATAATCTTACCATGGATTAAAATAGATATTTTCATTTGTATTGTCTCACAGCGAGCGACTTTGCGAGCGGAGTCACCATTCTAATTTGACATTACCTGCGAGAGATATAGATCACTATGTACCATTTGTCCATTCAAGCGAGCCTAGACAGTACGTTAACCCACCGTGTCATGATGTCACCTTGCGTGTTGATGAGATGTTCGCAAGACCTCGAAGGAATTTTTTTTTTGTTTTTTTCAAAGGTCCTGTTTATTTTTTGTTCTGTTTACAAACACTGAATGTTATTGTATTCTTTAGTATAGAACTTTATATGTTGTTAATGAAATATTATGTAATCTTTGTAACATTTGATTGCCATAATTATTTGTTGGTTGTTACTTATATGACTGTATTTTAATTATGCATTAAATAATTTCTATGCACAAACTTATTTACTGAGACAATGTAATAGTCATTTTCATAGATAGTCCTGAGTATTTTATTCACTACTTAAAATTTTGGGTTTGTTTTTCATCATGGGTTTCATACCATGTTTAGTTAACATATTTATATACAAATTATTTGAATTAATTGTTTAGTGAAAGGGCATTTTAAACATAACTTGTATGTATTATTAATGATTTTGCGTTGAAGTTAAGGACGTATTCTGAAACTTGGTTTTCATTTTTTCTAAATTATGACATTTGATAATTTAAACGATTCGATTTTTTTGTCAGTTAGAATTAACTTAAATTTCCTATTAAATTAAATGGGTAGAATTAACAGCGACGGCTGATACTCGTGATCATTTAAAGAACTTAGATATCTGATTATAATACATAGTTAAGATAAAATAATATTACACTTATATATATTTATAACTTCGTTTGTAGTTAACATTTTATTACCCAATGTGACGTTTCTTTGATGTATTTTTTTTTAAAAAAAGAAGAGAAAAAAAACTTACACGTTTTGATGTGTGTCTATTTAAAGATAAGATTATTTTTATGTTACTCAGCTAATTTAATTGTTAGTTATTAATTATAGCTACATATTACTTAGAAATAAAAATACTATTTTTATTTAACCTAAAGAGAAGAAACATTTTTTGTATTGTAAATTTTTGGAAAATGTGTTTTGAACATTGTGATATTTATTTTTTTCTGCGCCAGCGCTAGATTGTATGTTAGGGTTACTATTATGTAGTGACATTAATTCTTTGAAAATGTTGTGATGTTTGGATGTATTTTTTGGTTGTTAGCGCTTGACTATGCGTCAATGCGGAACTTGTGTTATCGTTAATAATTTTTTTTGTTTAGGTGATATTTGATGTAATTTATTTTTAGTTATGTTAACTTTATAACTTAGTTAAATTACTTATTATGCTGTGCTTGTCATAAGCTTTCTTTTTTGTGTTAGTATATAAATATACTTTAGCATTTTTGTATTTTACAATACGTTGTTACATTTAGATAGTTATTGTTAGGTGTTGTTACCAACTTTCTTTACATTTGCATCTTTACTTTCATCTCTCTTTGTTGACTATTCGTCATTTCTTTACATCTTGTCTGTTGTCTTTTCAATATTGTCTGATATTTTGTTTATGCTTCCGTGTTTCATCTTTGATGTAATTCATACTTCTTGTATACTTTTTTTTTCGTGTTACGCTATTTATACTTTCATTCTTTGTAGTGTTAGGTTAATTATATGACTTTAGATAATGTAATTGGTTCTTATAATTCTATTTGTTTTACATGTATGGAATTGTTGTCTTCATTGTCATCTTATGATTCTATTTGATTCTTATCATATTCCCATTTCATATTTTGTCTTTTCTCGTATGATAATTTATTTTCTGTTTAGTTTGTACTATGTATACTTAACTTGGGTTTTGTATTAGATTAATTTTTATTTTGGTATGTTTGAATGATTATGTTGGATGATTTAGTCGTTATCTTACATTTATTGATGATATTTTTGTAGATGTGCTATGTTCTCTTGTCATAGGTATATTTTTGTAGGTAATTGATAGAACTTCATTAATTTTTAAAAAATTTTTGGGAATTAATTTAAGAGGTATCTGATATAACTTCATTGACCGTTAAATTTTTGGGAGTTAATTTTCAACAAAAAAAAAAATGATATAATCATTTTTTTTTTCCCTGGGAGTGCGGCAAACTGATAAGTGCAGATGTGATGAAAGGGAAATGATCTTGGGAAATACGTGTTGAGTAGAGTTAATTTTGGGTTAGAGTACTTGCTTACAGATTGGTATGGATTTGTTTAAAGATATCTCCTCTTAGTTTCGTGGAAGACAGTATGTCAGATAGCAGGTGAACTCTGGTCATAATGAACTGTTTCTGTACTGGTTTTAAGTGATGTGTGAATAGCTCTCGCGGCTAGTGTCCGCAGGGATTTTTGAGAGCAGTGTTAAGAGAACGGTAGATTCTCGTGACTGTGTGAACGGGGTGTGTTCCCGTGGGTTCAGTGTGTGCAGGGTTTTTGACTGAGGTGGTCAGCCCTAAGGTGTTTTTTTGGATAATGTATGCCTGCGCAGGGCTATAGAGATTTTGTAGGCCTTGATTATTATATATCTGCCGTAGATGCAGTATTTGTGCACTGATGTGAAGTATAGAGATTTTGTAGGCCTTGATTATTATATATCTGCCGTAGATGCAGTATTTGTGCACTGATGTGAAGTATAGAGATTTTGTAGGCCTTGATTATTATATATCTGCCGTAGATGCAGTATTTGTGCACTGATGTGAAGTATAGAGATTTTGTAGGCCTTGATTATTATATATCTGCCGTAGATGCAGTATTTGTGCACTGATGTGAAGTATAGAGATTTTGTAGGCCTTGATTATTATATATCTGCCGTAGATGCAGTATTTGTGCACTGATGTGAAGTATAGAGATTTTGTAGGCCTTGATTATTATATATCTGCCGTAGATGCAGTATTTGTGCACTGATGTGAAGTATAGAGATTTGGTAGGCCTTGATTATTATATATCTGCCGTAGATGCAGTATTTGTGCACTGATGTGGAGTATAGAGATTTGGTAGGCCTTGATTATTATATATCTGCCGTAGATGCAGTATTTGTGCACTGATGTGAAGTATAGAGATTTGGTAGGCCTTGATTATTATATATCTGCCGTAGATGCAGTATTTGTGCACTGATGTGAAGTATAGAGATTTTGTAGGCCTTGATTATTATATATCTGCCGTAGATGCAGTATTTGTGCACTGATGTGAAGTATAGAGATTTTGTAGGCCATGATTATTATATAACTGCCGTAGACGCAGTCTTTGTGCACTGATGTGGAGTAGAGATTTTGTAGGCCATGATTATTATATAACTGCCGTAGACGCAGTCTTTGTGCACTGATGTGCTATAGAGATTTTGTAGGCCATGATTATTATATAACTGCCGTAGACGCAGTCTTTGTGCACTGATGTGAGGAGTAGAGATTTTGTAGGCCAGGATGTGTAAGGGCCGTATGGTGTGTTAACTACATTATGAAGATTCATGTTTCGATGTAACTGTATTCGTCTAGATCTACGTGATGTTATAATTGTAATAAACCATGGTTAAAATATCACCAGACGTTACACCATTCCATGACTTGGTGTGTGCGCTACTGTGAGTGACTGTCCCAAACCACACGCTTCACCTTCTTCACTAAAAAAACATCAACTGAGTTTTATCAACCATATTTTTTTTTTGAAAGTTTGAAACAACAAGGTTAAAATGAGAATTATTGCTTTCAGAAAACATGGTAAATATGAAGTTATCGTCTTTTAGTGAATGTATTTTTCATCATAGGATGAACTGAAAGTTCGTGAAATAATCTTTAAGGAGTCCAGTATATGTATCGATCAGGTAAAATTAACTATTCAGTTGCGGAGAAGCCTTGTCTCTGTAGTCTTGTGTATTTAGCGCTGTTTCACAGATAATTCTCGACTGTCCCTTCTGTCTTCAGGAGTCGGCTGACTTTTGAGAGCACGTTCGTTGCGTTGCAAGAATAACTTCCAAAATTGTCGCCGCTTCGATTTGTCTCTAGACCCGTCTCTTATAGGTGGTGTCCAGAGCTGTGTTATGTAACTAGTACTAGGAACCCTTTTAAATGAGTGGGATGCAGAAGTTGTGTACATAATGACCGATAGCACTTTACTGCAACCGTTAAGGAGCAGTTTTCACATATGAGTTAATGGTAATTGTAAATTCAAATCTTTAACACATGAGGAGGATTTCTTGATTCTTAGTGTTATGAAATACGTTTTATCCTTATAATTTTACAAGTTAGTTCTTGGTAACTCTGGCACGTCCTGTAAAGGAATTATTTTGCTATCGTTTCCTGACATCTTCTCTCTGTTATGGGAATTGGAAATCCAGTCACAAGTTTCAACCGCCCGTTGTCGTTAGTAACAATTTCGCCTACACGAAATTTAATTTCCCTAGTTTTATTTTTGTTTTAACTAATCATATTTCCGGCTTGTTTATTTGTCAATTTTAAGCCAAACGTTTAGGACGTTTTATTTTAGTATATTTTCCACCTACCCATCGTTATAATTATTGACAAGGTCATATATGGTAGTGTAACTAATTGTTGACCTTGCTGGAAACAATTAAGTCATATCTCCTGTTCTAATACTTAAATCTTGTTGTAACATGGACAAACATATGAGTGCATTTTCTTCTGTAAACCATACTGTTAAAGTCTGTTTCTCTTGAGCTAGGGATGTAAACTTTTTTATACTATGGTCTAAGGGAGATTACATGTTGTATTACTTTTTGGTACAGGTTTGATTTAGTTGTTATCTCCCTTGACTTGCTATTTGTTCATTTAAGATTTTCTGTACGTAAATTTTTCTAGAACAGTTCACGACAACGTTTCAGTTTGTTCTCGTGGGAGCTAAACTCACGTCACGCGATTATATGCGCATGCGTGTTGGTTTTGGCGGGACCAGGAGACTGGATCCCGTGTTAGTCGGCCTAGGCGTTCTGAGCTGAGAAGGTGTTCAGCGATCCTTCTCGGACTGTGTGAACGGGGAACAGAGTCCTCTGTGTGATAAAAATGTTTGAGATTTTTCCCGTGTTATAATTTTGACATATTTCTGAGAGGCAAGGATGGCGAATGTTTTTGTGTTTTATTCTTGGATGGCAGTGAAGGTAAAAATACTCTTTAAAAATTTTTTTTTGTAGCCAAGAACTTTGTATTATGATGCTATCAGCCCAAGATGGTTGGCTGATATATTGAGGTGACTTTCTCCTGGTTCGGCGGAGAGTTTATGAGAATATTGATATTGCTATATTGCTAAAGATTTACTTGACATGTTTTGTCAGTGGAAACACAGAGAGCAGTAGATGTTTTGAAGCCCGCCATTTATGTGGCTATATTGCTAAAGATTTACTTGACATGTTTTGTCAGTGGAAACACAGAGAACAGTAGATATTTGAAGTCCGGCATTTATGCGGCTACATTGCCCAAGATTTACTTGACATGTTTTGTCAAAGGAAGTTCAGAGAACATTTGATATTTGGAAGCCCGGCACTTATGCGGCTTATTTGGCCAGAATCTTACATGGCTTATTTCGTCAGAGAAGGTAGAGAAAAATTACTGACGTACTGCTAGCACTGCGATACCTGCAGTCCGTTCAGAGTCTCTGTTGTACTAGATGCAGTGCACTTATGTTATCTACATGATGTTGATGTGCTTGTACCTTGTCCTAATGTCAGTATGTTTGTTTGATGTCAACGTGATGTTATCGTAATAAATCGTTGGAACCGTGCAAGTCGTTTTCAAGCTTCCTGAATTCTGCATATGTGCTGGTGTGTGTGAACATTGTTGACCCATCTTAGGACTACACTCATTCGCGCTTACTCATGCCTATACACTCACACACCTGTCGGCCACCTGTGTAAGCCCGACACAGCGCTGATTGTATCCATCAGCGCTCTTGCGATAACAGAACATTATTACCTGTAAGTACCCGGCGTTGCCCGGAGTGTTCATCCTTGCACAGTAACATTATTCACACATATGTTTACCAGTGATGACCTGTGTGGCCTAGTGTGTGAATAGCCATTGGACCTTTACAGTAGTGGCCAGTCCTCCTTTACCAGCGAAGGCTTCAACTGTACAGTTACACATACCCGTAAAATTAAACAGTAGTAATCGTTTCAAGGACAACTGCACACTAACCCAACAACATTTGTCCGTCTCTTCTTTTCACCTGAGCGAAAGCAACTACATAATACGAATGTTTGATTCAGAAAAAGTAACAGCTGATTGCATTGCTCCTAGACTAACGTCTGTGTTTACCTAAACAAACACTCTAGGCATGCTTTCCCGCGGGTAGTTTTACGCTATTTTAGGTGCAACACAGAGCAGACTTTTCATAATTAGGAAGATAAACATGCCATGAGCAGTAAAGCCTAAAACAGGTAGGTGTTTATCTAGGTAAAAGCTCTTGATGAAACTAGAATTTAAACAACAATGAAGTCGGGGGTGCAGCATAAGAATAGACAAACACTTGGACGAATAAATAGAACGTTCTTTGACACCTTTCCAAGAGCATTGACGCTACTGTAAATTAGATGGTTTGTTAATCTCCTGAATTTCTGAACTTGTTGATTAGACCTGCTATCTATTCTATCCTTCAGTGGTTGAAGGTATGCAACCTTTTCGAGTTTTTTATTTAATAAGCGGTGTCCTCATGCCTCCCGCTATGATTCTAATTGCTTGATTTTGGAGTGTGTTAATTTATCGAAGTTTGACTTAACTGTTGTTGCCCATGCTGCAATGCATATTCTAGAACTGGTCTCATTCTTTCATCTTTATAGCTTCTTTAGCACTATCTCATCTGCTCCTCAAGCTACTGCAGCAAGTATTTTCATGACTACCATTCTTTGCCTTGCATTCATCTGGTTTCTGTCAACCTATTTTTTTCAAGTCAAATACCTAAGTAGTTTGAATTTTATACGAGATGTGGATTTTCCCTGTTTAGCACTAGTATGGAGCTCTGCGGTTTATTTGAGAGAGAGAGAGAGAGAGAGAGAGAGAGAGAGAGAGAGAGAGAGAGAGAGAGAGAGAGAGAGTGAGAGAGGGAGGGATTACAAGGAGAGTAAACACTGTGTATGTTGTTTACCCTTCTTATACCTTCCCTAGCCATGCAGACCTTGTTGGGTCCAAGCGGTCGAATCGGCCTAAGGCCAGCCCTTCGTGTTAGTAATCCTCAGAAAGATTCCACCAGTTTATCTGTGTCCTTATTTCAGTTCAACTGTTGTCCAATAGCATTACTAGCAATGGCGTGGTTTGGACTTTATCCTTTTGTATATTTATGTCAATAATCTTATTTTTAACAATCCTACCTCTACTCAAAATAATTCCCATTGTTTCATTCCCGTCCATTTGTAATCCCCATTTTGTCATCCATTTACACACTTTATTTATTTGATTGTGAAGACAAGTAATTTTACCAAATGAATTTGCAATCAAACGTTGAGCATGCGCCCTAATATAACAGACGGACCCTGTGTCTAGGTTGAATGGGGCACCTCACCAAAACTACGAAGAATTTTATTTGAAAAAAGCTTCAGTTTGTTACCATTGTTTACTCCTAATGTCACATAACAACTAACTTGATATCCTCTCTTCTCCCTACTCTCTACACCCCTCTTTTGTTCTTCCTTATAATTTCACATAACGTCTTCACTTCTTGTCCTTTCTTAAAACGCAAGAATTATCCTTATTGTGGTGACCTAGATCAGTCAAATCCCTCCCATCATTTATCGTCGGGGACCCCAAGATGCAGCAATAGTGAATGCAGTCAGCGACCCATAGCTGTACTGCTTGCATCAGGACCAGCGAACCAGAGCTGGTCAAGACCGCACTCCACCTCCACGTGGTGGTCCTGGAAACAGTCTGCAGCAGTGCAGTCTGGCTGAGCGAGTGCGGATCGCAATGGGAAGGCAAACCCGGTCCCTAAAAAATGCCGTGCTGAAGTCGGATGTGTCGACCGAAAGGTGCAGATATCACAGCTTAGGTGTAAACAGACACAACGCAACCACCGTCCTTTTCAGGGCGAACGAGGAAGAAGAAGAAGAATTTATCGTCGACAATATTGCTGTTATACCCTGTTCAACCAAAGAGGTTATAATTGGGGTATATTGTGTGTTAGTTTCTTCGATGTTGGCCGGTTGTTAGTCCTGAAAATGACTGGTCCTAACAAGGACCACTAGCTGGCTTCCTCTTCTTTTTTTCTCTGTTCGTGTTGCCGTGGCATGTTCTATAGTGTATTTCATATCCTGCCTCACTATCTGGTATGTGTGGTTTTGTGTGTTTTTGCCCTCCTCGTTTCTGTTTCTTGTGTCTTCCTTTTCTCCTGTATCTGGGATAGCGCTTTTTCTATAATTGTTGGGAATATCATTTCTAGTATTTCCTCGATGACTTCTTCGTCTGATTGGTCGTTCGTTTTAGTGTCTTTTGTGTTTGATGTAATTTCTTCAATGGTCATTCTTTCGGCCTCTATTCTTTTCAGTAGTTCTTCGTTTCGTTCTTTCAGTTCTATCAGCTTCCTGACATCTTCTTCTACCTGCTACTGAATTCTTTTCATGTCTTGGTGTATTATTTTCATGTCGTTTATGAATTGTTGTTGTTTCGCGCTTTCCGAGCTATAAGGGATTTCTTCACATCTGGCAGCTGAGGTTCTGTTTTTGTGTGGCTGACGGTTTTCTCTCTCCTTTTGCAGTTGTTGTTTCAGATCTCTCACCTCAGTCGTGAGCTGTCTGATCTGTTCCGTTAGGCTGTCTTGGCGTCTTTTGCCTAGAGTACTTGCCTTCAGTCTGTTCTTCGCCTCTTGGTACGATACCCCTTTCCAATGGCCACTGTAATTATTTGCCTTGTTTGTTGGTATTCGGGACACCTACGGTATCGTGCTCCGTGATTTCCGAGGCAGTTGGTACATTTTCTATTTTTGTTTGGCACTTGGTAGTCGATGTCTTTTTTTGCCTTAGGGCAGTCTTTGTACTCGTGGCTGCCCGCACAGTATCTACAGACCGTCTCTTTTCTGCACGTATTTTTTGTGTGAGAAAATCCCTGGCACTTTGAACACTGCATCACTGGCGGGATGTAGGCATGTGTTCTTCGGGGTCTATTCTGGATAGTGATGCTTTCCGGAACTGTTTTCCCTTGTACAGTCACTATTATCAGTCTGGTGTCTGCTTTGTTCCAGGACTTTAGCCTTTCGGCGTGTGTGATTCTGTACAGAGGGTTTTCGGCCTGGATGCAGCTGAGGGTCTCTGCGTCTGACAAGCTGGTGTCTATCCCTTTGATGACTACTTTCTTGATTTCAATGTAGATTTCTGCTTGGATTTTGATCCGGTGTGGTAGCTGAAATTCTTTAGGCCTGAACGCCAGAGCAGTCATCAGCAATCTGCGAGTTAGTCTTTTCTGTATCATTCAGGGCAAGTGTCACTCCCTGTTGGTGCCTTCTGATACTTATTATGTCTCTTTTGCCTACTACATTCTCCAAGACATTGATTACTTTGTCGTCCGGGAGTGCCCTGAGGGTGGCTTCTCCTCCAGACAACTGCGTAATTTTTATTTTGCGGTCTTGTTCCAGTTTCTTGTGACTGCTTTTCTGTAGTTTTCCTGAGCGGCATCTCCCATCTGCCACCACTGGCTGTGTATCTGTCTTTAGGCTCGGTACCATGTCCTCTTCTGTCTGCTCATGCTTCTGCTTCTTCTGATCACCGTGGGACACTTGGTTGTTCTCCATTGAGTTCCGGCGTATCTCTATGTCTGATATTGGAGCTACTTCTAATAGTGCTTCTTTTAATGTTGGAGAGAGACTAAGGAACTCGTCTCCGTCTTCACGCATTCTGTATAGTGCGTCTATAATGGTCTCCGCGATATCTTCTGGGTCTAACTCGTTTAGTTCTGATAATATTGTCCTCTCATCAGCAGCAGGCTGTGAGGTGACGTCTTGTTGTTCTGCTCTTTTGTCTTCCTCTTGTGCCGGTCTGTGTTGAAGAGTTGTCTCTTTCACCTCATTCTTGGTGTTTGAGGATGGGTCGGCTTTTCTCTCCGGGTGGCTGTTTATGGTTTTTTTATACTCATGGTTGTTGTTCGGAGCTGGTGGGCTGGTGTATACTGTGGTGAAGTGGGATGTTATAAATATTTATAAGGGACTTAGTGTACTGACTGAGATCAGCTGTGAAGGTATATATATATCTAATAAGAGTAGTATATTATATATATAACCTTACTTGCTACCACATATCTATATATCTCAGTCAGAATTATTCTGGAATAGTGTGATGCTACGTTATGTGTCTAGGGTATGTGTATGGTGAAGTGTAAGTCACAACAACAGACAGATAAACAATTTAATTTAATCCACTACTCTTAACAACACTGTGACACTCACATACATATAACACTCTATGAGAATATCTTAAAGAAGTCACTGATAACTTTCAAATAACAATATGTATTCATTACTGGCATGAATGAATATGTGTCCTGATTCAACTACAAGGGAACCAGGAATCACAATCAATTTAAATTACAAGTTATGTACAGAATGTATTTAATATGAATATTGTAGTGACATATATTATTACAAATGTTCTATGTGTGTCAGTTGTGTAGTAGTAAAATGAGGTAATACTGGTTTTGTTTTGTTCAAGCTCTGTTGGTATTTGTCATCATGACTTCAATAGTTTGTCTTTAGGGACTAGTATTGGAGATGTTCACAGTTCCTGATTTTAAGACAAGTAAATTCCCCTCTTAATGTTAATTTTACAAAGTCAGTTCAAGATGAGGGGACATAATGTTGAGCTCAGCTGGCCAATTCGCTTATCTGGCGTGATGGCGGCAGGAAAGGACTCCTCTGCTCGAATTCTCCTCTGGGCTCTGGAGACACCTCACTGATAGCTAAAAGGACCAAGGAGTATGCTGTCCGACACTGGATTCAGCAAAGCTCTGACCAGGTGCTGCTCAGTACCATCAAGACCACTGTCCCTGAAATCAAGAAGGATGTACCTTCTACTTCATAACTAATTTATATTCTCTTTTACACTGATCACAATACAGCACAAACATTGAGTTCAGAGCGTTAGGCCAACTGTCAGCTTCATTTGAAATACTTTATTCCAGTATTACCCTTCTTAATGGTTACTACGCCTCTGCACTTCCAGCATTATTTCTTTCTAGTCAATCATCTAGGTGTCAGTGTACTGTTTGGCCATTCCATGCCGTTTTACTTCTCTCCGACACCCTCTGTTCAGGCTGGAGCATTATAGGCTTTACCTCACGTTTGCCACTGAACTACACATATATATACAGGCATAAATCAACAATTCACATTCAATTTTCATTAAAAGATATTGAATGGTTCAAGCTTACCACAATTCATACGAATAAACACAGATACGTTGATTAGCAATGAATTCT
This sequence comes from Oreohelix idahoensis, assembly GCA_024509875.1. Lineage (NCBI taxonomy): Eukaryota > Metazoa > Mollusca > Gastropoda > Stylommatophora > Oreohelicidae > Oreohelix > Oreohelix idahoensis. The sequence continues at coordinate 191,929 of JAMPIV010002255.1, read as the reverse complement.
GGCACAAACTGGCACAAATTCCATCTGCTTATCTTCCAGGCTTTTATTTAGCAAAATATAAGCTGGCTTCAACGCACTGATGCTTTATCAAGCTTATTTAAACAAGTGGTTTCGAACTAACGCTCCCAAGTGTGTATATCAGCGAGTCTGACCAATGAGCCCCGTTTCGACAAGTGTTTGAAAAAATGTTACCTTTCCCCGTTCCCCTAACAACCAAGATAGTATTTATAGCCCGACCAATCGTGGTTAGGCTTTCATTTGTTGCGCTCCAATCAATTTGGAGTTTACATGGTAGGCTATTTCTGTAACGTAAATTTTTTTCAAACACGTTAAAAAAAAATCTTATGAGCAGAAATGATTTTATGCTGTCAGGCACCCCCAATATTTTATTTTGGGTATAATTTATTAATTCCTGGACTATTTGCGTAACGTTTTACATATTATTTGTCAGCAAGCCCTAAGGAACCCAAAAATACAAATTTAAAGGAGCTACGTGGCTGCGTTCAAAATATGCAATTTCTTCTACCTCCTGTTTCGAAGATGTGCTGTCTGGGTACTGTTATGTTTTCAACCGTAAACCCATCTAATGTTATCTTTTCTAATAAGAGTTTTTTATGATTTATAAACCTAACTCTGGGAAAGGGTAGTGTATTTTATCACTGTCCGTCTGAAAAAAAATTAGTGCATGTAGACTTACACGCGTGATGGCAGCATTTGTGTATCGCGCGACGCGTGTTGCATGCGTTCCTGATTTTCAGCCCTCCCCTCTCTCTTTATCCTTTTGTCCATCTGTTCGTTCGTTTTGGTAACGTAATATAATTAATGTTAGGATTAATTTAGGTCATTACGCAGTACGTCTCAATGTTTTTCTTAGAAATACAGCACACGTTTCATTGAAGAAGGCGGGTAATAATACAGTAAGCTTTTATATCAACGTGAAAGCGTTACAATTTGCAGACGAAGCAGAAAACAAGGGGGATTTCGAGTACATTCTTTGTGACAGCACTGTTATTTTACCATTGCTCTTCTCTTTATTAATTTTATTTGTTAGGCTTTATATTTACCTAATAATTTATATATGTGGATTAGAATATTTCATGACACCTCCCCTCTTAAAACAGACATTATATGTCAGTCCTTTATTCTATATACACATAGAGAAATTTATTATTATTTCTGGGGTTTACGGTGATTCTCATCACACGGATGGCGGCTTAAAAAATCCGCTCCCAATTGGTTTTTCCAGATATATACTCAATGCTAAAATTATATGGAGCCAGAAGCAAAGACCATCGGAGTAACCTAGAGTTCTCATGCTTAGCCTGTGCTAAAAACGATAAAGGTTTGTGGTCTGTTTGCAACTTAAATGCCTTCCCATATAGATAAATATTGAATTTCTTTATTGCCCATATTACTGCAAGACATTCTTTTTCGCTAGTTGAGTAGTTGATTTCAGCTTTATTCAACTTTCTGCTAGCATATGCCACTGGGCTTAATTCCCCATCCAATGCATCTGATTTCTGTAGTAGAGTTGCACCTAACCCAATATTACTTGCATCCGTCCTTACTATGAATTCTTGACTTAAGTCAGGTAATTTCAAAATGGGTTTACTTGTGAGCTTTTCCTTCAATTCTTGGTAAGTCATTTCACATTGTGGTGTCCATGTAATGCGATCTGGATGTCCTTTACGTGTCAATTCAGTTAACGGTGCACATATGGAATTAAAGTTTTTGATATACTTCTGGTAGAAACCACATAATGAGACAAAGGATCTCACGTCCTTCTTGGTTTGTGGTCTCGGGGCTTTCTGTAGTTTCTCTAAATTCTTTGGGTCAGGGGTCATGTTTCCCTGATAAACTGTGTGTCCCAAAAATTCCAATTCTTTACATCCAACGCAACATTTGGTTGGTCGGGCTGTTAAATTTGCCTCCCTAAGTCGATCAAACAGCATGTTCAGAGAGTCAATGTGTTCCTCAAATGTTTCTGTTGCTATAAGGATATCATCCATAAAATTTGTTATACAGGGATTATTCAGAGGATCCAATAATTTTCTCATCATTCTAGAGAAGACACTAGGCGCATTCTTCAATCCAAATGGCAATCTATTAAACTCATAGTGTCCTTCTGAGGTACTAAAAGCTAGGTATGGTCTAACCTCAGGCTTTACTGGAATCTGATAGTATCCTTTACTCAGATCCACTTTTGAGAAATATTTAGCTTTATTTAGTCTGGCAAACAGCTGATTTGTATCCGGCAATGGATCCACCTGTCCTTCTGTAATAGCATTCAGTCTCCTGTAATCTATACAGAGTCTATGTTCTCCAGAGGGCTTCCTTAAGAGTACAACACCGGAACTATACGAAGACTCACTGTGCGAAATAATTCCTTCCTTCAACAGATAGTCTATCTCTTCCTTCAAAGCTTTCTCCTTAGCAAACGGAATCGAATATGGTTTCATACAGACAGGTGTGGAGTCTATTAGTTTCATATCATATTCCAATAGGTTTGTATGCCCTGGTCGGTCTGTTAACACCTCTGCATGATTATTTAGAACCTGTTGCACTCTCTCTTTCTGAGTTTTCGTTAAATGTGTACTGATTTTCACCTGTGCTGCTGTCTCACAGGGGTGTAATGGATATTCAAATGATGAAAGTGGTTCCTTTTTCATCTCCATGGCGATGGACAAGGTCAACAAGTGTGTCTCTTCCTGATGTTCTCTTTCCAAATATTTCTTCAGGAGATTCACATGATAGATTTTTTCTTTCCCCTTCTTATCTATCTTATAATTTGTTCTAGACACCTTCTCTAGAACTGTATATGGACCCTGCCATCCAATTTGTAACTTATTCTGACTCCCAGGCAAAAGAAGCAGTACTTTCTCTCCCACAGCCAAATTTCTGTCTTTCGCCTTCCTGTTATAATAGGCAGCATGTTTCTTCCTGGCTTGTTTCAAATTTTCATTGGCAAGTTTCCAGCCAGTTTTTAACCGAGTGGTCAGCTCATTCACATATTGGTATGAAGATGTAATGTTTTCCTCTGCCTTTTCATCAGTCCACGTTCTTAACAAAGCTACATATGGACCTTTAATTGTGTGGACCTATTTGTCCATGCACCGGTATGGTCTCTTCCACTCGAAGCTTTATAGTGATGATTTTTCCTCCCAGAATTATCATTCACAAAACGACCGCTACCAATTTTTCTTTTGGGGCTTTCTCCCCACTTAAAATTCTTGATGAGAGATTTCCTCTCTACATCCTCTTCCTCCAGTTTGTTTAAGTCCGATTGAGGGATTTTCGGCTTATCCTGGGGTAAGACATCTTTTTGCACTCTCCGCATAGTGGCCATTGTAAAACAGTTAAGTGAAGCTTGTCCGTGAAAAGGGGCTTCCCATTCCATTTGGTCCACTTTATCAAATCTATTTTTCTTTTTATTATCAGGCCTAATTTTGCCCCGTGGCGTGTCCAGGTCCTGATCCATGTTCCCACTTGTGGGTGTTCCCTCATGTGCTATGCTACACCTTTCTACAAAAGTCTCAATGTCCCATCTTGCTTTGGGCCAATAATAATTGTGAGCCACCTTTTGAATGATGGTACCTATCTTCTCATGGTCCCCATCTGGTTTCACATGTAGGCTCCTTATTAAGTCTGTCCTATATCTTTTTGGAAGAACCAGCTGTCCGTGACCATTGGATCTAGCTCCAGTCTTCCTATACATCAACTTGTTTTTCATGTAAAAATCTCCCTTGCCTGGAGTTGTATGACAAGTTGACAATTTTCTGAAACAAGGCTTGAGTGTTTTATCCCCAGCCTGTGCCTTCCTCATCTCTTCTGGAGTGGTATCTAACATAATATCCTCCTCCTGTCTTGAGGTCGACCTGACCTGAAGGGTTGCCATATACACAGGTTTCCTTCTGCAACGGTCAGTGTCATGATTGTCCATCTGACAATTTTTACACCACCTTTTTCCTTGGTTGAAAGATTTTCTTTCATCATATTTCCTTTCATCGAATTGTGGGAATTTATTTTTATTTTCATACCGTGGCCTATCAAATTGGTGCTTACCTTTATTTTGATCCCTAGGATCAAATTTATTAAAGTTCTGTGGTGCCCTAAAGTTATCCACCTGTTTCTTTTTATTACCTGTTACCTCTGCTTGAGCTGCTTGATACCTTTCAGCAACATTTAGCAACTCACCCAGCCTCTCTGCACCTTGTTCCATGAGAAACTTTCTCAGGTCTGGAGCCATGGACTCTCTTAGTTGCTCTATAAGGACCATTTCCTTAAGATCTTGGGTTTTCCCCAGAGAAGTCCATTTCTCCAAGTATGTCTCTATTCGTGCAGAGAACTGGTGATAGGTTTCACCTGACAGTAGTTTAGCATTCCTAAATTTTTTCCTATAAAATTCTGCATTCTTTTCATACCTTAACAAAAGAGCCTGCTTTAGCATGTCATAATTTTCCTGATCACCTCTGCTCATTTTTGCAAAAACTTCATAAGCTGCCCCACGAAGTCCCTGAGATAACTTTAAGCTCCACCTTTCTCTCTCTAACCCATACGTGGTAGCTAATAGTTCATACCTATTTATATAGCTCTCAATATCATCGTCTTTCTCAACAAAATGATCTAAATGAAAGTTCATAGCTGAGGTTGAGGCTCCTTGAGTAACCGTAGCATCAGAGGCAAAGGGACTGGCACCATTTTCAGGAGCATGGCCTTGAAACTCAAACTCCCTTAGTCGTAACTCATGTTCCCTTTGTAATCTTTTCTCCTCCTTTTCTGCTTCCCTCTCTGCAGCTAATCTTCTTTCTCCTGCTTCCAATTTCTTAGCCTCAGCCTCCATCTGCAACCTCTTAGTCTCAGCCTCAGCTTCAATCTGCAACCTCTTAGTCTCAGCCTCAGCTTCAAATTGTAACTTCTTAATTTCCCTTTCAGCCTCTAACTTTCTTTCGGCTTCAAACCTTCTTTCTTCGCGTTCAATAAATTTGTCACATTCCGTAGTGACATAGGCAACCATAACTTGCCCATCTAATCCTAACTCTTTTGCAGTCTGAACCGCAGCAGATCGAAATTTGGCCAGGTCCGCCATTGTCTATCAGGTAAATTTATACAATGTCTAACCAACAATTCAATTCTAAATATATCTAATGGACAACACAGGCACCGTGAGCTCAACCTTATTTAATTCCACCCAAGGATACCTTTTAATTCTTATATTCCCTGAAGTGAATTACCCCCAATATTTTTAATAGGGAAAGATTCAAAATCCCAAGAGCGAGACCCCAATATATGTGGTGAAGTGGGATGTTATAAATATTTATAGGGGACTTAGTGTACTGACTGAGATCAGCTGTGAAGGTATCTATATCTATTAAGAGTAGTGTATTATAGATAACCTTACTTGCTACCACATATCTATATATCTCAGTCAGAATTATTCTGGAATAGTGTGATGCTACGTTATGTGTCTAGGGTATGTGTATGATGAAGTGTAAGTCACAACAACAGACAGATAAACAATTTAATTTAATCCACTACTCTTGACAACACTGTGACACTCACATACATATAACACTCTATGAGAATATCTTAAAGAGTCACTGATAACTTTTCAAATAACAATATGTATTCATTACTGGCATGAATGAATATGTGTCCTGATTCAACTACAAGGGAACCAGGAATCACAATCAATTTAAATTACAAGTTATGTACAGAATGTATTTAATATGAATATTGTAGTGACATATATTATTACAAATGTTCTATGTGTGTCAGTTGTGTAGTAGTAAAATGAGGTAATACTGGTTTTGTTTTGTTCAAGCTCTGTTGGTATTTGTCATCATGACTTCAATAGTTTGTCTTTAGGGACTAGTATTGGAGATGTTCACAGTTCCTGATTTTAAGACAAGTAAATTCCCCTCTTAATGTTAATTTTACAAAGTCATTTCAAGATGAGGGGACATAATGTTGAGCTCAGCTGGCCAAGTTAGCTTATCTGGCGTGATGGCGGCAGGAAAGGACTCCTCTGCTCGAATTCTCCTCTGGGCTCTGGAGACACCTCACTGATAGCTAAAAGGACCAAGGAGTATGCTGTCCGACTCTGGATTCAGCAAAGCTCTGACCAGGTGCTGCTCAGTACCATCAAGACCACTGTCCCTGAAATCAAGAAGGATGTACCTTCTACTTCATAACTAATTTATACTCTCTTTTACACTGATCACAATACAGCACAAACATTGAGTTCAGAGCGTTAGGCCAACTGTCAGCTTCATTTGAAATACTTTATTCCAGTATTACCCTTCTTAATGGTTACTACGCCTCTGCACTTCCAGCATTATTTCTTTCTAGTCAATCATCCAGGTGTCAGTGTACTGTTTGGCCATTCCATGCCGTTTTACTTCTCTCCGACACCCTCTGTTCAGGCTGGAGCATTATAGGCTTTACCTCACGTTTGCCACTGAACTACACATATATATACAGGCATAAATCAACAATTCACATTCAATTTTCATTAAAAGATATTGAATGGTTCAAGCTTACCACAATTCATACGAATAAACACAGATACGTTGATTAGCAATGAATTCTGGCACAAACTGGCACAAATTCCCATCTGCTTATGTTCCAGGCTTTTATTTAGCAAAATATAAGCTGGCTTCAACGCACTGATGCTTTATCAAGCTTATTTAAACAAGTGGTTTCGAACTAACGCTCCCAAGTGTGTATATCAGCGAGTCTGACCAATGAGCCCCGTTTCGACAAGTGTTTGAAAAAATGTTACCTTTCCCCGTTTCCCCTAACAACCAAGATAGTATTTATAGCCCGACCAATCGTGGTTAGGCTTTCATTTGTTGCGCTCCAATCAATTTGGAGTTTACATGGTAGGCTATTTCTGTAACGTAAATTTTTTTCAAACACGTTAAAAAAAAATCTTATGAGCAGAAATGATTTTATGCTGTCAGGCACCCCCAATATTTTATTTTGGGTATAATTTATTAATTCCTGGACTATTTGCGTAACGTTTTACATATTATTTGTCAGCAAGCCCTAAGGAACCCAAAAATACAAATTTAAAGGAGCTACGTGGCTGCGTTCAAAATATGCAATTTCTTCTACCTCCTGTTTCGAAGATGTGCTGTCTGGGTACTGTTATGTTTTCAACCGTAAACCCATCTAATGTTATCTTTTCTAATAAGAGTTTTTTATGATTTATAAACCTAACTCTGGGAAAGGGTAGTGTATTTTATCACTGTCCGTCTGAAAAAAAATTAGTGCATGTAGACTTACACGCGTGATGGCAGCATTTGTGTATCGCGCGACGCGTGTTGCATGCGTTCCTGATTTTCAGCCCTCCCCTCTCTCTTTATCCTTTTGTCCATCTGTTCGTTCGTTTTGGTAACGCAGTATAATTAATGTTAGGATTAATTTAGGTCATTACGCAGTACGTCTCAATGTTTTTCTTAGAAATGCAGCACACGTTTCATTGAAGAAGGCGGGTAATAATACAGTAAGCTTTTATATCAACGTGAAAGCGTTACAATTTGCAGACGAAGCAGAAAACAAGGGGGATTTCGAGTACATTCTTTGTGACAGCACTGTTATTTTCCCATTGCTCTTCTCTTTATTAATTTTATTTGTTAGGCTTTATATTTACCTAATAATTTATATATGTGGATTAGAATATTTCACGACAAATACAGAGTTCCGTTTACAAATTATCTAACGTTATTTCCGTGAAAATACGAAATGTACATGAATTAGGACTTGTATCAAGTGTTGAATCTGCTCCATCAAATTCCAAGGATTAAGTAGAAACCATGGACGGCGTACAGATCAAATAGTCCAGGAAATGTTAGATCGAGTAGTGCAAGTGGAATGCACTATATCAAGTGGTAGATCGAAATGGACACAATCCAAAGTCCATAAAAGGGAATATGGAAAACCGACATCGGGCATCAACATAAGTTGACTTAACTTGTTGTAGTTTTAGATGAATCATCGTAAGCATAAAGATTCATTGAGGCGATAGTCTGTTACGTACCAATAGACATAAGTACGAAAGTCGAATTCATCACTGCAAATGTAAATGTCAAAGTGTATCACAGTACCAAATTTGCATTATGTAATGTATTCCTTGCACGCGGTATCCTGTACCTTTGAAGAGTTGTATACGTGGTCGATTAACATAATGAAAAGCACATATGTCCCTGGATATGAGACGTGCTCAATAGTCCAATCCGTCTTTGTCAGACAAGGTTCAAAAACGCAACGTGGAAGATGTGACCTGTTCAGCTTTGTGAAAGAATCGACAATCAGACGTGAGTAGAATTTGACAATGTTCATCGAAATATTAAATAATGACGTCATAAGAAGTCATAGATGATATGTAACGCCTGACATCTGAAGAGTCAACCAAGTGCCGTGCATCAAGCAAAGAACAGTACGTTCGATAAGCACAGTCATATACGTAGTATAGTTTACTTGAATCATAACGTGTCATCTGGTGTTGATGACGTGTGATGAGATAAAGAATCAGCTACAACATTCTCAAGCCGAAGTTACTCGCATCTGTACGAAGAACATACATTTTAGTAATATCTGGCAATCTCAAAATAGGAGGTTTAGAAAAAATTTCTAGTATTTTATGAAACGCGATATTACAATCATTAGACCAACTTACCCTGGCAGGCATTCCTTTACGCAAGAGGTAAGTCAACACAGACAACTCATGCTGCATTGGTTGAGCATGAGGAGAAACATCAACGTAGTTAACGTCCATCATAGGCATGGTAAAATAACAGAGACATGTCGTCAAAATGGAGAGGACAGAAAAAATGTTCTCTACAAGAAAGTCAGAAAATAAACAAGTCATGTAGGAATAGATGACTTGGGAAGAAAATAAATGATGACTGAACCTGCTGAGTCATCAAAGAATGTAATAAAAATGGAAGTATAAACAGGCTAATATCTGCGTAAAGCAGAATCAGGTACCAATTGTAACTGGAGGGAACGGTGATGAAAATAAGCACCATTGTCCCGCTCAACAACCATGCAAGCATCCCTATTGGTACAAAAGGTGACCAGAGCCTCACCATACTTGATATTGGGAGATGGCAACAGACGTACAAACTTGACGTCTGCGGTAAAGTGAAAAAAATCACCTAGTGCCTGCCATGTAGTTCCTGCTGGCAGATTGCGTGAATATGCACCTTTCCCAATAAAAGTGGTCCCATTGTCACGACAATGTGAGTATGGGCGATGAGTATGTTTAGTTACATGTGAACGGTTAACTTTCTCCTGTCTAATGCGTGTTCTACCATTATTAGATGACGTATCATACTGTTTTAACTCAGTATGATAGCTATCACCATGCAGCCTGCAGGTCTAGAGCATGTCATAGACGACAGCTGGCGATGGAAATATATAATAATTTCTCCCAGAACTTCTTTCTTCAATAAACTGCTCATCAAATTAGGATGCTCAAACACTGCATCAGTAGAATTAAAGTGGCGACCTTCATTCAATAATAAGCCACACAGGAAGACTGTAAAACTCAATAACGTTAGGAGCAGTAATAATCCACGTCTTGCTTAGACAGATTCAAACGATGAAAGGCCAAGAAGGACCGTTGCATGCTTAGTGCAGCGCCTTACTACGTCATCCTATTATTAGTGACGTCTACACATAATCGTGTTCAATGACAATATCTTATAGTGTAAAATACATCATGTTGACTTCAGATAAATATGTTAAATATAAATTTAAACTGGTAACAAATCTAAATGAGGCCAACATGTAATAGACATAAATATACCTTAACAATCTCCCAGGGTGGAATCACTGGCTTGTATTCACAACTGTTATTAATTGATGTAATTAATGTACCCAGATGGACAATTTCCTCCATACACTTCCATCCTGTAGGGTAACTAGTGGTATTCATTGGATTGTCCTGAGTTGTTAGTTGGCATCTGGTAAAAGCTGTATGTGCTGGGTGAGACTTATCAAACATAACTTTGTTCATGTCATTTAGTCTTAACTCCTTTCTCCGTAATTCTAAGGGTAGATTGTTTTCTTGTATATATAAGAGTAATAAGCTTCCATTGCTCCCTGGTTTTGTGTGGAACATTCTCTGTCCTAGTTTTGTGTGGAACATTCTCTGTCCTAGTTTTGTGTGGAACATTCTCTGTCCTAGTTTTGTGGGGAACATTCTCTGTCCTAGTTTTGTGTGGAACATTCTCTGTCCTAGTTTTGTGGGGAACATTCTCTGTCCTAGTTTTGTGGGGAACATTCTCTGTCCTAGTTTTGTGTGGAACATTCTCTGTCCTAGTTTTGTGTGGAACATTCTCTGTCCTAGTTTTGTGTGGAACATTCTGTCCTAGTTTTGTGGGGAACATTCTCTGTCCTAGTTTTGTGTGGAACATTCTCTGTCCTAGTTTTGTGTGGAACATTCTCTGTCCTAGTTTTGTGTGGAACATTCTCTGTCCTAGTTTTGTGTGGAACATTCTCTGTCCTAGTTTTGTGTGGAACATTCTCTGTCCTAGTTTTGTGTGGAACATTCTGTCCTAGTTTTGTGTGGAACATTCTCTGTCCTAGTTTTGTGTGGAACATTCTCTGTCCTAGTTTTGTGTGGAACATTCTGTCCTAGTTTTGTGGGGAACATTCTCTGTCCTAGTTTTGTGTGGAACATTCTCTGTCCTAGTTTTGTGTGGAACATTCTCTGTCCTAGTTTTGTGTGGAACATTCTCTGTCCTAGTTTTGTGTGGAACATTCTCTGTCCTAGTTTTGTGTGGAACATTCTCTGTCCTAGTTTTGTGGGGAACATTCTCTGTCCTAGTTTTGTGTGGAACATTCTCTGTCCTAGTTTTGTGGGGAACATTCTCTGTCCTAGTTTTGTGGGGAACATTCTCATGACTGTATTTTTAGCTGTCCATTCTTAACATTCCTATGTAAAATCACATGTCTGTGGTCTCCAAGGATTTTTTGTGTGCCTGTTTACCAATTGTTCATGACTTAGTTCCATGTGATTAAAAACTCTTACTCGCACTAATGTGGAACTGATGGACAGGGTCACCAATGTGTGGAGCTGATGGAAAGAATCAGACAAATGCCATTGGTACGAGATGTGAGGAAAAGACATTGGCATTTGATAAGACACACACTGAGGTAGCTAGTTAATAGCATTGCAAGGCAGTCCTTTTTCTGGAATCTCCAGGGTTAGAGAAAAAACATATAGAGACAACACATATAGAGACAACACATATAGAGACAACACATATAGAGACAACACTTATAGAGACAACACATATAGAGACAACACATATAGAGACAACACATATAGAGACAACACATATAGAGACAACACATATATGAAGAAGAGAATAGACAGAGTTAAAAGGGATAATGAAGACATGGGAAAATATGGAATGGAAGATACAGGACATAAAGGTGGAGCTACAGGACATAAAGGTGGAGCTACAGGACATAAAGGTGGAGCTACAGGACATAAAGGTGGAGCATTATTTAGTTTGAAGAGCCATGATGCCCAGTAAGCTGCTATATATTGAATGAAATGTGTTCCACTTGAGAAAATGTTGCTTGTATTTGCAGTCTGAACTTTCTTGTCTCCATAATACATTGCCCTGTGCACACACATAATACAAGCACTTTCACAGAAAATAAAATAAAAATATATACTTTAGCAGACCTCCAAAAGCAAACCTGAGTGTCTGTAAAATTCATTCTGAATGTGTTCAGACTGAGTCACATGTTTCTTGTTTTATTTTTAGTTATTGAGAAATATTAGCCAATGAGAGTGCAGATTTTATAGCTGTGCATGATCGGGGGGTCTCTGATGAGACAAAGAAAAAATATAACTCCTGCACCCTCAGGCGTGTCATAATCTCTTGCAGCGGTTGTTTTTGTAGGAGTTTGTTGTACATGGTGAGGTTGCTAGCTTCATGCACATATTCACCTTAGTCATTCCCTACAACCTTCCTGAAAAATGTCCACATCCTTAATATTTATGAGAGGTTCAGATTTTATGAGTGTCTTTTATATGATTTTGTCACCTGTACCTATTTTTGTTTATTTTGGTTTAATAAGGTTGCTGGAGATGAACATACTGACTATTTATGTGTCATTTTGTCACCTGTACCTATTTTTGTTTATTTTGGTTTAATAAGGTTGCTGGAGATGAACATACTGACTATTTATGTGTTTTTTTTGTCACCATTTGATGGCTTTTAAAAAAATTTGATTTTAGGTTGGTGGAGAAGAAAAAGATGGCAACATTTCACAGTGACAAGAAATGTGACTTTGATTTAGAAATCGTTCTTCATTCATTTCAAAAATGTCTTCAGAATGACAACACTTTGTTACTAAAGGAATATCTCTCAGCCTACCACGAGCTGTGCAGGTTTTTCAAGCTTACAGGACATTTATTTGGCTTTGTTGCAAGAGACCTGGAATCCAAAATCAAAGCTGTAGAATATCACCTAAATTTAGATCAAGGATACAACTATGAGTCGCTGCAGTCTATGGTGGCATTTGAGGTCAAGAATGGCACAACTCGCACAAGAGGTGCCCATCCTTCAGGATGTCGCATGTTCTCTAGGCTGCATTATGCGCTGGAATTTATCTTGTCTTTTATGCAGAGAGTAATGGGGGGAGACCCGGATGAAAAAATGTCCAAACTGGCATGGGAAGTGTATGCAAAAACCCTGTATAAACACCACCCATGGCTGACCAGAAAGCTGGCTGCTATAGCTGTGTATGCCCTGCCGTCTAAAAAACATCTGATTGATATCATGTGTAAACAAGACTACCACCGAGTCATGCATCTGCTTGGTCTAGTTGTTGATGCGGGCCAACCTATTTATAATGTTGCTGAGGAGGAGCTGTCTTCACATAACCTGCTAAACATTCCATAATGTGCCTGGTATGGTTTAGTTATCTGTAATGAGCATATATAATTAACTAACCATTGCTCAAGGAGCAAACAAAATGATAATTTATTGTCATGTTTTATAATCTGAGTTGATAGGTGCTTTTTTTTAGTCTGAGCTTGTAGAAGTTTATAGAAAATCATCAATCATTTACCCTTTAGCTCTGTCTGGGGCATAGGTCTTCAACAAACTCACACTAAAGCCGCCCAGTCCTGGGCCATTCATTCTTAATCTTTCCATGTCTTTATTATGACTTTCTTGTTTGTCTTAGATCCTGTTCTTCATGAGTTTTTTGTTTCTCGTGCCCTGGGGATTCCAGCATAAGGACTACCATGCCAGCTGATGTAGGTGATCATAACATTCCCCACCCCCCCCCCCCCCCCCCTGTTCCCAGTGTTGTTTGTCAGACCTGTTGTTGACTTTGTTCCACGTCACAGTGTCAGACTCTTCATTATCTTCTTTCTTTGTCGTCTTCAGTCTATCCTTCCATCTTTCCTGCTACCCACACTATTCCTGATGCTCTCTTCTCATAACACGCCCAAAGAAAGTGGGTTACTTCCCTCTGAGTAATACACATCCTTTATGCACTGGCTTCCTGCAGGACATCGTCATTACTAGTGAAGTAATTCTTTCTTTTTGTGTGTGTTTAACAATATATATTAATGCCTTGGCTAACATCAGACCAGGTTCCTGCAGGATTTAGCAACTGTCATCTTTCCATCTTCTTGTTGCTGTAAGTCAGATAAACTGTTAAGGTTTGTGATGATAGCCAAATGTGTTGATAGCCAAATGTGATGATAGCCAAATGTGTTGCAATCTTCAGATCACATTATTTTCTACTTCCCCATGTGGGTAGTGCCTAATGTTATTCCCAGTAACTTCCTGGTTTCTTCATTTCTTGTTATGTCTGTTAATGTGACATATTTCTTGTTATGTCTGTTAATGTGACATATTTCTTGTTATGTCTGTTAATGTGACATATTTCTTTTTATTAACTAGTGGACAAAAATATCCTATTCAACACCTGGTGAGTTATAATTAAGATATATGACGTCCATAATTGTAGATAATATATTCAACTGCTGCCGTCTGCTTACTAGCAACATCCTTCACATTTATTTATTCCATATTGTATACCGGTTAATTAAAAAATGTAATTATGTTTCTTTTATTTTTTGTAATATCTAAATAATTAAACTTACTGCATTCCTTTCAATAAAACTAAATAAATACATATTTTAATTTGTTAATGAAAGGTTTGTGTTCAGTGTGCGCACACAATCCCACAAATGATGTGGATTTATACTGAATACATTTAATTCATAACATCAGATGATGTAAATTATGTTTTTTTTCCCTCTTTTGAGACTTCATCATTAAATTGCTTATTGCATTTGTTTTAAGTTTCTTTTCAATTAAAAAAAACAACAACAACGAAAGTTGATTTAAATATCTGTTCTGAAATATTTATATTCTTATTACACTTTTACTACCTATTATGTGGCCATTTTTAGTTTTGTTACATACTTCTTTACCAAATAATGTATTTCCTTAATTAGGTCTATTTGTAACTCCTGTTCCACAGTAGAAGAAAAGTGGTATAATTGTAAATAAATTAGAATCCTTTGTTGTCCATAATTTAACATTTTAGAAGGAAGTGCTCTGTACTAGTATCTTGCTGACACTTGACACAGTTAAGTCATAAAATAAGCTAATCCCAGTTGTGATCTGAGCAGTTTTTTAATTGCAGGGTAGTTTTAAATCTCTAGTAGAATTATTTTAAGTGTATGAAATACTTTGTGCCGTAGTTTATGTCATAGATTTTGGATAGGTATTTAAGATAGATAGGTCCTGTCTGAATAGAACTGAAAAAGGTGGTAACTCAGTGAGAGATAAGGTAAAGAAATAGATTCACGAGTGAATGGTGAAAGGTAGAATTTGTCCCTGGAGTGAGAAGATACTCTAGTCCAGCCTATCTTTACGACTGTAGTTTGTCCATCAGACAATTTACCTTCCCATATATATACACTATTAAACATTCACATACACACACACACAGATAAGTGATGACAATTAGACACACAAACGTGAAACTATAGTAAATGGAGTAGGGATATTGACCAAGTCAGGTAATTAAGTTTTGTTAAGTTTATTATCATAAAAAAACTTCACAACATCCAATATCAATAGAAATAGAAAAATCATATGTTACAGAAATTAAAAGAATAAACCCATGAGTGCAATCCCCTCTGTTGAGACAAGATCCCACAAGAATGAAGTTAATTAACCCCAAAAGGTCAAAAGATTTGCGCTATGGTATAGAATTTGACTATACTGTAAAGAACAGTTCCTAATTAATCTATCCTGATAATAACAGTATTAGCAAACAAAAGGAAGAAAAACAAAGTTAGTACAATGATTATACAACAGAAGAATTATTCAGTCTTCTTTCTCTCGCTCTGACAAACCTGTGGCCACATTCAGTCGCGCTTACCTAATTGTTGATTAACAACATCTGGAACATATCTCCATGGTACAAACAACAAATCCAGTGTTGGGTTTTGGCAAAATAAGCCCCAGTTCCTCCAAGTCTGATTAATCCTGTTATTGGGGAACGCTTACTGTTAATTGGATCTGTTTATGTCACATCAATTAGTCCAGGTAGGAAAATAATTACGAGATCTAGTGTTCACAGTGTACAGTAGCTTGTAATTCCAATACTTAAAGAGAATGTCAGGTATGTAAATCTCTGGATAAATCCTCGCCACAACACAGTGGTCGGTAGTCGGGTAATGTTAATTGTGATAATTTCGCCACAGCGGGCTGAATGTACATGATTCCACTTTGCTCGGTCGGTGGCCATCCTTCGTACAGTGCCCCAACTCTGGTTCATTCTTTGCATCTCAGCCTCCACAGACCTCCGCCAAGTTGTTTTTGGTCGGCCTCTCTTTCGTTTTCCTTCAGGGGTCCATACATAGCTGTTCTTGTGATAGCATCAGGGTCTCTTCTGAGGACATGGCCAACCCAACTCCAGCGTCTGCCAGCTATGATGGTGTGCATGTCCTCTTGCTTGCTCCGAGTAAGCAGATCTTGGTTGGTGATGGTATTTGGCCAAAAGATTCGGTGAATTTTTCTTAAGCATGTTGTGTGAAAAGAGGACAATTTCGACATTTCCTTCTCTGTAACTCTCCAGCATTCCGCACCATAGAGAAGCACAGAAAGCACACAGCTCTGATATAATCTTAATTTTGTGCTGTACTGAGAGGACTTCCAGATGTTGTTTAGGCTAAAAAAGGCTGTTCTTGCCCTATTCATTCTGATGTTGATGTCTTTGCTTGCTCCACCGTCTGGTGTTACTATGCATCCTAGGTATGTGAAGGTGTCTGTCTGTACCAGTTGCCGATTCCTTACTGATATGGGCTCAGGGCTGCTCACATTGAGCGACATGACCTCTGTCTTCTTTAGATTGATGTTCAAGCCCACCTGCTGGCTATACTTATTAAGTCTATCCGTTTTTTCCTGGATGTGTTGATGTGAATGTGCTAGTTGTGCAATGTCATCTGCATATTCCAGATCTTCCAATGTAGAAAATGTAGTCCATCTTATTCCTCTTGGACTGCCCTCTGTTGTCTGGCACATCACCCAGTCTATGACTTTTAAAAATAGAGTGGTTGATAAGGGGCATCCCTTTCGTACTCCTGTCTTCACCTCAAAGGTTTGGTTGCTCTGCCCAATGCTACACGTAAAGTTGGCATAGAGGCTTTTTATGATTGACACTATGCAGCTTGGAATTCCATAAGCCCTCAGTATTTTCCATAAACTGTCCCTATGTATACTGTCAAAAGCCTTTTCAAAATCAACGAAATTAATGTACAGCTGTCTTTGCCATTCTGAGCACTGCTCTATAATGTTCCTGAGGGTAAATATATGATCTATACATCTTCTGTTCTTTCTAAATATTGCTTGTTCTTTCCTCAGTTTGTGGTCTACTGCTTTTGAAATTCTCTGTATAATTATCCTGCGTAGTATTTTGCTGGGAACTGAGAGAAGAGTAATTCCTCTCCAATTATTGCAGTCTGCAAGATCTCCCTTCTTGGGCAATTTGACAATTATTCATTTGTTGCACTCTGTTGGTGTTTTCCAGACTTGTGCAAATAGTGGTTCTAATAGTTCTGCTGCTAGCTCGGGGTCTGTCTTAAATAGCTCTGCATTTAAGTTATCATGGCCAGGAGCTTTTCCATTCTTTAACCCTTTGATTGCTGTGATGATTTCTTCTTTTCGTGGAATGTCTGTATTAACATCTAGATCGTTTTCAGCCTCAGGAACATTCAGTTGTGTCTCTGGTGATTCCTTGTTCAGAGTTTCTCTGAAATGCTCTGCCCATCTTGTTTCCTGTCCCTCTGCTGTCATGATGAGATTTCCATGCTTATCTCTTACTAATGTAATATTGTTTGCACCTCGTTTTCCGCTGATGAATTTAGTTATTTTGTATACTGTGCTTTGTTCATTTTTCAGTGCTGCCTCTTCTGCCTGTCGTGCAAGATTGTCTAGGAAATACCTTTTGTTGGCTCGGGTTTTGTGTCCTTGTCCAGCTGACTGTACTGTTCACTATATAGTTGCTTTAACCTGGGGGACTTCACTTCCGTTTTCTTTCTTTTCATTTCCTTTCTCATCGTTATGGTGTTTAATGTTTCTGGTGTTATCCAGTCTTGCTTCTTCCTTTCCTGGAATCCCAAGTATGATTTGCTGCTTTCCTTATTGTTGAAATGGTGTTGAATTTCTGGTCTATATCATCAGTCAATGTCTTTTCCTGACTTTTGGCAAACTGATATCGTTTCTTTATGTCAGCCGCAAAAGCTTTTCTGGTTAGGGGGTCCTTCAATTTGTTGATGTCAAACCTTTTCTGTGTAGTTACAGTTGGTCCAGCCCTTCTTAGTTTCACTTTCAGTTTTGCTACTACTAAATGGGGATCACTTCCCACATCTGCACCTCTTCTTACCTTCACATCTTGTAATGCATGTCTCCATCTACCGTTAATCATGATGTGGTCTATCTGGTTTCTGTCTCGACCATTTGGTGATTTCCATGTTAATTTGTGAATTTCTTTGTGTGGGAAAAGTGTTCCTCCAATGACCAGGTTGTTAGTGCTACAGAAACTTATTAACTTACACCCTGATATAGGATGTCTTAATTGTCAGATGATAACATGATAGAGGATGTCTCAACTGTCAGGTGATAACATGATAGAGGATGTCTTAACTGTCAGATGATAACATTATAGATGATGTCTTAACTGTCAGGTGATAACATGATAGAGGATGTCTAACTATCATGAATGACATCACTGTGAAATGGAGAGTACGAACACAGAATTATTTATCTTCTTTTTCTTATCCCTTTCTTTCACTCCCTATGGAGCTTGTGGCTACTGTAGTTGACCCATTTGCACGACAGCCACACAAGCCCATTTGCACGACGGCCACACAAGCCCATTTGCACGACGGCCACACAAGCCCATTTGCACGACGGCCACACAAGTATTTCGTGATTTCTTGTAGTAATATTTTCAGAAGCAATTTGTTTTACATTGATGAATTTGCAAGCTTCATGCACAACCCTCCTTACAAACCTTTTAAAATATGTTTGGTAGAGTGCAATGATTCTTTTTATTGCGGCGTAATATTGAGTCCGTGATTGCACATAGACTATACCCGTACAAATTACTAGGTGCACTCTATAACAATTTATATAGTGTCCATCTAATCACTGCCATCTGAAAAGAGATTGAGAAGACTGGGTCATAAAAAGTGGAAATTAACAGGACAGTATGTACAAAACATTTGAGTGGTTGTTGACTAAGGGCAGTCTCATAGCATATAGGTAGATTGGTAACGTTGAGCTTACAGAACAAAGCAGAAGAGATCAAGTAGAAAGGAAAAGATCATGTTTACAGCAAATAAATTCAGTGGATAAGTTCAATGATTTTGTTTTTATTACAGAATAATCATCTTTGGCTTAATGGCTGATGTTTTTCATTGTATTAATATTTTAATAATATATATATTTCTGAACTGTGTGTTTTGCGTGTTAGACACTGAAGATGGCTCAAGAATTTTGTAATTTTTATATACCGTATATGTTTCTACTAGATCAGTATCACATTGTTTTGAAGTTATAGATATTTAATTACAATATACTATGCATATTTCATGTTGTTAGAATATATGCACATTGTTTTAGTTTGTAACTATGTCAAGAATTATATTACATTGACAACAGAATTATATCAGGTGCCTCATCAGTATTTCAGCATTGAACCACCACAGCAGCTGGTCGCTTTGTTCCCATGGTAACCATAATGTAATGGGGATTGTTGTAGCAGTTTGTTTGACATGGTTAGGTGGGAACAACATGAGACTAGTATCTACTGTCTAATGTTAACACATCTTGGAAACAACATGAGACTAGTTTCTTCTGTCTAATGTTAACACATCTTGTGAACAACATGAGACTAGTATCTACTGTCTAATGTTAACACATCTTGGGAACAACATGAGACTAGTATCTACTGTCTAATGTTAACACATCTTGGGAACAACATGAGACTAGTATCTACTATCTAATGTTAACACATCTTGTGAACAACATGAGACTGGTATCTACTGTCTAATGTTAACACATCTTGGGAACAACATGAGACTAGTATCTACTGTCTAATGTTAACACATCTTGTGAACAACATGAGACTAGTATCTACTGTCTAATGTTAACACATCTTGGGAACAACATGAGACTAGTATCTACTGTCTAATGTTAACACATCTTGGGAACAACATGAGACTAGTATCTACTGTCTAATGTTAACACTTCTTGGGAACAACATGAGACTAGTATCTTCTGTCTAATGTTAACACTTCTTGTGAACAACATGAGACTAGTATCTACTGTCTAATGTTAACACATCTTGTGAACAACATGAGACTAGTATCTTCTGTCTAATGTTAACACATCTTGTGAACAACATGAGACTAGTATCTACTGTCTAATGTTAACACATCTTGGGAACAACGTGAGACTAGTATCTACTGTCTAATGTTAACACATCTTGTGAACAACATGAGACTAGTATCTACTGTCTAATGTTAACACTTCTTGTGAACAACATGAGACTAGTATCTACTGTCTGATGTTAACACATCTTGTGAACAACATGAGACTAGTATCTTCTGTCTAATGTTAACACTTCTTGTGAACAACATGAGACTAGTATCTACTGTCTAATGTTAACACTTCTTGTGAACAACATGAGACTAGTATCTGCTGTCTAATGTTAACACATCTTGGAAACAACATGAGACTAGTATCTACTGTCTAAGGTTAACACATCTTGTGAACAACATGAAACTAGTATCTTCTGTCTAATGTTAACAGTAACAGTTACTAACACATCTTGTGAACAACATGAGACTAGTATCTTCTGTCTAATATTAACACATCTTGGGAACAACATGAGACTAGTATCTTCTGTCTAATGTTAACACTTCTTGGGAACAACATGAGACTAGTATCTACTGTCTAATGTTAACACTTCTTGGGAACAACATGGGACTAGTATCTTCTGTTTAATGTTAACACTTCTTGGGAACATGAGATTAGTATCTTCTGTCTAATGTTAACACTTCTTGGGAACATGAGACTAGTATCTTCTGTCTAATGTTAACACTTCTTGGGAACAACATGAGACTAGTATCTTCTGTTTAATGTTAACATTTCTTGGGAGCAACATGAGACTAGTATCTTCTGTCTAATGTTAACACTTCTTGGGAACAACATGAGACTAGTATCTTCTGTCTAATGTTAACACTTCTTGTGAACAACATGAGACTAGTATTA
This sequence comes from Oreohelix idahoensis, assembly GCA_024509875.1. Lineage (NCBI taxonomy): Eukaryota > Metazoa > Mollusca > Gastropoda > Stylommatophora > Oreohelicidae > Oreohelix > Oreohelix idahoensis. The sequence goes on along the minus strand of JAMPIV010002255.1, from coordinate 171,089 downwards.
TCTGTCTAATGTTAACAATTCTTGTTGTGTGTTAACTCTTGAGTTTACATGTGCTGTGTCTGTGAGCCATGTCAGATTTATTGATGGTGACCATATCATGATTACAGCATACACACACACATACATGTTATTTGTGTCCAGTCATGATTACAGCATATACACACACATGCATACATGTTGTTTGTGTCCAGTCATGATTACAGCATATACACACACACATACATGTTGTTTGTGTCTACTGTCATGTTAATGGGAGCTATCTAATTTAAATACTGAACTTGATAACATCATTGAACTAATGGGTATCCTCTATATGCTGATTGTCTGAGTAAAACCTCCAGTAACCAACAATGAAAAAATGTTTTTCAATATTTATACCAGTGCCATTAATTTTGTTTCATAGTTGTGGAGAAATTTATTTTACAATATTTATACCAGTGCCATTAATTTTGGTTCATAGTTGTGGAGAAATTTATTTTACAATATTTATACCAGTGCCATTAATTTTGGTTCATAGTTGTGGAGAAATTTATTTTACAATATTTATACCAGTGCCATTAATTTTGGTTCATAGTTGTGGAGAAATTTATTTTACAATATTTATACCAGTGCCATTAATTTTGGTTCATAGTTGTGGAGAAATTTATTTTACAATATTTATACCAGTGCCATTAATTTTGGTTCATAGTTGTGGAGAAATTTATTTTACAATATTTATACCAGTGCCATTAATTTTGGTTCATAGTTGTGGAGAAAATTTGTTTTACAATATTTATACCAGTGCCATTAATTTTGGTTCATAGTTGTGGAGAAAATTTGTTTTACAATATTTATACCAGTGCCATTAATTTTGGTTCATAGTTGTGGAGAAAATTTATTTTACAATATTTATACCAGTGCCATTAATTTTGGTTCATAGTTGTGGAGAAATTTATTTTACAATATTTATACCAGTGCCATTAATTTTGGTTGATAGTTGTGGAGAAAATTTGTTTTACAATATTTATAACAGTACCATTTATTTTGGCTCATAGTTGTGGAGAAAATTGTTTTTTATAATATTTATAACAGTGCCATTAATTTTGGTTGATAGTTGTGGAGAAAAAGTTTTGGTTCATAGTTGTGTGTGTGTGTGAAGAAAATTTTGGTTGATAGTTGTGGAGAAAAAATTTTTGGTTCATAGTTGTGTGTGTGAAGAAAAAAAACAGATTCCTCATTATTGTCATAATTTTCCTTTGCTATCTTTACGGAGCATACAGCCATCACTGGACCTGGTCCTCGAGCATACAGCCATCACTGGAGCTGGTCCTGTGGCAGGAAGCCTGCACCAAGTTTTCACATGCTCATGTTGTAATGGTTTGTGTAGCAATATGTATGACATGATGAGGTTATCAGCCCACACATACAACCTCGTATTAGTGGCCTTGTACGACATGCCTGATGGAGCAGAAGTCATGTTCTTTCTTCATCTGCTCACAGACTGATTTAAAGTTTGATGCGGTGTTTTACCTCAAGGTCAAGTCTAAAACTCCTGGTGTGTTAAAGAACTGTAATCAAGGATGGCACTGCACATAACACAATTTTGTTGATAGTTACTTAGTCTGGCCCTTGTCTTTATGTTGCCAAACATCTTAAAGCTGTCTTCTTCTGATAGTCTTGCGTGGTTGTGATACTTGCGGCATCTTTAGCTTCATACATCATGTACATTTGTTAAATTTTAAAAAGAATGGCATTTTTAAACTGCTAACATATTTTCCTACTTGTGATATCTGATAGCCTGTTACAGCTCTGGTCCCATTGTTATGTAAAGCACCCATCTGGTATGTGCACCAGAATAAAGTATAAAACATTATTTTTTAAACCAAAATGGAAAATAAATGAACATGTTAGGTAACTTGACAACCTGGCACCCTGGATTTGTTGTTTCCTAGTAAGAGTGATATATATATATATAATATATATATATATATATATATATATATATATATATATATATATATATATATATATATATGATGATAGGAAACTCTTTACAGAGCGATACAACAGGAAGCAATCTGATCATCAGAAGAAGTCCCCCCGTCCGACAAGTGTTTCGGCCCTATATACTCCTTTACACTCTAAGGGGGGCGGGCCCACTTGGGTCATGACTCCCAAGCGTCTCAGCTTCCTGTTGTCTTGCATCGAAAATGAACCCATTTCACTTATGGTAGCAACTTTAAATTCCACAACTCCGCCAGCCGTGGAGGCAATTGTGAAAGTAACAAGGAGAAGACAAATTATTCCGTTCATTCCGTCGCACACACTGAGACACCAGCGCGAAGTCAACGAGTCGCCACTGCGCGTTCCCCACTGGACTTTTGATACTGACACCCCTTATAGTATACACCGCTTGTCGCCCCTGAGTCGCAGCCCGTTCACTAGTCCACCACAAACCTCAGCGTATTGTGGACTTAGAAAAATTCCTGGTGTTTTCTGTACCGCAGCGTTTATTGTTACGATCTCCATTCCCCATTGCGGTTGTTCCACAGCCAGCCTGATGCCTTTTCGGCAGTTTCACTAAGCCTCTTCAGGGCCCTTGTTCTCGACTGTCCCCTCAGCCCCAACAGTTTCAATAGATCATACACTGATGCAGCCACAAGCCCTCTTGCGCCCACTTCAACAGCCATGACCCTTGCAGTGAACCCATCGTGTCTCAGATCCGCGGCCAGATCACTATACTTGGCCGCTTTGAACGAATGTTGCTCATCTAATCTGGATTCAAATGGCACTGTCAGTTCAATCAGTATGACCTGAAGCGTTGCTGCAGAATGAAGCACTATATCCGGCCGTCTCCGCGATTTTCTGATACTCTCTGGATATGCCCCTCGTCCAGGTAGGTCTACCGCCATCTCCCAATCATTTGCACAATCAAGAAGAGATGGTAAACTGCTACCAGGTTTATTCGGTTTGGGGTGTGCTGACTTTCCTGCCCTCAGAAAGTATGTGTTTGCGGTGTCTGGCCGGACTTTGCTATTCGCCTTCATTCTTGCCAGATCTATTGTCGCAGCAAGCTCATTTAGCACTTTGTTATGGCGCCAAGTGTATCGCCCTTGCCCTAATGACACCTTACACGCTGAGAGCACGTGTTCAAGTGTCTGCCTCCCCTGGCACAGGGGGCACTGCTCATCATCCGACTTTCCCCATTTCACAAGGTTGGTGGCCGACGGCAGCAGGTCATACAGTGATCTGACAACGAAGCTGAGCCTAAGAGGTGCCATATGCCATATATCATTCCATGTCAAGGACCTCTGCAGGGCTCCTTCCCATGTAGTCCATTGGCCTTGTTGGACCTGCTGCACTGCTTTTTGCAACCTCTTATCATTCTCAGCTTCTCGTATCTCCTGAACTACCATGTCTCTGCGCTCCCTGCTTGATGCCTTGGACCACCAGCGGATGTCTCCATGACCAAATCCCCGTCTATTCGTTTGTGTGTATCCGATTACCTCCCTCAGTTTGAGTGACTCTTGGGCAGCATCAACAGCTTCTTCCACTTTCCACTTCCTTCCCGTTTTCAGTGTGGGCTGAATGGACTTAACCACGTCATCAGCTGACTCGCGTAGCATCATTGCAAGCCTTGCCTTTCCAACTTTGTACTCTTCAACAACTGACTTGAAAGGAAGCAGAAGTTTTGACTTTTTGCAGTACAGTGCTACATCTGACAGACCTGGTGGTACTCCTAGCCATTTCCTCATGAACTTGTTGACCTTCTTCTCTATGGCTTCCACTGTACTTGTGCTTATTTCATATATAAGCAGTGGCCACAGCAACTTTGGTATCAACATGAACTGGAGGCACCACAGCTTGAACTTCCCCAGGAGTCTGCTTTGGTCTATGATCTGTAGCCCTCTGTCTGCCATTTCTATTGTCTGTTGCACTGCCTTTGAGTCTTTTAATGAGGCATCGTATATATATATATAAATGTGTGTGTGATATATTTTGTTTCAAGTTAGTATTTACAACATGTTGACAGTGTATCAAATGTGACCTTTGTCATGGCTTATTGGATAATAGTTCTTTTAAGACTGTAAAATAAAGAAATATATATATACATGGTGTTTCAGAATTATGTATACACACTGTTTTTTGCACGAGGTTATGTGAAAGATCAAGTACATGCACGTAAACTGCAAATATTAAAAGAAATGTGGATAGCAGGAAAAAATATCACCTGACATATGCTCTGTTGTTTGTAGAATCTGTTGGCGATTACCATTTCTTGTGTATCCATGTTCAAGACAGATATTTTGAACAGTTTGCCCAAGTTTAGTTTAAAAAATTGTATGTTTCTGAGCTTTAAAACCAAATTAGATTTATTAAAATTGTTTACATTATTTACGGAATATTAATGCTTAGAGTGTATACATAATTGTCAAACACCTTGTTTTTAAAAACCATACACACAACTCATCCATATTAATGTAAAATTGATAGTCATGAAAATTATTCTGTACCAGGTTGAATTTAACCCCAGGTGGTTCCTAGTGGTCACTGAGGAAGTGAAGAAAGAATAGAGAGAGAGTGAGTGCGTGCGCGTGTGTGGCAACCTCATCCTGTAAAACAAATTCTTACAGAAAGCACTGCTGAGGACTATGATGGAGGCTTCCTACAGTTGTTGAGCCAACTGTTGTCATAGCTCCATGCTCCATATGAAGCACATAAAAAAATGATTACATTTTAATTTGTTGGATGATCAAATACGTGGACAATCCGGTTCAAACTAGACATCAGTCATAATCAGCTTGAGTTGTAATCCTTTTTTTTTTTTTTTGTATGATGGCTCAGCATTTTACAAATTTGTTTGTTTCTGCTCAAATAGTTTTTTTGTGGTAAAATTGTATATTATGGAATATTACTTAACTCTTTAAGTCCCAAGCAAAAAGCAGGGTTTGGTCCAAACAAAAACGGCCACCACAGTGCTTTTTTATTGTTGTTTTGAAAAAAAAATATTTTTTAATGTTCATGTGCATAAATACGAGTTATTTAAAATGAAAGTACTTCCTGTTGGAAATGACGTTTTGAGTTGTTAACATTGGAACAGAGCTCTAAACAGGAGCAAAAAATCCAAAGCCACTTAAATGGAAAAAAGGAAAGGAAAGGAACCCGTTACACGCCCATTGAGGCATATTGGGAATATGGTGTTAGGCCCATATTATCTTGACCGTCGGCACACGAGGGGTGATGTGGTCGGCATCACGCCGGCCGCCTTAACCTTCCCAGAGTAGCTCTGGTACCCATTTGGGGCTGGGTCGACCCAGGAGCCGTTTGTGGCCTAAAAATTTTCCGCCTCATCTGGGGATCGAACCATAGACCACTGCGCTAGGAAGCCACTTAAATGGCTCCTGGGCCAAATAGGTCTAAACCCTGAGCCATTATAGTGGCTCTTGGGGCTTAAAGAGTTAAAATATATTAACATTGTTCTGGTGTGATCTGAGACAGAATAAATTTTTTCTTAGCCAAGATTTCCACAGATGGAAACAAATATCCTGAAAGTAAAAATATTCAACCCAGTAAGAACACCAGACAGTGGTTTATTTATGACTTTTGATGTATCTGTAAACTTGGACAGAGTTTTTATTTGCAGTTGTCATCCAAGATTTAAATACATTTACTCATGATCCACTGTTTTTTCTTATGACTTGCTTAGGAAGTTTTTATTTGTTATAAAAATCATCTTGTGATATTATTTACCCAGATATTTTTGCAGCATATTTGTTAGTACAGTTTTGTGAGTTATGGTTGTTAGTCTAGCTAGAGTTGTCTTAAAATGTCACATGATACATGTGTTTTTACTGGAAACATTGTATGGTTATTTCCCTGTGCACCAGTGAATGTTCTCAGGATAAGATGTTTCTGGACATAAAACCCCCTACACAAGTCTCTTGCCCAAACCAACAAAGACAAACATTAATTCAGTCGTAGAGCACTGACAGTTTTAAGTAATATGTTTACGCCGTCTTATCATTAGTTTGTGCTGTTAACGATAAAGTTTCGGAATGAACTAACAAAATCTTTATTTCATCAGAGTAAAGGAGAGTTATTCAAATATGCACCATTCCTGTTTTCTGCATTACGTTTATTGAGAATTGCTACTATTTATCCACACTGAAAACACTTCTTACCTGGCACTCACATTTCAACATCCAAAGGATGGCCAGATTTGGAATATATTTCATCAAAACTTAGGCAGGGGGGAATCACTTTAATGCACTCTGAAGTTTTTATTTTGTCCCCCAAATGAATATAAATTGTTTTCTTTGCCCTGTGCCTTAAACAAAAGTATTAATAATAAATATTTATACTGTGCTATTTTCAAATATTACAACAAATAAATTTGCATTATAAAATTAGCATTATTGTTCACGTGTTACAAGGTCAACGCTTCATGTTTTGCAATGTAAATTTTGGTTGAATAAATCCAGTGCAACTGCCAAGAAACATGGATCATGCAGCACAGCAGCAATAAATGCTTGTTTATTTATGACTGGAAACTTGTGCCATGTTGTTGATTTTAAATACTGGTCTTTTGTCTTGGCATGTTAACTGTTATAAATAATTTGAAGACTGGTTGTATCTGCTGTAATGTTCACTATATATTATTAGCATCATGAAGCTTCATTTTAAAACATTGTGCCATTATCTTGTGATTTTGAACATGTCAGCCAAATTGTTGTTTCAATGAGTTGTTTTATCCTGTGAAATATTGTCATGAAATCATTAGAATTCTGAGTTTTTCTATGGTACAATCAGTTTATTTAGTAAATTTGATGAACTTTTAACAACTAGAGCATTATTTTTTGTTTATATACTGCTTTTGGTCAGAGCTTTATGCATTGTGATTTCGCTTGAGAGAATTGAACCAAGGTGCTTAGCACTGGTCAATAAATGTGTTGTGTTTTATGGTTTTTATTGCGAGTATTTGTTTTACAAGTTGGAATAAAATTTGTAAACTTTAAACATTCTTTCACTTTAATAGATTTCATCTTGTGATTGTTGAAGACCTCTTGTCACAGTCTGAATGTTGAGAAATTTGTTCAGGTTATTGTGAATAGAAGAGTTTGAGGAGTGTCACAGTATCAAGTGCTGAATGAGCTGGCTTGGTGATCATGTCTCTCCACAACTGCCAGTCCCCAGTACTGCTACTATCAACCTTTCTTGTTGTCACAGTATATTCCAGCTGTCTTCTACTTGTGACATGCCAAAATAATGTGACTGCTTCCTTTTTTATATATAATAAGCTTCTTTTGCATGCTTTCATTACTCTTGTCAGTTGACTACGGTATTTTATCTTTTTTTTTTTAAAGCTAAATACACATCCAACAGAGATCATTTAGCCTGTAGCTGGTTATCCATAACACACTTCCATATGACAGGTTCAGCTGTACGTAACACAAACACAAGAGAACATTTTGTTCCACTTCTAATAACAAAGATTTGTCACACAAAATGTTTTTTATTTCACGGAACAACCAACAGGAACAATACAGCCAGTGTTACCACCACAGTGTCTTCATTGGGGATCAGTGGCATAACAAGGGCAAGGAACTTGTAACACCACCCTGGACAATACTGGTTGCTTGTTGTTTTCAAATGAACATAACCAGTCAAATAAAAATGAGTGTTTATTTGTAAAAACAAAAATTAAACCTGGAAATACACAGTAATAGAAAGCTTACATAATATATTAAGATTTTCTATATATGTTATTCAACTCAAAGTTTAAGTGACACATAGCTTATAAAACGTAGAAATGCATATTTTGTCTTTTTGCTGACCAAAATATAATTTATTTAAAAAAAAATTAAGGGCAATAAAAATAAAAAAAGTGTTGAGAGCAAATATGAGAACAATCAACAACAATAGTTATCCCCAAGTGTTGTACTGAAACATGATGTGACTAAAGTACTGGAGGCCCTTCAAGAGTTGTGCAGTAAGCACTTTATGCACAGACTTTCTACATTCTCAGTAATATATATATATATATATATATCAACCTGATCAATCAATTTAACATACATAAACTCTATGCAAATGTGCCTGTGTTAACTGTGTGCTAATGAGTACATAAATTGTGGACAGGTACAAATCTGTTAACTTTGTGAGTTAACCATAAGCAGACGTTAAAAGGACTTGTGTTCTATATGGTTCTGTGACCGCCAAAGTTGGGCATTCTTCTTCTTCTTCCGTCCTTAGCCACCGACCGTCAAAGCAGTCAGTGGCCATTACGCCTAGTGGCGTCTTAGGGCAACAGCAGATAGGTTTTCTTCGCCATTGTTTCCCATCACGCCTATTGGCGTCTTTAGGGCAACGGCAAATCAATCCATCTGCTGCTGTTTCCGTAATCGAAGTGACCGGCAAACGGGTGATCAGCCCGTTGGTAAAAAGTTGGGCATATTGAGCATAAAAAGGCATTTTCTCACAGCAAGTCTATGTGATCAAGATAATAGGAACATTGGTAAATACACACAGTCAGTCAGCTAATGTGAAAGGACTAGTAGCCCAACATTTACAAGGCAATCAAGCTGATTAATATCACAGACAAATATACACAAGCCAATCAAACTAATCATAATTAAAATGTTCAGTGCCAAAAGCAAGTGTCACACTGATTGTGGTTAAGGACGTGCCTAAAGCAAGTGTCACACTGATTGTGGTTAAGTACGTGCCTAAGGCAAGTGTCACGCTGATTGTGGTTAAGTACGTGCCTCAGGCATATTACTAAAAAGTAAATATGAGCAAAAACAAGTAAGTAGCCATCCACAGCAAATCAGTCAAATGACGAAAATCACAGAAAACAGGTCAGTCAAAGTGGTCAAGATCACAGAAAACAGCAGTCGACAAGCCAGTCCGAGTGGTCAAGCTCATAGAAAACAGTAGCAAATAGGTCAGTCAAAGTGGTAAAGATAACAGTAAACAGGTCAGTCAAGATAACCGAAGACATCAGTAAACAGGTGAGTCAAGATAACTGGAGACAGCAGTAAACAGATCAGTCAGGAGACAGCAGTAAACATGTCAGAGTAATCAAGATAACAGAAGACAGCAGTAAAAAAAGTCAGTCAAAGTAGTCAAGATCACAGAAAACAGCAGTAGACAGGTCAGAGTAATCAAGATCACAGTAAACAAGTCAGTCAAAGTAGTCAAGATCACAGAAAACAGCAGTAAACAGTTAAAGTAGTCAAGATAACAGTAAACAGTTAAAGTAGTCAAGATCACAGAAAACAGAGTAATCAAGATCACAGAAAACAGCAGTAAACAGAGTAATCAAGATCACAGAAAACAGCAGTAAACGAGTTAAAATCACAAAAAAGCAACAAGGCACTATGTATATATAATTACATTTTGTATAAAATATGTGTTTAAGTTTCAAGTAGACCTGTGGTTCTACACACACAAGGAAAAATTGTGATTGCCTTCATGCATGAAACAATGACTGCTATGTCAACCTTTACGTCTGAGAACACAAATCTAAACACCACCACCAACCACAGATGGTAAGGACTTTAGTCGTTTCATAACAGGAAAGTTATAATACACAAAGTTAGAATCTGAATTCTCCACAACCACAGAGTTGTGTTCTCAAATTTAGATGCTACGTGACTCTTTTATTTTCAAAAAATCAGATTTTTGTTGTTGTTTTGCTTATTTTAAACATCGAGTTTATGTGCTATCGTACACACTCAGAATTGTATTATAAATACAAGAAAATATATTTAGATGCTATGTGAGCCATACATAATCAGATAACTTTTTTTTCTAAACATTAAATCTATGTGCTATCATACGCACTCAGAATCATGTTTTAATAAGTTTTATATACAATAAAATAAATAATGTTTTGATGCTATGTGAGCCATGCATGATATACAAATCTTATTTTTTTATTATTTCAAGATATCAAGTTTATGTGCTATCATACACAATCAGAACCATGTTTTAAATACAATAAAATATAATATATTTAGATGCTATGAGAGTTATACATAGTCAAAATGTGATTTAAGAAAAATATATATAGTTTTTAAAGACTGTCTGAATTACTGGCACCAGGTTCTCAAACAAAAATCTTTTCTGTATGACTGACAGAGTCCTCATATAAACAACATTTTTATTCCAATGTTCTAGACAGGAAGTATAACGCAACAACCAGCCAGTCCAGAGCTAAAAGTGGCATAAGAAAATAATAAGTTAGAATGTACAATATAGTCACAAAATAATACTTCTCACTTCAACATCAGTCACAAGTAAAGCAGATGACAAAGTCGTTAAATAAATGCTTCAGAACAAAGCACTTTTAAATAAAATAATTAGCATTCATCAATCAACATCTTGTAAGGCACTCAAATAATCTGTACAATTTTTATTTCCCCTCATGATTTTGTTTTTTTTTAAATGATGGATTTGTGGGTGGGACAGAACTGCAGTGTAGGTCAGATGGAGAGTCGTATATAATTATCAAAGTATTGCAGACGTCATGCTTTATTATGAAAGTAATGGAGAGTCCCGTATAATGATATCTGCTTCAGTGTTTCCCAAGCAAAACGTTTATCAGTTGCCAGTGACATAAAAATGTATCATTTTCAAGCCTACCAAAGGATGGTCCAGAACAAAAATCAGTGATGAGCTGCAGTCACATGATCTCGATGGAACAAAAGCGAATGATGGTGATGACAGTGAACACAAAATATTGGCAGAAATGATTTTCTGCAGAAAATGCGTGCATACCATGGACAAAGAAGAAATCAAATAAAAATACATCAGATAACAAGATGACTGCTTCATTCAATAAAGGTCAAGTCAATGGGTGCTGGTGACTGTGTCTCTCAATCTCCAATGCTCTCAAGTGTCTGGGTTAGTTATGTCTTCAATCTCGTCCCATGTCATGTGATCAGTGATGTCTTCAATCTTGTCCCGTGTCATGTGATCAGTTATGTCTTCAATCTTGTCCCATGTCATGTGATCAGTCTTGTCAGTGTATTCCTTTTTCTGTCTACCTCATCCTACCTTGCAGCTGAATTGACCAGTTGTAACCAGATTCCTTAATTTTTCTCTTTTCATGGCATGTCCAAACAAATTTGACTGCCTGCACCTTAACTCTTACTATACGGGAGCTAAAACCGCGTTTTTACGCGCTAGTTTAGCTATCGTTACCGTCGCGCGCCACTTGAACTGGCAAGCCGTAAAATTGGTACTAAACCCGCGCCACTTCACGGGGCTTGCCGGATACTAAGAGTTAAAGTACTGAGTAACAACTTTCTTCAGCTTCTCTGAGAACTTTCTATTTCATTTTCTGGTTGACTTGACTGCATCCTTCTGTGGAACCACATCTGCGCTGCTTCCAATTTTCTGTCCACCTGTTTGTTCATTGTCCAAGTCTCACATGCATAAAGTAATATAGAATGCTCACAGCACTTTAACATTCTTTTTCTTACTACCAATGATCCCTTTTTTTTTGTTTGTTGGTAAGAATATTTTTCTCTTTCTGCCTCTACTAGTCTATTCTTGCCTTGATTTCAGTTACATATTTAACCTCTGATCTTAGCTGGCCACAAATCTGAACTGAAGGATTTCCTAAACCTGGTGGCCACCAAAGAGATGAAGACAAAGTATGTAGATGTAGACTGAAAGGGAAGGACCTGCAATGACATAACAAGATGGCTGGAAAAACTGCAAGTATTTGATGTACATCATCATTTTGTGTTTCACATGGAGCATGGAACAACCAGCTGGCACACATTACAGGAAGTCTGGCCCACATAACAACCAGCTGACCTACATTACAGGACGTCTGCATCAAAGTATTCATGTGGTCCTGCAGCAGTGGTTATAGTGACAATTTGTTGTACACAATGATGTTTCAAGCCCCGTAAACAACCTTATATTAGTTGCCTCATGAGACATGCCTGGGTGAGCTGCAGTTGTATCCTGTCTTTGTCTCCTAACAGACCCCCCCCCCCCCCCCGGCACTACACGGAGCATAATAAGGCATACTTAAAAGATGGACAGCTGTTGCCAGTCACATGATAATGTTGTCAATTACATAAATATATTGTCATCTCATATATGTCAGAGATACAAGAATCTTAGCATCTCATGGACGTGAGGGACATAAAAATGTTATCATCGCAAGGTTATCAGTGACATAAAAACGTTGTCATCTCAAAGCTGTCAGTGACATTAAAATGTTGTCATCTCACAGCTGTCAGTGACATTAAAATGTCATCTTACAGCTGTCAGTGACATTAAAACGTTGCCATCTCACAGCTGTCAGTGACATTAAAATGTTGTCATCTCAGCTGTCAGTGACATTAAAATGTTGTCATCTCACAGCTGTCAGTGACATTAAAATGTTGTCATCTTACAGCTGTCAGTGACATTAAAACGTTGCCATCTCACAGCTGTCAGTGACATTAAAATGTTGTCATCTCACAGCTGTCAGTCACACAAGCACATACCATCCTACAGATATGTCTACATGTTCTATATCTGTAAAGTTTTAGTTAACACATTTTCAATGAAAAAATGAGTCATTGTCTATGCAAAAGTGCTTCAATATGAATTTGACCATTTAAAAAAAAAAAAAAATTATATAAACTACGCTATATGACTTTGTAACCTTTCTTGAATATTAAATGCACATTATACCCTGCTTTCAGTCTTAACAAGCAATCGTGTGGTTTAACATATAATCTAGTGATTTACTACATCAGCTAGTGTTGACTGGGAAACCAGTGATTTACTGAATGATGAGAGATGTAGTGGTTTAAAAGGTAATTGGTAGTTTCTTGAATGACAAGTGATTTAGTGGTTTAACACATTAACTCCCGAATTGAAAAACACACTGCAGCCGAATTAAATTTTTTTCCCATTTTCATCCTGTAGGTGTTTGCACAAAGTAAGCTGTAGTTTTCGTAATTGTTTACAGATTTTTATGAATTACACGTCATTTTAAAGATAAATGAATGTACTATTACAATAAACACCGGCTGTAACTCTAATAGGGGTTGTTGCTATTTAACGGCCCTCCGATGGCCGAGGACTTGCAATATTTTAACAATTATAACTGCTTGCGCCCCATCTCTATCAAAATCACAATTTCAATCAATGTGCACACCGTTTTCACTCTTGTCCTCGTCGCCAGATCTATCAGTCAATTGTTGAAACACGTTTCTATCCTATTCAGCCATTAGACGAGATGTACACGCATGTTTTTTAGTCCTATCACTAGTTGCCACGGTAAACAGTTTTACACGATTTGATAACTAACCCAAAACGCTAAAAAAAAATATGAACATAATATCAATTTTCCAGTGTTCTACAACAACCATGCTTTGGGAATTTGTTTTCCGGTGGCAACTTAAAATCTCGAACCAGATCAGAGAGTGTTTCAGTACATTTTTCATTCGTTTTATTACTAAAATTAGATTGGCGCTCTGAGCGGCTTGTGGTCCAAATGTGATTATTTTGTGAGCTGCTGACAGCGGCTTGCGGTAGTTAATGTGTTAAAAGGCAATCAGTGATTTATTGAATGACAAGTGGTTTAAAAGGCAATCAGTGGTTTATTGAAAAATGAGTGGTTTAGTGGTTTAAAATGCAATTTGTGGTTTACTGAATGATGAAAGGCTTAGTGGTTTAAAAGGCAACCGGTGATTTATAGAATGATGAGTGGTTAGTGGTTTAAAAGGCAACCGGTGATTTATAGAATGATGAGTGGTTAGTGGTTTAAAAGGCAACTGGTGGTTTATTGAATGATGAGTGGTTAGTGGTTTAAAAGACAACTGGTGGTTTATGAATGCTCCAATGGTTTAATGTGCAATCAGGGGTTTATTGCGTGATGAATGATCAAATGGGTCAGTACAAAATCTAGGAATGTAGAGCAAAATCTAGTGGTTGAATGTACAATTAACTGGTGTAATACAATTTAGCAGTTTCATGTACAATCTAGTGGTGTAATATACAATCTAGTGGTGTAATGTACAATTTACTGGCATAATGTACATGTGGCAGTGAAACTACCACCTGTCTGATAGGCTGTCCATATGACATCATAAGATAATAATGAACAGATAGCCTCTAAACAGAAAAGAATAAATGCCGGAAGGGAGCTAGATTAACTAATAAAATGATTGGTCTCTAGCAGAGGTGCTATAAAAAAAAAAACACAAATACGCAATACTCGCACCTGACGTTACCCTGGGAAGGCAAGGTTGTAGAAAAAGAACTTGGATACCAGACTTCTACAGGGGAACAGCTAGTAATTTCGTTCCTCCCAAAACTGATCTCAAAACAATGTAGTCTACTGATGTCCAGTACAACCTCAACAGGAATGAACAGGCTGCACACTGAAGATGATATTAATCAACATGAAGAGTGGGAGCCGCGCTAGCGTAGTGGTTACAACACCGCTCTGGCGACCGGGTGATTCAGGATCAAACCCGGGCGACGGCATTTGAGGATTTTTCGTCGACCGGGAATTGGACTGGATTAACTCGAGACCTGGCGATGACATTTGAAGGAGTGTCGTCGACCAGGGATTGGCGGCTCCTGAGCCGACCCAGCTCTAATGGGTACCTCCGAAATCGGCGAGTATCTGCCTGAATGGCGAGGGACACCTGTCTCTGTACAAGAAAAGGGATACTCACGTAAAATCAATGTCAGGTTAGACATTAACAATAACCTGAGATTTCGCCTCGAGTATTAGCGGGCGTACGAAAAAAAAAAAAAAACATGAAGAGCACAATTAAATGCCGTTCCAACTTGGAGGAAGTTATTCTCATTTCACCTCGCTGGTTACTGGTTTTGTAACACCAGTGATATATTATACACGTGAGTAGTCTCGAATCAATACACATTATAGAAGTGTTTAACCAGGGTACAACTTTACATTCTTTGGCCGACACTAAATCTGAAGTTATAATTCACTAACTATGCCTAGAGAATTTGAGCTAACGGACTAAATTGACGGTTCAGCATAAAGCAAGGGAATGACAAGTTTGCTAACGACATTGAACCTATGTGCCAATGACAAGTTTGCTAACGACACTGAACCTATGTACCAATGACAAGTTTGCTAACGACATTGAGTATATGTACCAATGACAAGTTTGCTAATGACATTGAACCTATGTACCAATGAAAGTTTGTTAACGACGTTGAACCTATGTACCAATGTACTAAATTGACGGTTCAGCATAAAGCAAGGGAATGACAAGTTTGCTAACGACATTGAACCTATGTGCCAATGACAATTTTAGTTAGCGAGACTCAACAATAAGCCAAGATAAGAACAACCACCGTGATGATGACCTAGACTAGATTTTATGCCTGACATCAGATCCATACGACTAGAGATCATTACATCAGAATAAACGAAGAATTTCAATAAAGAATATTTCAACCTACTTATTTGGGAGATGTCACTCTGCATTTTGGAATTACGTTGTCTTTGTTGATGACTTTTGTTTAAATTAACTTCTTACGTTATGAAGTTGAATTGTCCTACACCAATTGCTGCTTAAACTGCTTGAATTGTTATAATTGTCTTACGATAAAACACACGACATCTTATGATTTACCGAAAACAACATGAAGTACTACCAACGTCTATACGACTAAACCTCTATACACCCGGTCCAAGAGTAATGTGTCTCGGCCAATCTGGTAACGTAGGCATATACATGTGTATATGTCTTAGCATCTGTCTACCTGGCAGCGTCTGCTGAAACTTGTACGACCAGCCTGCTACATACAATCTAATGGCGTAATGTACAATCTAGTGGTGTAATGTACAATCTAGTGGTGTAATGTACAATCTAGTGGTATATAGTCTATTGGTGTAATGTACAATCTAGTGGTGTAATGTTAATCTAGTGGTATACAATCTAGTGGCAAAATGTACAATCTATTGGTGTAATGTACAATCTAGTGGCGTAATGTTAATCTAGTGGTGTAATGTACAATCTAGTGGTATACAATCTAGTAGTATAATGTACAATCTAGTGGTGTAATGTTAATCTAGTGGCGTAATGTTAATCTAGTGGCATAATGTACAATCTAGTAGTGTAATGTACAATCTAGTGGCGTAATGTTAATCTAGTGGCATAATGTACAATCTAGTAGTGTAATGTACAATCTAGTGGTGTAATGTACAATCTAGTGGCGTAATGTTAATCTAGTGGCATAATGTACAATCTAGTAGTGTAATGTACAATCTAGTGGTGTAATGTAACACTACAGAGATACTGAAACATGTGACACATAATAGTTTATTGTAGAGATATTTTGATATGTGAAATATGAGTTTATTGGAAAGATATAACAATTTATAGTAAAACTGAGATATGTGAATTATACCAGTTAATTGTAGAAAAACTGTGATATGTGAATTATACTAATTCACTGTAGAGATACTGTGATATGTGAATTATACCAGTTTACTGTGGCGATATTTGATATGTAAAACATACCAGAGATACTGAGGTCTATGAAATGACAAGGCCATCTGTGAACTGTTTTACCTGACGTGAGAAAAAAATTAAATTTTCCTAACACCTGACAAAACTCAGAATGGGCTATTTTTGTGTGTGTGGACTGCTTGTTTTTAAGATTCTCCTGTGAAACAACAAAACATACAAAATGATAGTGTGGTTGTGCCACGTCAACATGACATAACATTTCCATCGTTAATATTAACCAAGTTAGTACAAGTAAACAGGATATAACATTTTCACCTTTACCACCAACTACAGACATCAATACAAGCAAACATGAAATAACATTTCCATCATTAATATTAACCAAGTTAGTACAAGTAAACAGGATATAACATTTTCACCTTCACCACCAACTACGGACATCAATACAAGCAAACATGACATAACATGTACCATTTTTTAAGATTAACTAGAAATCTTCAATCAGCAGACAGGCAGTAGGATGTCCATCTTTCTTAAATATAGTACTAATGTGCTGACAATAACAGATTCAAAATGAAGAGCACTTAATAAAATAGAGAAAAGTGGTTTTGTTTGTTTTTCTGTGCACTGATTACCATCTCTGGCCCTCCCTTGTCAGGTTGTTATCCAGATTTTTCACCACACTGTGCCAAACGTCTGCTCCTAGTCAGCTGACTTTCTTGTGTCTCAACCCTGTTCAGTGTGAGGCTGGTCTACGGACATTCTTCATAAATTTCTGTGATATAAAAAAAACCTCAGACGTTAATATGATCAACAAAATATTTATGTACATTAATCAGGTTCCTATAGAAATATGTGGTAGATATACAGTCCAATAAAAAACATACTTTCAATTCATATGACAAGGCAGTTCTATTATATGGCTGTGAAACATGGAGAACAATTACTATTACAACTGAGAAGTTACACACTTTCATAAATGGGTGCTTGCATGGAATAGAAAAATTGAAATGGTATGACAAGATGGCTAATGTGGAACTGATGACAAGATGACTAATGTAGAACTGATGGCAAGATGACTAAAGTGGAACTGATGACTTACTTACTTAGTCGTTCCCCTTCTACCGTGAGGTGTAGAGGTTTGGAAGAGAGAGTGCCAGACTATCCTATCGGCTGTCTTCTTCCTGGCCTGGTTCCATTCTAGTCCTCGGTCCTTCAAAGATTGTCTAATGTTGTCCTCCCAGCGGACTCTGGGGGTCTAGATCCCTGGCTCTTTGTTTCCCATGCTTGTCGTGGTAGCCGATCTTCTCCCATTCTGCAGACATGGCCAAACCATCTTAGTTGGAACTGTTCTACTTGGGTCTGCAGGGGGTGGGATTTTAAGCCTTGACGTATCGTCTGGTTGCGGACCATGTCTCTTCTTGTTACTTCAACCACCTTCCTCAGATACCTCATTTCTGAGGTTTGGATCTGGCTTTTGTGGGTTGTAGTCATTGCCCATGACTCGCATCCATATGTTAAGACTGGGACATAGGTGGAGCGGTATACAGTCATCTTCGTTTTCTTACCAACCTCTCTCTTACTTACTTACTTAGTCGTTCCCCTTCTACCGTGAGGTGTAGAGGTTTGGAAGAGAGAGCGCCAGACTATTCTATCGGCTGTCTTCCTCCTGGCCTGGTTCCATTCTAGTCCTCGGTCCTTCAAAGATTGTCTAATGTTGTCCTCCCAACGGACTCTGGGTCGTCCTCGGGGTCTGGATCCTTGGCTCTTTGTTTCCCATGCTTGTCGTGGTAGCCGATCTTCTCCCATTCTGCAGACATGGCCAAACCATCTTAGTTGGGACTGTTCTACTTGGGTCTGTAGGGGGTGGCATTTTAGGCCTTGACGTATCGTCTGGTTGCGTACCATGTCTCTTCTTGTTACTTCAACCACCTTCCTCAGATACCTCATTTCTGAGGTTTGGATCTGGCTTTTATGGGTTGTAGTCATTGCCCATGACTCGCATCCATATGTCAAGACTGGGACATAGGTGGAGCGGTATACAGCCATCTTCGTTTTCTTACCAACCTCTCTCTTGCTGAGGAATCCTCGATTTATGGCCTGAAAAAGTCTCCCAGCTGCTGCTTTTCGAGTGGCCAACTCTTCTTTGATGCCTCCCTTTCGGTCTATAATAGCTCCGAGGTATTTAAAGTGGTCAACCTGCTCCAGGACCTGTTCTCCCAGCTTAATCTGATGCCTTCTTTCTTCTCGTGATATCACCATGGATTTTGTTTTAGAGCTGCTTATGACCATCCCTCTCTTCTCCAGCTCTTCCTTCCAGACTTGCAGGTTGGATTGGAGATGTGCCTCTGATTTAGCAATCAGGGCAACATCATCAGCAAATGCCAGCTCTGAAATATAGACCTGTCTCATCTTCCAGTACCCCACTGAATACTTTCTTGTTCTCTCCTTACATGCCTTGATGACATCGTCCATAAGGAGTATGAAGAGGTAAGGTGATAGGATATCACCTTGTCTTACACCAGTGGTGGTCCTGAACTCTTCTGACTTATGGTTTGCTGTCCTCACATAATTTCTGCAAGACTTGTAGAAGCTCTGTATAGCATGAATCAGAGGTGCTGGAATATTCTTCCTTGCCAAACAGTCCCAAAGTTTGCTCCAAGGGACCCTGTCAAACGCCTTTTCCAGATCTATGAAACAAAGATGGATCTCACTCTTATACTCAAGGGCCTTTTCACTCAGCTGTCTGAGTGTGAAGATTAGGTCTTGAGTACTTCGGTTTGCTCGGAATCCGCACTGGACCTCATCCAATTGTGGCTCAGCTAGGCGTCGGAGTCTCTGCTCTAGGATTCTAGAGTAGATTTTTCCAGGGACACTGAGAAGGGATATGCCTCTATGGTTTCCACACTGTCGGTTGTCACCCTTTTAGAAAATTGGTGTTATGATGGTAATCTCCCAATCCTTTGGTATGGTCTTGTTGCACCATGCTGCCTGTAGGACCCTTAAGAGTAATAGGTCGCCTGATGCTCCCATGTACTTAACCATTTCTGGTGTTATACTATCTTACCAACCTCTCTCTTGCTGAGGAATCCTCGATTTATAGCCTGAAAAAGTCTCCCAGCTGCTGCTTTTCGAGTGGCCAACTCTTCTTTGATGCCTCCCTTTCGGTCTATAATAGCTCTGAGATATTTAAAGTGGTCAACCTGCTCCAGAACCTGATCTCCCAGTTTAATCTGATGTCTTCTTTCTTCTAGTGATATCACCATGGATTTTGTTTTAGAGATGCTTATGACCATCCCTCTCTTCTCCAGCTCTTCCTTCCAGACTTGCAGGTTGGATTGGAGATGTGCCTCTGATTTAGCAATCAGGGCAACATCATTAGCAAATGCCAGCTCTGAAATACATACCT
Source organism: Oreohelix idahoensis (assembly GCA_024509875.1). Taxonomy (NCBI): domain Eukaryota; kingdom Metazoa; phylum Mollusca; class Gastropoda; order Stylommatophora; family Oreohelicidae; genus Oreohelix; species Oreohelix idahoensis. The sequence goes on along the minus strand of JAMPIV010002255.1, from coordinate 151,229 downwards.
GTCTCATCTTCCAGTACCCCACTGATGACAAGATGACTAATGTGGAACTGATGACAAGATCACTAATGTGGTACTGATGACAAGATGAGTAATATGGAACTGATGACAAGATGACTAATGTAGAACTGATGACAAGATGACTAACGTGGAACTGATGACAAGTTGACTAATGTGGAACTGATGAAAAGATGACTAATGTGGAACAGATGACTAATGTAGAACTGATGACAAGATGACTAATGTGGAACTGATGACAAGATGACTAATGTGGAACTGATGACAAGATGACTAATGTGGAAAAGATGACTAATGTAGAACTGATGACAAGATGACTAATATGGAACAGATGACAAGTTGACTAATGTAGAACTGATGACAAGATGACTAATGTGGAACAGATGACTAATGTAGAACTGATGATAGGATGACTAATGTGGAACTGATGACAAGATGACTAATGGGGAACTGATGACAAGATGACTAATGTGGAACTGGTGATAAGATGACTAATGTAGAACTGATGATAAGTTCATTTATGTGGACAAGTACAAGTGGAACAAGAGATGAGACATTGTTGGAGACAGATAGGACACACACTGAGGAAACATAATGACACCACCAACCAACCAACCAGCCAGCCTTAGAACCACCAGACTTACAGAAGCAGAGGTCAACCAAAAACACATGGAGAAGAGAACTGGAGATAGAAATGAAAATAAAGTGGAAGACATGAAAAGACCTTGACCTGATGTCATGTGACAGAAGACTTCACCTGCAGGAGGCCTATGCTCCATGTGTCGCTAAAGGATAATGAATGAAGCCCGACAGCCCCCCCCCCCCATGGGGTCTCTCAGCAGACAAAGAATAAGGGGTGACTACTACCAGGTTGTGTATGTCATAAGGGGTGACTACTATGAGGTTGTGTATGTCATAAGGGGTGACTACTATGAGGTTGTGTATGTCATAAGGGGTGACTACTACCAGGTTGTGTATGTCATAAGGGGTGACTACTACCAGGTTGTGTATGTCATAAGGGGTGACTACTACCAGGTTGTGTTTGTCATAAGGGGTGACTACTATGAGGTTGTGTATGTCATAAGGGGTGACTACTACCAGGTTGTGTATGTCATAAGGGGTGACTACTACCAGGTTGTGTATGTCACAAGGGGTGACTACTACCAGGTTGTGTATGTCATAAGAGGTGACTACTACCAGGTTGTGTATGTCATAAGGGGTGACTACTACCAGGTTGTGTATGTCATAAGGGGTGACTACTACCAGGTTGTGTATGTCATAAGGGGTGACTACTACCAGGTTGTGTTTGTCATAAGGGGTGACTACTACCAGGTTGTGTATGTCATAAGGGGTGACTACTATAAGGTTGTGTATGTCATAAGGGGTGACTACTACCAGGTTGTGTATGTCACAAGGGGTGACTACTACCAGGTTGTGTATGTCATAAGAGGTGACTACTACCAGGTTGTGTATGTCATAAGGGGTGACTACTACCAGGTTGTGTATGTCATAAGGGGTGACTACTACCAGGTTGTGTATGTCATAAGGGGTGACTACTACCAGGTTGTGTATGTCATAAGGGGTGACTACTACCAGGTTGTGTATGGGGCAAATAAATCGATACAGAAACCACAACTGGACCAGCATATGAGAACTTTGATGAAGGTTTTCTGTAAGCAGACTAGATGCAGCAATAACTCCATTAGGAATACACAAAAACTGAAGAAGAAATCCCAAAGCTACAGAAGTAACACAGCTAGGTATCCCTGATAAGAAACAAACTACAGAAGTAACACGGCAAGGTATTTCTGGAAAGAAACAAACTACAGAAGTAACACAGCAAGGTATCCCTGGAAAGAAACAAACTACAGAAGTAACATGGCAAGGTATCCCTGGAAAGAAACACAGAAGTAACACAGCAAGGTATCCCTGGAAAGAAACAAAAAACAGAAGTAACATGGCAAGGTATCCCTGGAAAGAAACAAACTACAGAAGTAACACAGCAAGGTATCCCTGAAAAGAAACACAGAAGTAACATGGCAAGGTATCCCTGGAAAGAAACACAGAAGTAACATGGCAAGGTATCCCTGGAAAGAAACAAACTACTGAAGTAACATGGCAAGGTATCCCTGGAAAGAAACACAGAAGTAACACAGCAAGGTATCCCTGGTAAGAAACAAAAAACAGAAGTAACATGGCAAGGTATCCCTGGAAAGAAACAGAATTAACACAGCAAGGTATCTCTGGTAAGAAACAAACTACTGAAGTAACACGGCAAAGTATCCCTGGTAAGAAACAAAAAACAGAAGTAACATGGCAAGGTATCCCTGGTAAGAAACAAAAAACAGAAGTAACACAGCAAGGTATCCCTGGAAAGAAACAAACTACTGAAGTAACATGGCAAGGTATCCCTGGAAAGAAACACAGAAGTAACACAGCAAGGTATCCCTGGTAAGAAACAAAAAACAGAAGTAACATGGCAAGGTATCCCTGGAAAGAAACAAACTACTGAAGTAACACGGCAAAGTATCCCTGGTAAGAAACACAGAAGTAACACGGCAAGGTATTCCTGGAAAGAAACACAGAAGTAACACGGCAAGGTATCCCTGGAAAGAAACACAGAAGTAACACAGCAAGGTATCCCTGGTAAGAAACAAACTACTGAAGTAACACAGCAAGGTATCCCTGGTAAGAAACAAAAAACAGAAGTAACACGGCAAGGTATCCGTGGTAAGAAACAAACTACTGAAGTAATACAGCAAGGTATCCCTGGTAAGAAACAAAAAACACAAGTAACACGGCAAGGTATCCCTGGTAAGAAACAAACTACTGAAGTAACACAGCAAGGTATCCCTGGAAAGAAACAAACTACTGAAGTAACACGGCAAGGTATCCCTGGAAAGAAACACAGAAGTAACACAGCAAGGTATCCCTGGTAAGAAACAAAAAACAGAAGTAACACGGCAAGGTATCCCTGGAAAGAAACAAACTACTGAAGTAACACGGCAAGGTATCCCTGGAAAGAAACACAGAAGTAACACAGCAAGGTATCCCTGGTAAGAAACAAAAAACAGAAGTAACATGGCAAGGTATCCCTGGAAAGAAACAAACTACTGAAGTAACACAGCAAGGTATCCCTGGTAAGAAACACAGAAGTAACACGGCAAGGTATCCCTGGAAAGAAACATAGAAGTAACACGGCAAGGTATCCCTGGAAAGAAACACAGAAGTAACACGGCAAGGTATCCCTGGAAAGAAACACAGAAGTAACACGGCAAGGTATCCCTGGAAAGAAACACAGAAGTAACACAGCAAGGTATCCCTGGTAAGAAACAAAAAACAGAAGTAACACGGCAAGGTATCCCTGGTAAGAAACACAGAAGTAACACGGCAAGGTATCCCTGGAAAGAAACATAGAAGTAACACGGCAAGGTATTCCTGGTAAGAAACACAGAAGTAACACGGCAAGGTATCCCTGGAAAGAAACACAGAAGTAACACAGCAAGGTATCCCTGGTAAGAAACAAAAAACAGAAGTAACATGGCAAGGTATCCCTGGAAAGAAACAAACTACTGAAGTAACACGGCAAGGTATCCCTGGAAAGAAACACAGAAGTAACACGGCAAGGTATCCCTGGAAAGAAACACAGAAGTAACACGGCAAGGTATCCCTGGAAAGAAACACAGAAGTAACACAGCAAGGTATCCCTGGTAAGAAACAAAAAACAGAAGTAACAGCAAGGTATCCCTGGAAAGAAACAAACTACTGAAGTAACACAGCAAGGTATCCCTGGAAAGAAACAGAAGTAACACAGCAAGGTATCCCTGGTAAGAAACAAAAAACAAGTAACAGCAAGGTATCCCTGGAAAGAAACAAACTACTGAAGTAACACAGCAAGGTATCCCTGGTAAGAAACAAAAAACAGAAGTAACACGGCAAGGTATCCCTGGTAAGAAACACAGAAGTAACACAGCAAGGTATCCCTGGAAAGAAACAAACTACTGAAGTAACACGGCAAGGTATCCCTGGAAAGAAACACAGAAGTAACACAGCAAGGTATCCCTGGTAAGAAACAAAAAACAGAAGTAACACAGCAAGGTATCCCTGGTAAGAAACAAAAAACAGAAGTAACATGGCAAGGTATCCCTGGAAAGAAACAAACTACTGAAGTAACACGGCAAGGTATCCCTGGAAAGAAACACAGAAGTAACACAGCAAGGTATCCCTGGTAAGAAACAAAAAACAGAAGTAACACAACAAGGTATCCCTGGAAAGAAACACAGAAGTAACACGGCAAGGTATCCCTGGTAAGAAACAAACTACAGAAGTAACACAGCAAGGTATCCCTGGAAAGAAACAAACTACTGAAGTAACACGGCAAGGTATCCCTGGAAAGAAACACAGAAGTAACACGGCAAGGTATCCCTGGTAAGAAACACAGAAGTAACACGGCAAGGTATCCCTGGAAAGAAACACAGAAGTAACACGGCAAGGTATCCCTGGAAAGAAACAAACTACTGAAGTAACAAGGCAAGGTATCCCTGGAAAGAAACAAACTACTGAAGTAACAAGGCAAGGTATCCCTGGAAAGAAACACAGAAGTAACACGGCAAGGTATCCCTGGAAAGAAACACAGAAGTAACACGGCAAGGTATCCTTGGAAAGAAACAAACTACAGAAGTAACATGGCAAGGTATCCCTGGTAAGAAACAAACTACAGAAGTAACATGGCAGGGTCTCCCTGGTAAAAAACAAACTACAGAAGTAACACGGCAAAGTATCCCTGGTAAGAAACAAACTACAGAAGTAATACGGGACAGTTTCCATGGTATAAAAAATGAACATCAGTTGTGTAGCCTGTAACTGAACTTACCACCATCATCTAGATCATTTGGCAGACCATCTTGTGGAACATCATCATACAGAGGTTGATCTTCATCACTGAAACAAAATCACATAGTGTTAAATTAACTTTTGTCACATCAGCCACACACTGTGCTATGATATTCTCCATGAGATATGCTACATATAAGTCTGTTCCATGTCACATGTATAACATTATGATAGTCTCTATCCCATGTCACACATATAACATTATGATAGTTTCTATCCCATGTCACACATATAACATTATGATAGTCTCTATCCCATGTCACACATATAACATTATAATAGTTTATATCCCATGTCACACATATATATTATGGTAGTTTCTACCCCATGTCACACCTATAACATTATAATAGTTTCTATCCCATGTCACACATATTCATCATCATGTGACGTATTCTTTCCAGAACGTTGTCTCCATTACAGCTGCTCTGAACGCATCACGATTCTGGGCAAGTCGACCTGCATCAGCCAAAGACAAGTTCAGACTCTCTGTGATGTCCTGGGTCCACCGTCGTCTAGGTCGACCCCTTCCCCTTTTTCCAGGGACCATGCCTTCCATCACTGTTTTTTTCCAGACTATTATGTCTTTTTATATGACCGAAAAATTTCAGCTTCCTTATTGCGATGGTATTTAGGAGCCAATGTTCCTGTACATTTAGTGAGTGCAGTACTTCTCTGTTGGTCTTTTTTTCTGTCCAGGGTATTCTATGTCACACATATAACATTATGATAGTCTCTATCCCATGTCACACATATAACATTATAATAGTTTATATCCCATGTCACACATATATATTATGGTAGTTTCTACCCCATGTCACACCTATAACATTATAATAGTTTCTATCCCATGTCACACATATAACATTATGATAGTTTCTGTCCCATGTCACACATATAACATTATGATAGTTTCTGTCCATGTCACACATATAACATTATAATATTTTCTATCCCATGTCACACGTATAACATTATGATAGTTTCTATCCCATGTTACACATATAACATTATAATAATTTCTGTCTCATGTCACACATATAACTACTACATCATATAACATTATGATAGTCTGTCCCACATACTACATATATTATGACCATCTGTGTCCAATATACTACATATAACATTATGATAGTCTCTGTCGTAAGAACTACACGTGAACAACATTTTATGTTATGAAAGTCTCTGTTACACCAAATCATATTATGTGTTATGACAAACTCTGTCAAACAAACTACATATCATTCATAACTTTAGTTATGACATAAATGACTATCACCTGTGTGTTACTGGGACCAAAAGGGCAGCAAAGAATAGTAACAATGTGACCTACCAGGCATGTATAAAAAAATAACTAAGGAAGGTTGGACATGGGGCAGGTTACCCCATCCTGTATAAATCTTAAAAACCACAAATACTTGAACAAACAATATGGGAAAGTCAATTAGGTTCAACAAAGTCACCGATGTAAAACTGATGACAAGGTTACCAATGTAGAACTGATGATAAGGTTACCTATGTAGAACTGATGACAAAGTCACCAATGTAGAACTGATGACAAGGTTATCAATGTAGAACTGATGACAAGGTTACCAATGTAGAACTGATGATAGGTTACCAATGTAGAACTGATGACATGGTTATCAATGTAGAACTGATGACATAGTTATCAATGTAGAACTGATGATAAGGTTACCAATGTAGAACGGATGACAAGATCACCAATGTGGAACTGATGACAAGATCACCAATGTGGAACTGATGACAAGATCACCAATGTGGAACTGATGACAAGAACTAGTTGAACAAGAGATAAAAAGATGCTGGCGATGGACAGGAGACAGACTGTGGAAACCTGCTGATTGCATTACAAGGCAATCTTGACATGTGTTACAGGCCTTTGTTTCATGGGGAGTTAATGGTAATGACAGAATAATGTAAAACATGACCTACAATCAGTCTAGTTAAACAATCATAGAATGTCTTATGACTGAACTGACTTATCTTGTCATCCTTATTTCCTAGTTAAACAATCATAGAATGTCTTATGACTGAACTGACTTATCTTGTCATTCTTATTTCCTAGTTAAACAATCATAGAATGTCTTATGACTGAACTGACTTATCTTGTCATCCTTATTTCCTAGTTAAACAATCATAGAATGTCTTATGACTGAACTGACTTATCTTGTCATCCTTATTTCCTAGTTAAACAATCATAGAATGTCTTATGACTGAACTGACTTATCTTGTCATCCTTATTTCCTAGTTAAACAATCATAGAATGTCTTATGACTGAACTGACTTATCTTGTCATCCTTATTTCCTAGTTAAACAATCATAGAATGTCTTATGACTGAACTGACTTATCTTGTCATCCTTATTTCCTAGTTAAACAATCATAGAATGTCTTATGACTGAACTGACTTATCTTGTCATCCTTATTTCAGATACAAACAATCAACACTTACTCTTCTTTTGATGGATAAGCTCCCTTTGCTTGGTTGGCCATTGCCTGCAAGTAAACGAAAACATACTGTACTGACATAATATATCAACCATTATGAGCTGTCTCAATAGAAGACTTACTATACAGCAAGTAAACAAGAACATACTGTACTGATATAAATATATCAACCATTATGAGCTGTCTCAATAGAAAACTTACTATACAGCAAGTAAACAAGAACATACTGTACTGACATAAATATATCAACCATTATGAGCTGTCTCAATAGAAAACTTACTATACAGCAAGTAAACAAGAACATACTGTACTGACATAAATATATCAACCATTATGAGCTGTCTCAATAGAAAACTTACTATACAGCAAGTAAACAAGAACATACTGTACTGACATAAATATATCAACCATTATGAGCTGTCTCAATAGAAAACTTACTATACAGCAAGTAAACAAGAACATACTGTACTGACATAAATATGTCAACCATTATGAGCTGTCTCAATAGAAAACTTACTATACAGCAAGTAAACAAGAACATACTGTACTGACATAAATATATCAACCATTATGAGCTGTCTCAATAGAAAACTTACTATACAGCAAGTAAACAAGAACATACTGTACTGACATAAATATATCAACCATTATGAGCTGTTTCAATAGAAAACTTACTATACAGCAAGTAAACAAGAACATACTGTACTGACATAAATATATCAACCATTATGAGCTGTCTCAATAGAAAACTTACTATACAGCAAGTAAACAAGAACATACTGTACTGACATAAATATATCAACCATTATGAGCTGTCTCAATAGAAAACTTACTATACAGCAAGTAAACAAGAACATATTGTACTGACATAAATACAACCATTATCAGCTGTCTCAATAGAAAACTTACTATACAGCAAGTAAACATGAACATACTGTACTGACATAAATATATCAACCATTACGAGCTGTCTCAATAGAAAACTTACTATACAGCAAGTAAACAAGAACATACTGTACTGACATAAATATATCAACCATTATCAGCTGTCTCAATAGAAAACTTACTATACAGCAAGTAAACAAGAACATACTGTACTGACATAAATATGTCAACCATTATGAGCTGTCTCAACAGAAGACTTACTATACAGCAAGTAAACAAGAACATACTGTACTGACATAAATACAACCATTATCAGCTGTCTCAATAGAAAACTTACTATACAGCCAGTAAACAAGAACATACTGTACTGACATAAATATATCAACCATTATGAGCTGTCTCAATAGAAAACTTACTATACAGCAAGTAATCAAGAACATACTGTACTGACATAAATATATCAACCATTATCAGCTGTCTCAATAGAAAACTTACTATACAGCAAGTAAACAAGAACATACTGTACTGACATAAATATGTCAACCATTATGAGCTGTCTCAATAGAAGACTTACTATACAGCAAGTAAACAAGAACATACTGTACTGACATAAATACAACCATTATCAGCTGTCTCAATATGGTTGTTCGTCCATCACGGGTGATGAAGACCACTCTGTTCATCCAATTATTTAAGAATATGTTAGGTTAGTCTATGGGTACGAAGGTGACTGAAGAGCCCGATGCGGGCCTGGAAAGATCTTGGACAGTGTGGGCAGGGAATGTTTGCTTCATGTGAAGGTTTTATTACACGGTCCTTTCTAGCTTGTCTCCGCTGTTCCGCTGCTGCTCTTCTGGATGATTCGCATGCTGCTGCACCTTTACGAAGAGATGTGCGCCAAGCAGTTCGGTCTTGCGCAGCAGCTTCCCATGTGTCTGGGTTTATGTCAAAGGTTTTCAATGACGTCTTTAACGTGTCTTTGAAGCGCTTCTTTTGGCCACCATGGGAGCGTTTACCCTTCTGCATCTCACCATAAAAGAGTATCTTTGGCAGTCGATGGTCTGGCATGCGGACTACATGACCTGCCCAGCGAATTTGTGACTGCATCAGAATAGTATCAATACTAGGGATACCAGCTCTGTCAAGAACGGCGGTATCCGGGATCTTGTCTTGCCATTTGATGTTCATTATCTTCCTGAGACAGACTGTATGGAAGTGGTTTAGCTTCTTTACGTGGCGCCTGTATACAGTCCATGTTTCACATGCATATAGCAGCACTGGAAGCACCGCAGCTCTGTACACCTTCAGCTTTGTCTGTAGACTAATGCCACTTCGATGCCAAACGTTGGTGTATAGTCTGCCAAATGTGCTGCTGGCTTTGGAGATCCTGGTGTTCACCTCATCATCAATGACAATGTTCTGGGATAGTGTGCTACCAAGGTATGTGAATCTGTTCACAACATTCAGTTTCTCACCATTAACCTTGATGACTGGCTCAGTATAAACTGTGCCAGGAGCTGGTTGGTACATGATTTCTGTTTTCTTCGTGTTGATGGTAAGCCCAAAGTTGGCGCAGGCTTCGGAGAATCTATCCACACTATGCTGCAGATCAGCCTCTGAGCCAGCATTGAGGGCACAATCATCAGCAAACAGAAGATCTCTGATGGTGTGTGATTTGACCTTGGTTTTTGCTTGAAGCCTCCTAAGGTTAAACAATTTTCCATCAATACGATAACTAATGTCGATTCCTGTGTCCCCGTCTCTAAAAGCATCAGTCAGCATAGCAGAAAACATGATACTGAACAGAGTCGGTGCAAGTACGCACCCTTGTTTAACTCCATTTGAGACGGGGAAAGGCTCTGATAGCTCACCGTTTTCCTGAACTCTAGCCTGCATTCCATCATGCAGTTGCTGCACTATTGTGATAAATTTCTTTGGGCAGCCGTATTTTGCCATGATCTTCCATAGACCCTCTCTACTGACCGTGTCGAACGCCTTTGTCAAGTCGATGAAAGCTGTGTACAGGTCACAGTGCTGTTCTTGGCATTTTTCTTGTAGCTGTCTTGCAGCGAACACCATATCTGTGGTTCCACGTTCTTTCCGGAATCCACACTGACTTTCAGGTAAAAGACCTTTGTCAAGATGAGCCGTAAGGCGATTCAAAAGGATTCTGGCGAATATCTTCCCAGCGATTGATAAAAGAGAGATGCCTCGATGATTGTTGCAGTCTTGGCGATTACCTTTACGTTTATATAGATGTATAATTGAGGCATCTTTGAGATCGTGTGGGATGGTTTCACTCTGCCACATTTGCTGGAAGATCATATGAAGTTTCTCTATCAGAACTGCACCGCCATCTTTATAAACCTCAACAGGAATTGAATCGGAGCCAGGGGCCTTTCCACTAGACAGTTGACGAATCGCTTTTTTAGTTTCCTCCAGAGTTGGTACATCATCTAATGCTTCATTTATAGGAATTTGGGGCAGGCGGATGATGGCTTCGTCGTTAATAGATGATGGCTGGTTCAAGATATTATTAAAATGTTCAGCCCAGCGTTGGAGCATTTTTTCCTTGTCTGTAATTAGTGTTTTTCCATCTGCATTAAGGAGGGGAAATGATCCTGATGATGTTGGACCATAGACCGCTTTGAGTGCAAGGTAAAAGTTTTTCAAGTCATGGCTGTCAGCAAAGCCTTGGAGCTCATCTGCTTTATTACTCAGCCATGAATCCCGCATCTGGCGTAGTTTATGTTGGACGATTCTACGCATGTTGTTGAAAGCGTCTTTCTTGGATGTAGATTTTGGATCATTTAAATATGCTTTATGGAGATGGTGTTTCTCAGCCAACATCTGCTTTATATCATCTGAGTTCTCATCAAACCAGTCATTTTGTTTCTTGATGGAAGGACCCAGGACCTCTGTAGCAGTGTTGTAGATCTGCTCACTTAGGGCTGCCCAATTTGTTTCCACACTTTGGCCGTCTAGCGAGATAGATTTGAGACGGTCTTCTAAGGTGTCAGTAAATGACTGTTTGATTTTTGTCTTCTTTAGTTTGGTGACATCCAGCCTCTTTTGAGTTTTCTTCCCCTGAGGGCGCCTGGCTGGTTGGATACGAATTTTAAGTTTAGATACAATGAGGCGATGATCAGTCCAGCATTCGGCACCACACATGGACTTGGTCACCCGGACATCTTGCCTGTCCTTCTTCCTAACAATTACATAGTCAATTAGGTGCCAATGCTTTGAGCGAGGGTGCATCCAGGAGGTCCTGTTGCGGGTAGGAAGTCGAAAAATGGTGTTGGTGACAAGGAGGTCATGTTCTGCGCAAGTCTGGAGGAGACGAAGTCCATTACTGTTACAGCGACCCACGCCGTACCTACCAATAGTGCCATTCCAGGAGATGTTATCTGAGCCTACTCTTGCATTAAAGTCACCAAGAATGATGAGCTTATCTGCTTTAGGAACTGATGCAATGACTGCATGTAGTTCTTCGTAAAACTTATCCTTGACATCATCCTGGTTTGTCATAGTTGGTGCATACGCGCTAATGATGGTGGCATGTTTTCTTCCATAGAACAGAGGGATCTTGACCGTCATGAGTCGGTCATTTATTCCCTTTGGGGGCCCCGCTAACTTGCTGACAATTGCTGTTTTGATTGCAAATCCAACCCCTGCTTCTCGTCTTTCTTCAGTTCCTCTTCCGCTCCAAAAGAATGTATAACCTGCACCCTTTTCGCAAAGTTGGCCCTCGCCTGCAAGTCGAGTTTCACTCAGTGCTGCTATGTCAATGTTGTACCTGGCCAGTTCTCTCCCAATCAGGGCAGTTCGTCTCTCAGGTCTGTTTGCGTTAAAGTCTTTGTCAAGTAAAGTGCGCACATTCCATGCGCCTAGAATGAGGGGGAAAAATCTGTCCTTTCTTTTTCTTATATGTCGACCGCCGAAGTAGGGTACCCACCAACCGCGGTAAGCTGGTTAGGTAATGGTGAAGCAGGCAATGTTTAGGGCACCTTTTCTAGCCCCTTCCTCATGCCATGGAGGTGAGCAGTGCTTTCCTAAAGAGGGCTGCTCAGACACTCAGGGGGCTGCCGAATCCCACTGCTGCTCCGATCAGTGGAAGACGACCATATGGCCTGAGCCGCCTGTGTGTAGGTCTGCGACTACGACTGCCAGCGTACCCACGCCTGCCGCTTCGCCGCTCGCCCATCGCCACAGGACTTGTTGTGAGTGGATGGATGAATGGATGAAAGAGTGACTTGCGCGGTGATTTGGATTAAAGTGAGGAAGAGTTGCGCAATTCGTCGACCTCACTCTCTCGCCTGGGTCCATCTCAATCCAGTGGCAAGACAAGTCAAGACGACTGGAGATGAAGTCAGGTGCAGTGGATGACCAGGGCTTTCTACGTGCCTCGCCGTGCTCCTTACGCTCCACAGCGCGTTGCTGGTAATCGCCGTCATGCCCGTTGAACCAACAGGTGGTTTCTTCCGCGCAGTCTATCGAATCCAGTCTTCGCATGCATGGGTAGGCAGACCCTAACTCACCGAAGGTTTATAACCATTCGGCTACCCTCACCTAGTTCTCAATATAAAACTTACTATACAGCAAGTAAACAAGAACATACTGTACTGACATAAATACAACCATTATCAGCTGTCTCAATATAAAACTTACTATACAGCAAGTAAACAAGAACACTGTACTGACATAAATATATCAACCATTATCAGCTGTCTCAATATAAAACTTACTATACAGCAAGTAAACAAGAACATACTGTACTGACATAAATACAACCATTATCAACTGTCTCAATAGAAAACTTACTATACAGCAAGTAAACAAGAACATACTGTACTGACATAAATACAACCATTATCAGCTGTCTCAAAAGAAGACTTACTATACAGCAAGTAAACAAGAACATACTGTACTGACATAAATACAACCATTATCAGCTGTCTCAATAGAAAACTTACTATACAGCAAGTAAACAAGAACATACTGTACTGACATAAATACAACCATTATCAGCTGTCTCAATAGAAGACTTACTATACAGCAAGTAAACAAGAACATACTGTACTGACATAAATACAACCATTACGTCCTGTCTCAATAGAAAACTTACTATACAGCAAGTAAACAAGAACATACTGTACTGACATAAATACAACCATTATCAGCTGTCTCAATAGAAAACTTACTATACAGCAAGTAAACAAGAACATACTGTACTGACATAAATAAAACCATTATCAGCTGTCTCAATAGAAAACTTACTATACAGCAAGTAAACAAGAACATACTGTACTGACATAAATAAAACCATTATCAGCTGTCTCAATAGAAAACTTACTATACAGCAAGTAAACAAGAACATACTGTACTGACATAAATACAACCATTATCAGCTGTCTCAATAGAAAACTTACTATACAGCAAGTAAACAAGAACATACTGTACTGACATAAATACAACCATTATCAGCTGTCTCAATAGAAGACTTACTATACAGCAAGTAAACAAGAACATACTGTACTGACATAAATACAACCATTATCAGCTGTCTCAAAATAAGACTTACTATACAGCAAGTAAACAAGAACATACTGTACTAACATAAATACAACCATTATCAACTGTCTCAATAGAAGACTTACTATACAGCAAGGAAACAAGAATATACTGTACTGACATAAATACAACCATTATCAGCTGTCTCAAAAGAAGACTTACTATACAGCAAGTAAACAAGAACATACTGTACTGACATAAATACAACCATTATCAGCTGTCTCAATAGAAGACTTACTATACAGCAAGTAAACAAGAACATACTGTACTGACATAAATACAACCATTATCAGCTGTCTCAATAGGTGGGTTTGAAAAAAAATCGAAAAAAGGTGATTCGTCTTACGAGGACAAAAGACAAAGAAAGTAGTCTACGTTACGGCCACAAAGCCTTCGTCAGGAAAAGAAAGAAAGTGAAGGCTAGATAGGAGACATAAGAACTTAAAGAAATAAAAAAATAAAACCTAGGTACTTCTTTGAAGGCGAAGCATGGCTGAAAAGGAAGTGACTTCTGACCCCGGATGTACACAATACATACTAAGAAACTAAAAACTAAAAAACGAAACTGAACAAAAAACTACCCAAATATAATAAAAGTGGGGACTGGAAATAGAAGAGGACAGAATAAGTAGGAGATAAATGAATATGAAATAAAAAATCAAGACAAATTAGAAAACGTGTACATCCATACATATTATGGAGGATGGCATAAAAATAGAAGAATAGGATAAGAGTGGACAGAGTCCAAATAGAGCAAGAGAGGAAAGGGTGACCTCAGACAAAGGTGTGGAAAGTGTTGAGACCGGCTGGTTTTAGACACCCCATGCGGTGGATAAGACGGTTCTCAAGCTGTTCTCGGCTGGCAGTGTCAGAGGAGCAGGATCGGATCGCAGTGACCTGGATGTCGATGGGACCCTGGTGGTCAGGACTATTGAAGTGTGTGGCAACTGGTGTGGACTTTTGCTGAGAGATGTCATTTAAGTGCTGGCTGAATCTGTCCCCAAGTCATTTGCCTGTTTGGCCAATATAGGTTTTGCAGCAACGTTTACATATGATCGTATAAATGACATTACGCGATTCACACGTGAAGCTACTAGTGATGGTGTACGTAGCCTTAGGAAAGGACACCTTCTGGGTTGAGATGACATACTTGCACGTGTTGAATCGTGTCCAACCACAGGGTAGTGTGCCAAAGTGAGTGGCATTCTCCTTTGGGAGACTGCTGTGAACAAGAAGATCCTTAAAGTTCTTGTCGCGTCTATATGCCACCAAAGGTGCTTCACCGAATACTTCTTGGGTCGCAGGCTCTGCTTGGAGGATAGGGAGGTGGCGGAAAAGGATCTGTTTGACAGCAGTGCTGTGAGGGTGATGGGTCAAGATTAATTTGACTCTATCTGAAGTGGATTTATAGTGAGGTATGAGGGCCTCCTGACGAGAGATGGGGAGCATACGTTGGAGAGCAGAGGTGAGAACATGTTCCGGATAAAGTCTGCTACGGAAGAAATCCAACATCTCATTTGCTCGGAAGTGGAAGTCATCGTCGTCTTGGCACAAACGGCGGAGGCGGAGAAGTTGTGAAAAAGGAAGGGAGTCACGACAGGCCCGAGGATGAGAAGAGGTATACAGGAGGTAGCTGTGGGCATCTGTCGGCTTGTAGTATACTGAGGTATTAAGGCCGGAGGGCGTGATAGAAATAGTAATGTCAAGGAAGTTGACAGATACTGTGGAGACGAGGGAGGTGAACTTGATGGTGGGGTGAAAGTGGTTGACAAAGTCGATGAAGCGATATAAATCAGTCTCAGACATATCTGTGAGACCTATGCCATCATCGATATATCTGCGGTAAAACCTGGGGAAAGGACCGGAGTATTGTTGCTATATCTGATGCTCCATATGGCCCATGAACAGGCAGGCATAGCTAGGACCCATCTTTGTTCCCATGGCAACACCACTAATTTGGTCAAAAAACTGACCATTGAATTCAAAGGAATTCAGTTGAAGGACCAGTTCAGCAAGACGGAGAAGAGTGACAGTGGATATAGAAGGGCAAGTGCGTTGGTCAAGAAAAAACCGAAGAGCTCGGAGGCCATCAGAGTGGGGAATAGAGGTGTACAGAGAACAGACGTCTAACAAGAAAAGACGGTAGGAGCGGTCTGCTGAGAGTCGGATAGAGGAGAAAGTTGTAAGAGCATGATTGGTGTCTTTGACAAAGGAGGGAAGATTCTCAACGATAGGCTGGAAAATGCTATCGAGGAAGTCAGAAATGTGTTCAGTAGGACAGGAACAGGCTGAGACAATAGGTCTACGAGGGTTTTCGATCTTATGAATTTTGGGGAGCATGTAGAATACAGGCTTGCCCAAAGAGCTGTCATGAATCCTAAGACGAGAAGCTTCGGGAGGAAGAGCATTACTAGTGATGAGCTGTTTAATAGTGTTGTGTACAATGCGATTGTTAGAGACAGTCGCATCGCTGGTCCTGGGCCTGTAAAAAGAGCCATTGGTCAATTGGTTATTACCTTCACTTAGGTATAAGTCCTTCTGCCAGACGACAATGGCTCCTCCCTTGTCAGCCGGTTTGATGACAATGTCGTCTCTGCGGCGAAGAAGGGAGAGAGCGCAGGACTCTGCCGAAGTGAGATTGGAATAATGCAATGTACGAGGGCGGAGCTGCTGAATGTCATGGATGGTGTTCTTGATATACAGGTCCAGGGCATGAGAGGCCCCAGGTTTAGGTGTAAAGGGGGGTTTAGTAGAGTCAGAAAAGCGTGCGAAGATGTCGGATTCAGCCTGAGACTGCGGAGTGCTGTCTTCCTTTCTAAAATGGAACTTCAGCCTCATGCGACGGTGAAACCGATGAACATCCTGGAGGAGATTGTATTGGTCTAGGGTCGGACGAAGAGGAACAAATTTTAGGCCCTTACTAAGAACAGAGCGCTCTCCCTCAGAGAGGGGTAGATCTGGGGGGATGCAGACTACCTGAGTGCATGATGGAGTGGAGGATGGGGGGGTAGCTTTGGGGGTAGGGATGAGACAGGATAGTTTATGGTGTTTGGACGTGGAAAGGAATTCATGCAATGGATGCTTGTGTAAAAGAGAAGTATTATAATAGTCTGACATGATGACCAATGAGGACCTGATAGAAAGAACCAGACAAGTGCTAGTGGAACCAGATTTGAGGACAAGGTCCTGGCTTTGGAGAGGACACAAATAGGGGAAATCAAAAGACAGAATCTCAAGGAAGTCCTTGTTCTACAATCCCCCAGGGTAACAGAAACACAGCGAGACCCAAACTGACATGCAGAAGACAACTGGAGACACATTTAAAAGATCTTGAACAGATGGCACAGGACAGGAAGGCTTGGTGTGAAATTGATGAAGACCCATGCTCCACAAGGAACTGAAGTGTGATAATGTTGGTGGTGATGATGCAGCAGAAGATGGCTAATGAATAAATGTCTGCTGAGTATTGTCATCAAAATCAAACATACATTTACCAACTAGACCAGCACATGGTTCTTCTTAAAGTTCTGATTACTTTTTGTTGTTCTCCTTAGTCCTTCTTGCTCTTACAGGGGACTTCTCTCAAATTTGGCTCCATAATTTATACAATGGTGCTTACTTTAACACAGTCATGTCAATCAATATATTGTTTGTAATTATCATTGTTAACATCAGAAAACAGTGTTGTTATTTCATCAAATTACTAAAAGTACTTCTAATATTTAATATCAGAAAACAGTGTTGCTATTTCATCAAATTACTGTACGTAATTACTATTCATAACATCAAAATAGACTGCTGTAGTTTAAAAGAACTTGAGATGATGGCACGTGACAGGAGGACTTGGCATGTGTTTGTTGAAGGCCTATGCTCCTTTGGGAGTGGAGGGTTATAGATTATAGTAGTTTAAATGGCATGTTTTATAAAATCCAGTTTCTAAGTCGACTGTGACAAGAACAGAATAAAAATGGTGACCTTCTTTAATCTGAGTATAGATAATGGTATAACCAAGAACATTAGTACAGTTAACATTTCTAAAAACATGAATTATACAAGTCCCATATAGTTCCCATGGGTATCTGAGTAGGTAAAGAAAGAAAAGACTTCCACTCCTTCAGGTGTGTCCTTACAGGTGACTAAAATGAGGTTGTGTATGAGGCTGTCAACCTCATGTAAAATAAATTACTACATAAACTACCACTACAGGGGAGCACACCAATGCTCTGATGCATGTTTCCTGTAAGAAACTAGCTGTAGAGTTGGATTCATGCTCCAAGAGAAATGATGACTTATAAAATAAGTGCTTCAATGAAAGAGTCTTCATCACTGACAGACTGATGGACCAGATAGCAGGATGAGATAACCACACCCAATGAGGCAGTAACAGGGAAGAGTCTGCACAAGAAGTCAGTGAAAGCTGAGCCGGGCTATTTCAAAATCTTGCATGAGATCACAAAGTACAGGATAACAGACAGAAAGATCAATTTCAACCACAAAATTATAACATAGGATGTGCTTGCCTCTCGCTGCACAGTTAACAGTTTCCTGTATCGAAACCTTGTGGAGACATGATCCAGTCTACCCAACTGTAAAATGGGTACCTGACTGTGTACTTGAGTTAGGGATGGCAAAGCCAGTGAGGAAGGGAACTGGTCACCAAAGCTGGTGAAGTCTCTAACACTTCACTTCCCTATGGCAGGACTATAGTCTACTAACAGTCAAGATATTCACACAATTTTTGTTGAAGTCACTCGTTGGACTCTACATTTAGGATAAGTGACATTTTAGGTCAAATGTTTTCATTTTTTTTTCTCTGTGCAGTTAGTCACTTCAATGATAAAAATTTAGCCTATGTATGAAATATGACAAGACATGTTATGGACTGTAACAATCCTTTAAAAAACTCATTCAGAAAATGTGCCAAGTGGGGGAAAAAAAGTGAAGTGTCTGGGTCACATGACTTGCCAGATAATAAAACTGAAGTGTCTGGGTCACATGACTTGCCAGATAATAAAACTGACACTCCCTTACACTACTTAGTGTCTAGCAACAGAGTCATGATGAGAAAAAAAAACAAAGCAGTAAAACTCCTCTTCTTAGATCACATTAAACTATGCTATATCTAAAAGCAAGAACCAGAAGCAGGTGAGACACGCACAAAAAGGATTTACTGTAAAATAAACTACAGCATACCTAACTAATTACATGTATCCATGTTAATTATACAGTAATACCCCGCACAGCACTCAGTATATGTTCTTGGAAAATGGAACACTTAACAAAACAGTCATTAGAAAAATTTTGTGGAAGGTGGAATTATGTTGAAAAAACTGTTTTTTATCAGCTGACTCGCTACTGCACTCATCTCATGCACAGTTCTGGCAGAGCTTGAACTTTACAGAGGAGATCACTGATTGTATGCTAGCAAACATGTGAGTCACTCTGGCTGGCTATGTGCAAGTAAAACAAGCAGCTCAAAATGTTGTTGGAACTTGCTAATTTTGCCAACTGTTGCAGATTTTGAGTCTTTCATTAAAAATAAGAGTTGTTGGAACTTGCTAATTTTGCCAGGTTTTTGGAACTTGCTAATTCTGCCAGGTTGTTGGAACTTGCTAATTTTGCCAGGTTGTTGGAATTTGCTAATTTTGCCAGGTTGTTGGAACTTGGTAATTCTGCCAGGTTGTTGGAACTTGCTAATTCTGCCAGATGTTACAGATTTGATTAAAAAAAAATAAGTCCTTCAAAATAAAAGATGACTTTGAGTGGATGAGTGGATGAAAGAGTGACTTGCGCAGTGATTTGGTTTAAAGTGAGGAAGAGTTGCGCAATTCGTCGACCTCACTCTCTCGCCTGGGTCCATCTTAATCCAGTGGCAAGACAAGTCAAGATGACTGGAGATGAAGTCAGGTGCAGTGGATGACCAGGGCTTTCTACGTGCTTCGCCCTGCTCCTTACGCTCCACAGCGCGTTGCTGGTAATCGCTGTCATGCCCATTGAACCAACAGGTGGTTTCTTCTGCGCAGTCTACCGAATCCAGTCTTCGCATGCATGGGTAGGCAGACCCTAACTCACAGAAGGTTTATAACCAGTCGGCTACCCTCACCTAGTTTAGCCGGCCTGTCAAAGTCGTTTCCCGGGGGGTGGCCGCTGTCGCATGCTGACAGCTACGAGGAGCCACAGGTGAGAGCTGGATGCCAGGTTTGGACCAAATGTGGCCGAGCTGCCCTGAAAAGGGCATGACAGCTCCTTCACCAGAGGTACTACCAATACCTGACATCCCAAACCCCCCCTTTTTAGTGAAGTCTGACTGGCAGAGTGGTTAGAACACTTGCCTCTCACTGATAAATTAGTGAGTGCTGGGTTCTAAACCTGGTAGTGACACAGTCCAGTCTACCCAGCTGTAAATAGGTACTTGACTCTAATCTTGAGTTAGAGCAGACAAAGGCAGCAAGGAAGGGTACTAGCCACCTCACCTCATAAAGCTTAGCCGAGTATAGTGAAGTCTCTAACACTTCACTCCCTTATGGCAGTCTGCTATGGGACTACCTTTTCTTACCTTAA
Organism: Oreohelix idahoensis; assembly: GCA_024509875.1. Taxonomy (NCBI): domain Eukaryota; kingdom Metazoa; phylum Mollusca; class Gastropoda; order Stylommatophora; family Oreohelicidae; genus Oreohelix; species Oreohelix idahoensis. Next base: position 130,834 of record JAMPIV010002255.1, on the reverse strand, counting down.
TGAAGCAGCACTTTCTAGGTAACGCTAACAGGGGTATTACTGTACAGAAAAATTACATTAGTTGACTACGCCTTCCCAAAGAGTTAAGTCAGGAACATGTGCAGTAGAAATCACTACAAACAAGTGTGGTCACTATAAAGATGTTCTCACTTGATTCCTTCTCTTTCCAACAACCAAAATTTTAACATAATTTTAATCGCTAATAAGCTAACTGAAACCTGACAGGTATAACACAATAGCTATTATTAGTTACGTTGAGGTCATCAACAAAAATAAAGAACAAAAACATCCAATCCAACAATCACAAGATCTTTGTCAAAAACAGTGCACAAAAAATATGTTACAAATTAACTAAATGCAATGCACGAAACTAAAAATATAAAAAAATAAGATGATCGCTGAGGTGACTGGTAAAATCTGGTCTAATATTCCATGTCAGAAAACACAGAATCATGGCTTATTATATTCTCTTCCTTTTCTTCATGACAGCTCATTGAGGCTCTTTTGCTACAAACACAAGAGTTCATTCTTCTCTCTATTCTTGATGGACCATCTTTGGTTGACAATTCTCACCTCTTACAGGTCTGTCTCTATGTTGTCTCTCCATCTGTTTCTAAGAATCCCCTCAGTCATGTGCCTCGAGTAAGATGATAGGAAACTCTATACAGAGCGATACAACAGGAAGCAATGTGATCATCAGAAGTGTCCCCCCGTCAAACAAGTGTTTCGGCCCTGTATACTCCTTTACACTTTAAGGGGGGCAGGCCCACCTGGGTCATGACTCCCAAGTGTCTCCGCCTCCTGTTGTCTTATGTAGAAAATGAACCCACTCCACCTTGGTTGCAGCTTTAAAATCCACAATTCTGCCAGCCGGAGGCAATTGTGAAAGTAACCCTTTTGTTAAAAACAAATTATTGTGCCACAGCACACCACGACTAGGGACACACACTGACCCACCTGTGCAAAGCCAACGAGGCTTGAAGCCACTGCACGCTAGCAACTGAAATCTACTTGCACCCGATACCTCATATAATATACGCCGCGTGTTGCCTGTAAGCCATAGTCCCTTCACCAATACAACGAAAAACTCAATGTATTGCGGACTTAGAAAAATTTCCACTTTCCGGATGTTTCCTGGAACGCAGGTGGGGATATAGTTTACTGTCTCATAGCCCATTGCGGTTGCTCCACAGCCAGCATGATGCCTTTTTGGCAGTTTCACTAAGCCTCTTCAGTGCCCTTGTTCTTGACTGTCCCCTCAGCCCCAACACTTCCAATAAATCATACACTGATGCAGCCACGAGCCCTCTTGCACCCACCTCAACAGCCATGACCCTTGCAGTGAACCCATCGTGTCTCAGATCCGCGGCCAGATCACTATACTTGACCGCTTTGAACAAATGTTGCTCTTCCAATCTGGATTCAAATGGCACGGTCAGTTCAATCAATATAACCTGGTGCGATGATGAAGAATGCAGCACTATATCCGGCCGTCTTCGAGATTTCCTGAAACTCTCTGGATATGCCCCTCATCCAGGTAGGTCTACCACCATCTCCCAGTCATTTGCACAGTCAAGAAGAGATGGTACACTGCTACCTGATTTACTCGGTTTTGGGTATGCTGACTTTCCTGCTCTCAGAAAGTATGTGTTTGTCTCTCCATCTGTTTCTAAGAGTCCCCTTAGTCATGTGACTAGAGTATATTCTATATATAGCTCACGCTACAGGAAGACTTGGAATAAGTTTGTTAAAGGCCTGTGCTCCTTGCAGAGTTGAAAGGTTATGAATTGCTGCCTGTGTCTGAGGTACTCGAGCAATCTCTGGTTGATCTCACAGCATCAAACAATTATCGTGTTCCACAATGATGTACTCGAGCAATCTCTGGTTGATCTCACAGCATCCAACAATGATCATGTTCCACAATGATGTACTCGAGCAATCTCTGGTTGATCTCACAGCATCAAACAATGATTGTGTTCCACAATGATGTACTCGAGCAATCTCTGGCTGATCTCACAGCATCAAACAATGATCATGTTCCACAATGATGTACTCATGCAATCTCTGGTTGATCTCACAGCATCAAACAATGATCATGTTCCACAATGATGTACTCGAGCAATCTCTGGTTGATCTCACAGCATCCAACAATGATCGTTTTTCACAATGATGTACTCGAGCAATCTCTGGTTGATCTCACAGCATCAAACAATGATCGTGTTCCACAATGATGTACTCGAGCAATCTCTGGTTGATCTCACAGCATCCAACAATGATCGTGTTCCACAATGATGTACTCCAGCAATCTCTGGTTGATCTCATAGCATCAAACAATGATCGTGTTCCACAATGATGTACTCGAGCAATCTCTGGTTGATCTCACAGCATCAAACAATGATCGTGTTCCACAATGATGTACTCGAGCAATCTCTGGTTGATCTCAAAGCATCAAACAATGATGTACTTGAGCAATCTCTGGTTGATCTCACAGCATCAAACAATGATCGTGTTCCACAATGATGTACTCAAGCAATCTCTGGTTGATCTCACAGCATCAAACAATGATCGTGTTCCACAATGATGTACTCGAGCAATCTCTGGTTGATCTCACAGCATCAAACAATGATCGTGTTCCACAATGATGTACTCGAGCAATCTCTGGTTGATCTCACAGCATCAAACAATGATCGTGTTCCACAATGATGTACTCCAGCAATCTCTGGTTGATCTCACAGCATCAAACAATGATCGTGTTCCACAATGATGTACTCGAGCAATCTCTGGTTGATCTCACAGCATCAAACAATGATCGTGTTCCACAATGATGTACTCGAGCAATCTCTGGTTGATCTCAAAGCATCAAACAATGATGTACTTGAGCAATCTCTGGTTGATCTCACAGCATCAAGCAATGATCGTGTTCCACAATGATGTACTCGAGCAATCTCTGGTTGATCTCACAGCATCAAACAATGATCGTGTTCCACAATGATGTACTCGAGCAATCTCTGGTTGATCTCACAGCATCAAACAATGATCGTGTTCCACAATGATGTACTTGAGCAATCTCTGGTTGATCTCAAAGCATCAAACAATGATCGTGTTCCACAATGATGTACTCAAGCAATCTCTGGTTGATCTCACAGCATCAAACAATGATCGTGTTCCACAATGATGTACTCGAGCAATCTCTGGTTGATCTCACCGCATCAAACAATGATCGTGTTCCACAATGATGTACTCGAGCAATCTCTGGTTGATCTCACAGCATCAAACAATGATCGTGTTCCACAATGATGTACTCGAGCAATCTCTGGTTGATCTCACAGCATCAAACAATGATCGTGTTCCACAATGATGTACTCGAGCAATCTCTGGTTGATCTCACAGCATCAAACAATGATCGTGTTCCACAATGATGTACTCGAGCAATCTCTGGTTGATCTCAAAGCATCAAACAATGATGTACTTGAGCAATCTCTGGTTGATCTCACAGCATCAAACAATGATCATGTTCCACAATGATGTACTCGAGCAATCTCTGGTTGATCTCACAGCATCCAACAATGATCGTTTTTCACAATGATGTACTCGAGCAATCTCTGGTTGATCTCACAGCATCAAACAATGATCGTGTTCCACAATGATGTACTCGAGCAATCTCTGGTTGATCTCACAGCATCCAACAATGATCGTGTTCCACAATGATGTACTCCAGCAATCTCTGGTTGATCTCATAGCATCAAACAATGATCGTGTTCCACAATGATGTACTCGAGCAATCTCTGGTTGATCTCACAGCATCAAACAATGATCGTGTTCCACAATGATGTACTCGAGCAATCTCTGGTTGATCTCAAAGCATCAAACAATGATGTACTTGAGCAATCTCTGGTTGATCTCACAGCATCAAACAATGATCGTGTTCCACAATGATGTACTCAAGCAATCTCTGGTTGATCTCACAGCATCAAACAATGATCGTGTTCCACAATGATGTACTCGAGCAATCTCTGGTTGATCTCACAGCATCAAACAATGATCGTGTTCCACAATGATGTACTCGAGCAATCTCTGGTTGATCTCACAGCATCAAACAATGATCGTGTTCCACAATGATGTACTCCAGCAATCTCTGGTTGATCTCACAGCATCAAACAATGATCGTGTTCCACAATGATGTACTCGAGCAATCTCTGGTTGATCTCACAGCATCAAACAATGATCGTGTTCCACAATGATGTACTCGAGCAATCTCTGGTTGATCTCAAAGCATCAAACAATGATGTACTTGAGCAATCTCTGGTTGATCTCACAGCATCAAGCAATGATCGTGTTCCACAATGATGTACTCGAGCAATCTCTGGTTGATCTCACAGCATCAAACAATGATCGTGTTCCACAATGATGTACTCGAGCAATCTCTGGTTGATCTCACAGCATCAAACAATGATCGTGTTCCACAATGATGTACTTGAGCAATCTCTGGTTGATCTCAAAGCATCAAACAATGATCGTGTTCCACAATGATGTACTCAAGCAATCTCTGGTTGATCTCACAGCATCAAACAATGATCGTGTTCCACAATGATGTACTCGAGCAATCTCTGGTTGATCTCACCGCATCAAACAATGATCGTGTTCCACAATGATGTACTCGAGCAATCTCTGGTTGATCTCACAGCATCAAACAATGATCGTGTTCCACAATGATGTACTCGAGCAATCTCTGGTTGATCTCACAGCATCAAACAATGATCGTGTTCCACAATGATGTACTCGAGCAATCTCTGGTTGATCTCACAGCATCAAACAATGATCGTGTTCCACAATGATGTACTCGAGCAATCTCTGGTTGATCTCAAAGCATCAAACAATGATGTACTTGAGCAATCTCTGGTTGATCTCACAGCATCAAGCAATGATCGTGTTCCACAATGATGTACTCGAGCAATCTCTGGTTGATCTCACAGCATCAAACAATGATCGTGTTCCACAATGATGTACTCCAGCAATCTCTGGTTGATCTCACAGCATCAAACAATGATCGTGTTCCACAATGATGTACTCCAGCAATCTCTGGTTGATCTCACAGCATCAAACAATGATCGTGTTCCACAATGATGTACTCGAGCAATCTCTGGTTGATCTCACAGCATCCAACAATGATCGAGTTCCACAATGTTGTACTCGAGCAATCTCTGGTTGATCTCACAGCATCAAACAATGATCGTGTTCCACAATGGTGATACCATGACTAATTTGTCCATATTCGCCATTCAATAGTACTGATAACATTTTGCATTCTTTAGACACATATTATTAATCACTTTTTTTTAAAGATCACCTGAGCTTTGAATATTTGTTGTGTTTCAAATCTCTGATGCTCAAAATCTCTGTTCCCCACTTAACGTACAGAGCTGACACTTTGTACGCTGCTCCCTTTCTTGGTACATTTTAATCAACCAGGTTGTAGCTAACAATGACCCAGTCAGTTCTAAATAATAACTAAACCAATGTATAATAAGGTGGAAATAACTCCATTGGAGAAATAATGAACTGAAAATATTGAAAGGTGTTTCTTCAAACAATACGGTCTGCGCATCTTTTTTTTTTTTTTCAATACAGATCTGGTAAGGATTAACTTTCCTGGGAGCTTTACATCTGGTGTTTAAACTTATCAAACTTTATTTTATTCAAAGATTAATCTGACTAGATGGAGGTGACAGCAGTTTGAAAAATGAATATTCAGTTATGACTTCAAATCATAAAACAAGTACAGAAAAAAAAACAAGTTTAAGGATCCACTTTTACTGTTGTTAACAAGTGCACTAAAAAACAATCAAATAAATGCTCCAAAAAAATATAAATTTGTCAACGAAACAATGAAATATCTGTTAACGATAAATGACTATTCACTTTTATTCTATGCAACAGAGTGTACATTACAAATTATTAATAACCGGTCATCCATGTTTCTTCTATGCAACAGAATGTACATTACAAATTACTGATTAATAATAACTGATCATCCATGTTTTTTCTATGCAACAGTTTATTTTATAGGTTTTTTTTAGCACACTTGGTAACAATAATAAAAAGTGGATCCCTAAATTGTTCCAGTTCTTATTAAAATTGTAATCAACTTAACAAATGTCTGCCAGCCCAGTCAATCCTGTCTATTCCATGCTGAACAAAAAGGGCAGCAACTCTTGTTCATCCCAATTTCTATTCTAGCTTTGTTCAAATCTTCTATATGTCCAAATTGGTATTTACAGTTTAATTTAGTATTAAGAAATGAACCATCACCAAATATTACACCACCCAGAAAATGAAGTAAAACCGGAGGGTTTAATTTTCTGAAATCACCAAGAAACACCCAAAAGTTCATGCAATCTGTGATAGTGAAGACAATGACACTTCCTGTTACATTTCTATCCACCAATTCTGCAAGTGAATGGTCCTTGTTGCTCTGAGAGTCATGAACAGAGCTCAACATTATCTTGACCAAAAAAAAAACAAAAAAAACAGGGAAATTCATTTCAAATAAATCTGCAAACAAAATATTGGCTTCAAAAAGACATCACGCATGAAAGAAAATGAAAATGATTATTTTTTTCGGATTTTTTTTATATATAGACAGTAACCGGTAAAAAGGTCACCCTGCACTTCATTGCTTATGATTTAAATTCTCAAATTTTGATAACAATGAGAATTTTTCTTTATTAAAAATGATATTATTTATGGTCAATGGATTTATTGTCGGTCAGAGTTTGATGATAAGGCTTTCATAATTGTCAATGGATTTAGTGTCATAAGTGAAAGTTTCATGATAAGACTCTCACAATGAGTTTCAGATCAGATCTGATCCAGCATTGCCTGCACATCGAAAGTTGCACGCTGCCAACATTCATGTACCAGTCCACATCTCGTAGGGATGTTTTCCAAGTTAAATCTAACTATCATCATCATCAGCTGCCATCTCCACAACGAAGGTTGGCTGTAATGGATCTCCGTCTTCTGTCTCTTGTCTTGGTGGTGCACTCTGATAGACTCTTTCCTGTCCATCTCTTGATGTTATATCTTCCAACTTATAGCATTGTCTTCCCCTTGCACGTTTGCCTTCACCTCTCCCTTCTATTATGGTCTTCTGCAAGGTGTTATGCCTTTTTATGTGGCCAAAGTATTTTAGCTGCCGAACTTTGACCTCCCTCATTAGTTCTCTTTTCATACCTAGATTTTCTAGGACCTCTTTATTTTTCTTCTCTTTCCATGAGATATGCCCCATTCTTCTATATATCCACATTTCAAGAGCCTCAATTCTTTCCTCCAAATGCTTATTCATCGTCCATGTTTCTGCACCATACAGAAATGCAGAATATATATAACACTTTATGATGCCCAGTTTTAATTTGTGAGATAACTGTTTAGATGTCAGTATATGTTTGATGTTGTTGAATGTAGCTTTGGCCATTCCTATTCTCTTCTTGATTTCTGTTTCACATCTGCCATCTTCTGTTATTATATGCCCCATCTATTCTCATAATCTTTGCCTTTTCTCTGTCAATTTTCAAACCCAACCACTGTGACCTCTCATCTAGTATTCCCAATTTGTCTTGCACCTGTTTTCTGTTATAGGAAGAAGGCACATCAAACTTTTTTGTCAGAATTTCATTTACTTCAACTAATTCTGTGTTTTCAGATACAGATATGGAAAGGTCTTTGCCCCACTGAACATTTCCATTCTTAGCTATCAATCATTTTGTCATGCATCTGGCTTCAGTTACAGGATAGAAGGGCAACATCATTCACCAAAATCTCAATCATCAGGCTTTTTTTTAGGCAGAGCCCACCAAATTCCATTTCTGGTAGATGATTTTCTTTGTTCAGATGTTAATATCCATCTATGTTCTAGATTGTATTTTTTGAAACTTCTGTGCGAGAGTTTAATCATAAGACCCATATACAGGGTGTCCATAAAAGATTTTACCCTTTTCAAAAAATGTATTCTCGGACCCATAATGTGGTACAAGGATGCTTTCTATCACAAAAGTAAGATAATCTCTGCAAGTTTTTAAGCATACCTTACAAAGACTCAATATGTGCACTCTTCATGACGCGACAGATATCTATCTAGTCGATAGTCCATTTCTTCCCACACTCGAATCAGCATGTCTCCTGTAACAGCAGCAAAGGCTCCAATGATCCACTGCCTCCTCCGAACATGATGAGCGACTGGTGCTTTTGCCTTTGCACAGGCAACCTTCCTCCAGGAATTTCGTATACCAACGCTTAATGGAATAACAGACGTCGTTTTCACTTATTCTACCACACAAAACGCCTTCTGTTGTTTGGTCGGCGCCAAAACAGTGCCCATGCACGCGGCGGGTATTTCAAGTGAAACTTTCGCAGGTGAGTTGCAATCGGTAATTGTTACGTCTCTCCACACGCTGGTCAAATAGGTGAAAAAAAAAGAAGTAGGTACATTCTTTTATGGACACCCTGTATTTAGTGATCCTACAACTGAGAACAATGACTGTTTCACAAATTACTTTTAAAAAAAAAAACAACAACAAAATTCCGCTCTTCTGTGATGTCTATCGCGAGAGGTTCAGATGTTATTAAGATGTAAGATATCCTGGACAAAAAGATGTATCAGATGATACCAGGATAGTGCCAGATAAGAGACTGGTCTTACAAGAAATACCCCCTTCTCTGAAAAGAGCAAGGGTGTATCGACACTCAAAGGTAGGATCAAGCTGTATAAATAAACCTTCAGGTATGATGATAGTGTTTGTTCCTGAATGTCTATGGGCTACCTCTCCAGATCCTCCCTTGAATAATGGTTATTATATTTATATTGACTCTGCTAGGGGATTAATTAATTAAATTTGTAGCTATATATCAACCAGAACTTTAACTCAATTTAAATAATTCGGCAAGACTGATTGTTGTGACGGGTTGGTTGTTTGTGTTTGCTGCTGTTCCTTCGTTCTTCTATTATTGATTGAAGAGTAAAGTCACTCTCTAGACGTAGTTAATGTTTGGTATTGATGGTTAGCTCTGACCATCAGAACATCCCTTCGACGTTCTGATTTGCATATTATATATTAGTTGATTTCCCTTGTGGGAGAGCTATCGTGCTGGAAAACGTAAACATTTACAGCTGTGAACCAAACCCGAAACGTAAGTAAAAGATCAAGCCTTCTGTTCTGAGTCCACATGTATTGAGGTTCATACAAAAGACGATATCCGACATTCACAAAACTTCATGTACAGTTCAGCATAACAATGAATTCCAAATAATATCAGTAAGTATCCGTCCGTGTCAAAACAATATGTCAGATGAACATCGTGGCTATATACGTGCGCTGTTGTAGTCAACAGCCAGAAATGAGCGCATGAGTTCTTGACAGCTACAATTTGAATCATAATGCGATTCTCCTTCCATCATTTAATTTAATTTAATTAATCTCATACTTAGATTAATATCCGAACTGACCCTGAGTTCTACATTGATTCATAGATATAATATAGGCTATACACTAAGCCTTTTCCTTGGAAGAAATACAAGACACGACTTTCTTGCTTGACGGATAGCGTAACAAGGGCAATGTATCCAAGTCACCCAGCGTGACCTTCCCAACGCGAATGCGTCATAATCTCCGCATATATTTCGCGTTCAGTATACCGTAAAATATTGACATATTCTATAAATGTTAATGACCCCTAAACGTTGCGCACGGCTAAACCCCAGCAGACGCCGTCATTTAAAATAACACCGTAACAATTGTACATATTTACAATTTATTGATCCTATACCGTTTATCTTTTCAGTTAGGTAACTTATAAAGAATTCAAATGTTTTTACAAAATAAAATAAATAAACATGGAATGTCAATTTCCAAAATAGTTCAATATGATAAATTTATCTTTCAAATATCAATTATATATTTCACATATGTTTATCACTTTTGCTGGACTGTGGAGTTAGTAATCATTTTAATAATGTCCATCATGAGTCATCACTCACTAGGTTTGTGTTATTTGTATTTTATTTATTATATATATATAGTCTCTGGATAGGCTGACCAGTGGAATTGCTTTTCCACTTATTTGTTATGTTGAGATGCATCCGACTCTAGCCATGATCACACAATGTCTGGATCTCCAGGCTGGGAAAACAGTGTAACCAGTTCTATGAACCTCAAGAACTATCGCACCACAGAAGTGGATGTCTCGTACAATCTTGGTAGTTGCAGGACAAAACCTGGAATACAAATAATCCCAACCCCTGTATGGTCCAGCACTATTCTGTCCACACACACAATGGACGTAACAAACAGTGTCAGACATTGTGCTAACATTTGCACAGGACAATTTACCTCAGTACCAATCACAGCCAGTTCAATGTGACTACACTTTCCTAAGTTAGATCCATTTGTCCATGATCCGCTTCCATACAATGATTTGGTCTAGTACAAACTACTAAGTAACACCTTGATCAATACATTTTAACAAATCCTGTCATCCTTTCTTATGGTCCTGATAAGTGTGTCATTCCTTTAAGAAATACTCCTTTAAATACGTTATCAAACTTACAGGCTTTCTTTGGCCATCATTCTCAATTATTCTACACATATACAAGGCTGGCTTTCCTCTTACTGTACACATATGCTGGTGGTTTCTGCCGGCAACACACTAGTCCTGTAATTTTTCTTAAAACATACCACACCTTTCTAACACACAAGTGGATTAATCACAGGAAAATTACATAATTATATACATATATATATTCTTTCTTACCCTCAGGCAATACACACAAGCTGTAACAGGCTGTTAATGGGCATCTAGGTCTGCTAGGCAGATGCAGTGGCAAATTATATGACCGTAACACTTTTACCGCTCTCTTCTGTTCAGCTTGCTTTTTGAAAAAGTTGTGGCCTCAATTCAGCCAAGTTCAAGGACTTATATACTACCACATCCTCCGTCTCGGATGGCATGGGGTAAAAGCGGTGTTAAAAATCTAAAACTGAGGCGTATTTTTGCCTTCAGTTCAATTAGCAACATTTTTAATATTCATTATCTTTCTTAATTCTGGGCCGATTTTGATCATTTAAAGCTAGAATTATACTGTGCATTTATCTCTAACGTTCTATATAATAATTGTTTAGGTATCAAAATGCATTTAAATCTATGCAGACTTTAACTAACTAAATTGGGGACTACCCTGATGTATAGATGTCATTTTAAACGATCTTTCTCTATAAATGAACTACTATTCGAGGAAGTCTTTGCACCTACCTCTAAAGTAGCATTCCCGTTGTTGAAATATCTATACCTTTCTGTTTAAACATCTTTAGTCCTTAAGAAATTAAATAACTTTGTACTATCATTTACACAAAATGGGCCTCTATGTTAAGCATAAAATGTTCCAGTATACACACCACGAAAGGAGCATTTTCATTGGCTATTGTATCAGACAGTTTCCCACAGTAAGGCTTACGGTATGACGTGTTGTAAGACAGACCAAATCACGACAATGTCAAAGAAACATGTATGCTGATAACACTTTTTCTTAACACATAAAATGTTAAGCTTTATGGGGAGAAACAAGTGTTCATTCTTGTGTTGTGCAAGCCAGGAGACAAACCATGTTTCTTCACTGCCTCTCTTTCAGATAAAAAAGATCAGCTGCCAGCTTGCTGGGTCTGTCGCGGCCTCATCACAACCATCAAAGCTTACTTAGTCGTTCCCCTTCTACCGTGAGGTGTAGAGGTCAGTTCAAAGCGCTGCATACAAACATACAAGGGCTATTCCAAAATCAACCTCCGATTGGCTGGTAAAAATAATTATCAAAAATAGAGAAAAAAATCTTATTACATACAAAACTTACATACATAACTGCATTACTTTTCTACATAGTTGTCACCCAAATTCAGGCACTTGTCGTACCATGGCACCAGCTTTTGCAATCCCTCGTCAAGGAACGGCGATGCCAGGGTACCCAGCCAGTTGTAGACTCCATCCATGAGATCCTCGTTGGTTTTGAAGCGCTGGGTAGCCAGCCAGACCTTCATCTTGCCGTAAGATGGTAATCGCTTGGCACCAAGTCTGGGCTGTAAGGGGTGGTGGTTGAAAATCTCCCAGTTGAACTGCTCGAGTAAAGTCTTTGTGCGAGCCACAGTGGCGCGCGTTGTCATGCAGGAGAACGATACCCTTGGTGAGCATTTTGTTTTGGATCGACCTCCGAAGCTTCTTCAGCACTTCACAATAAACTTCTGATACTGTGGTCCCTGGTGCCATGAATTCCGTCAACAAAATTCCCTTGCGGTCCCAGAACACTGTAGCCATCATTTTTCGGTGCGAAATCTTGGGCTTGTTTGGAGAATGAGTGTGCATCCACTGTTTGGACTGGTCCTTCATCTCTGCATTCACGAACTGAACCCATGTCTCGTCCCCAGTCACGATTCTGTCGAGAAATTCATCCCCCTCTTCCCGATAACGAAGAAGGAACGTCAAAGCTGAGCCCATTCTTTGAGCTTTGTGAACATCAGTCAGTTGTTTTGGTACCCACCGTGCACAGAACTTGTGGTAACCCAATCTCTCTGTGACAATTCGAAAGAGACTAGTCCTCGAAATTTGAGGAAATTCAGCAGAAAGATCTGAAATTGTGAAATGACGCTTTTCACCCACAACTTGGTCGACTTTTTGAACGAGTTCATCAGTCACAATTGAGTGTCCTCCTTGTTCCCCCCCCCCCCCTCTCATCATGCACATCTGTGCACCCATCCCTGAATTTCCTGCACCAATCCCTCACAGAACTGTCACTCATAACTTTATCACCGTACACATGACACAATCGACGATGAATCTTAGCCGCGCTGTGTTCTTCTGCTTGCAGAAAACGAATCACACCACGGACCTCACAGCTGGCAGGAGTGGCGATGACAGGGTCCATGTTTACTTGGTCGCTACTCATGAACAACTGAACAATTGAGATTGTGGGTTTGTGTGTAGCGAGATAACACAATATTGACTGCTGCAAGCAATGTGCCGTGTCGCTATGGCAACCAGTTTATTTTTACCAGCCAATCGGAGGTTGATTTTGGAATAGCCCTCATAACTATCATCATCATTTTAATTTTTGCTCCTTCTGTAACACTCAGCCAACACTGTAGATGGCCCCCACATGCTCTTGCAGCTTTGGTTTATATAGCATGTTGTTGTACATGATGAAGTTGTGTTGTGCCTCTTTTTGCGCACCGCAATGTGTTCATGATTTTGAACCATCGCAGTGTTCAACAAGAGCATCGCTAGATTGAAATGACGTCAAATAAAATAATTACGTAGACGCGCGTGCAGAGTAACAACAGTTATCTTTTGGCAGACACAGCTGGAATGGCTGTACTTGTGTAAGCTCTGGCCGGTGTGTTTTATGTCTGCTGATGTGCCTACATATATGGAAGATACGTGATTATATGCTTGCCAAAGACATATATGTACCCACAAGAAAGTATTCTAATGTTTATAGAATGATAACTGACGATTGTGTACTTCACAATTACTTCGCGGACTTGGACTGTATAGACAACAGGATAGATGTCCGTTACTGCATGAACTCTGATGTCTGATGAACGGTAGATCATTTAATCAAGTATATGCTGGAAATATTATCTTGTCAATACCTGCATGTCATGGAAGTCATATGCTGTGGACTTAAGTATTGTGGAAGATGTTGATAAATGTGAGAAAATCGTTTGCAGCAGTCAACTCAAATTATTTTATGAATTTGCTCTTTGGCGTTACCAGTTGTTACTCTAGAATCAGGTGGCCTAAAATAATTCAAATACAAATCTAAAAGGCACGCCACAGGTTGCCAACCCCATGTTAGTCACCTTCTACAACATGCAGGTTGCCAACCCCATGTTAGTCACCTTCTACAACATGCAGGATGCCAACCCCATGTTAGTCACCTTCTACGACATGCAGGTTGCCAACCCCATGTTAGTCACCTTCTAAGACATGCAGGTTGCCAACCCCATGTTAGTCACCTACAACATGCAGGTTGCCAACCCCATGTTAGTCACCTTCTACAACATGCAGGTTGCCAACCCCATGTTAGTCACCTTCTACGACATGCAGGTTGCCAACCCCATGTTAGTCACCTTCTACAACATGCAGGTTGCCAACCCCATGTTAGTCACCTTCTACAACATGCAGGTTGCTAACCCCATGTTAGTCACCTTCTACAACATGCAGGTTGCCAACCCCATGTTAGTCACCTTCTACAACATGCAGGTTGCCAACCCGATGTTAGTCACCTTCTAAGGCATGCAGGTTGCCAACCCCATGTTAATCACCTTCTATGACATGCAGGTTGCCAACCCCATGTTAGTCACCTTCTACGACATGCAGGTTGCCAACCCCATGTTAGTCACCTTCTACGACTTGCGTGAGGGAGCCCTTGTCCTATTCTGTCTCTATCTCCCCTGAGAACCCAGGGAAATATATGGGGCAGTGTACGAACATGATATGGGTCAGTGTACGAACATGATATGGGTCAGTGTACGAACATGATATGGGTCAGTGTACGAACATGATATGGGGCAGTGTACGAACATGATATGGGGCAGTGTATGAACATGATATGGGTCAGTGTACGAACATATGGGGCAGTGTACGAACATGATATGGGTCAGTGTACGAACATGATATGGGGCAGTGTACGAACATGATATGGGGCAGTGTACGAACATGATATGGGGCAGTGTACGAACATGATATGGGACAGTGTACGAACATGATATGGGGCAGTGTATGAACATGATATGGGGCAGTGTACGAACATGATATGGGGCAGTGTACGAACATGATATGGGTCAGTGTACGAACATGATATGGGGCAGTGTACGAACATGATATGGGGCAGTGTACAAACATGATATGGGTCAGTGTACGAACATGATATGGGGCAGTGTACGAACATGATACTGTTGAATGTCTGAATACTGACCTGTCGAATAATGGCTGGGTCTACTTCAATTACACTGCTGTCAATGTAACCCACTGTGGACAAATGGAGACAAGATCTTTAGTACTCTCTTATAATGGTTAATCACACAACATTTGAATGTAAAATTGTTCATGAAGTGATCAATACTACAGGTGAGAAAAGATTTATATACCTCAATACACAATCATTCATGGAATCAATAACACAGACTAGAAAAGATTCTATACCTCAATACACAATAATTCATGACATCAATACTACAGACTAGAAAAAAATGGTACACCTCAAACAAAAAACTATTCATAAATCTATACTACAGACTAGAAAACTATTCATAAATCTATACTACAGACTAGAAAACTATTCATAAATCTATAGTACAGACTAGAAAACTATTCATAAATCTATAGTACAGACTAGAAAAATATTCATAAATCTATACTACAGACTAGAAAACTATTCATAAATCTATACTACAGACTAGAAAACTATTCATAAATCTATACTACAGACTAAAAAACTATTCATAAATCTATACTGCAGACTAGAAAAATATTCATAAATCTATACTACAGACTAGAAAACTATTCATAAATCTATACTACAGACTAGAACACTATTAATAAATCTATACTACAGAATAGAAAACTATTCATAAATCTATATTACAGACTAGAAAACTATTCATAAATCTATACTATTCATAAATCTATACTATTCATAAATCTATACTACAGACTAGAAAATTCTTCTATCCCACTAAGCTGATCCCATGTGGTTTTCCTCAGCATCTATGTTGAGACAAAGACAGAACAGAACCATTGTATCCTCATGTATGTTGAGACAAAGAAAGAACAGAACCATTGTATCCTCATCTATGTTGAGACAAAGAAAGAACAGAACCATTGTATCCTCATGTATGTTGAGACAAAGAAAGAACAGAACCATTGTATCCTCATGTATGTTGAGAAAAAGAAAGAACAGAACCATTGTATCCTCATCTATGTTGAGACAAAGAAAGAACAGAACCATTGTATCCTCATGTATGTTGAGACAAAGAAAGAACAGAAACATTGTATCCTCATGTATGTTGAGACAAAGAAAGAACAGAACCATTGTATCCTCATGTATGTTGAGACAAAGAAAGAACAGAACCATTGTATCCTCATCTATGTTGAGACAAAGAAAGAACAGAACCATTGTATCCTCATGTATGTTGAGACAAAGAAAGAACAGAACCATTGTATCCTCATGTATGTTGAGACAAAGAAAGAACAGAAACATTGTATCCTCATGTATGTTGAGACAAAGAAAGAACAGAAACATTGTATCCTCATGTATGTTGAGACAAAGAAAGAACAGAAACATTGTATCCTCATGTATGTTGAGACAAAGAAAGAACAGAACCATTGTATCCTCATGTATGTCATGAGACAAAGACAGAACAGAACCATTGTATCCTCATGTATGTCATGAGACAAAGAAAGAACAGAACCATTGTATCCTCATGTATGTTGAGACAAAGAAAGAACAGAACCATTGTATCCTAATGTATGTCATGAGACAAAGAAAGAACAGAAACATTGTATCCTCATGTATGTCATGAGACAAAGACAGAACAGAACCATTGTATCCTCATGTATGTCATGAGACAAAGAAAGAACAGAACCATTGTATCCTCATGTATGTCATGAGACAAAGAAAGAACAGAAACATTGTATCCTCATGTATGTCATGAGACAAAGAAAGAACAGAAACATTGTATCCTCATGTATGTCATGAGACAAAGAAAGAACAGAAACATTGTATCCTCATGTATGTCATGAGACAAAGAAAGAACAGAACCATTGTATCCTCATCTATGTTGAGACAAAGAAAGAACAGAACCATTGTATCCTCATGTATGTCATGAGACAAAGAAAGAACAGAACCATTGTATCCTCATGTATGTCATGAGACAAAGAAAGAACAGAAACATTGTATCCTCATGTATGTCATGAGACAAAGAAAGAACAGAACCATTGTATCCTCATGTATGTCATGAGACAAAGAAAGAACAGAAACATTGTATCCTCATGTATGTCATGAGACAAAGACAGAACAGAACCATTGTATCCTCATGTATGTCATGAGACAAAGAAAGAACAGAACCATTGTATCCTCATGTATGTCATGAGACAAAGAAAGAACAGAACCATTGTATCCTCATGTATGTTGAGACAAAGAAAGAACAGAACCATTGTATCCTCATGTATGTCATGAGACAAAGAAAGAACAGAACCATTGTATCCTCATGTATGTCATGAAACAAAGAAAGAACAGAAACATTGTATCCTCATGTATGTTGAGACAAAGAAAGAACAGAAACATTGTATCCTCATGTATGTTGAGACAAAGAAAGAACAGAAACATTGTATCCTCATGTATGTTGAGACAAAGAAAGAACAGAAACATTGTATCCTCATGTATGTTGAGACAAAGAAAGAACAGAACCATTGTATCCTCATGTATGTCATGAGACAAAGAAAGAACAGAAACATTGTATCCTCATGTATGTCATGAGACAAAGAAAGAACAGAACCATTGTATGCTCATGTATGTCATGAGACAAAGAAAGAACAGAACCATTGTATCCTCATGTATGTCATGAGACAAAGAAAGAACAGAAACATTGTATCCTCATGTATGTTGAGACAAAGACAGAACAGAAACATTGTATCCTCATGTATGTCATGAGACAAAGAAAGAACAGAAACATTGTATCCTCATCTATGTTGAGACAAAGACAGAACAGAAACATTGTATCCTCATGTATGTTGAGACAAAGAAAGAACAGAAACATTGTATCCTCATGTATGTTGAGACAAAGAAAGAACAGAAACATTGCATCCTCATGTATGTTGAGACAAAGAAAGAACAGAAACATTGTATCCTCATGTATGTTGAGACAAAGAAAGAACAGAACCATTGTATCCTCATGTATGTTGAGACAAAGAAAGAACAGAAACATTGTATCCTCATGTATGTTGAGACAAAGAAAGAACAGAAACATTGTATCCTCATGTATGTTGAGACAAAGAAAGAACAGAAACATTGTATCCTCATGTATGTCATGAGACAAAGAAAGAACAGAAACATTGTATCCTCATGTATGTCATGAGAGGGAGGTAGTGCATTTTTATTCTTTCAGTATATTTCTCAAATAACAAATTATAATACAAAGTATGTCTGTATGAGTGATAGATCCAAGCATAGTTGTCTGAAAACTATTCCAAAGCATTTTGTAAAAATTACAAATTAAATTAGGTTGTCAAAAGAGCGATGGTTCAAAGCATATCTGATGCAAGAATAACAGGAACAATTTAAATAATGTTTGTATTATTTGATTTAAGATTGGCCTAACAATGTCATTGACTTATAAATTCTGGTACACCTGATGCAAGAATACCTGGGACAATTCAAATAATGTTTATATTATTTGATTTAAAGATTGGCCTAAAGATGTCATTGACTTATAAATTCTGGTACACCTGATGCAAGAATACCTGGGACAATTCAAATAATGTTTGTATTATTTGATTTAAAGATTGGCCTAAAGATGTCATTGACTTATAAATTCTGGTACACCTGATGCAAGAATACCTGGGACAATTCAAATAATGTTTGTATTATTTGATTTAAAGATTGGCCTAAAGATGTCATTGGCTTATAAATTCTGGTACACCTGATGCAAGAATACCTGGGACAATTCAAATAATGTTTGTATTATTTGATTTAAAGATTGGCCTAAAGATGTCATTGGCTTATAAATTCTGGTACACCTGATGCAAGAATACCTGGGACAATTCAAATAATGTTTGTATTATTTGATTTAAAGATTGGCCTAAAGATGTCATTGACTTATAAATTCTGGTACACCTGATGCAAGAATACCTGGGACAATTCAAATAATGTTTGTATTATTTGATTTAAAGATTGGCCTAAAGATGTCATTGACTTATAAATTCTGGTACACCTGATGCAAGAATACCTGGGACAATTCAAATAATGTTTGTATTATTTGATTTAAAGATTGGCCTAAAGATGTCATTGACTTATAAATTCTGGTACATCTGATGCAAGAATACCTGGGACAATTCAAATAATGTTTGTATTATCTGATTTAAAGATTGGCCTAAAGATGTCATTGACTTATAAATTCTGGTACACCTGATGCAAGAATACCTGGGACAATTCAAATAATGTTTGTATTATTTGATTTAAAGATTGGCCTAAAGATGTCATTGGCTTATAAATTCTGGTACACCTGATGCAAGAATACCTGGGACAATTCAAATAATGTTTGTATTATTTGATTTAAAGATTGGCCTAAAGATGTCATTGACTTATAAATTCTGGTACACCTGATGCAAGAATACCTGGGACAATTCAAATAATGTTTGTATTATTTGATTTAAAGATTGGCCTAAAGATGTCATTGGCTTATAAATTCTGGTACACCTGATGCAAGAATACCTGGGACAATTCAAATAATGTTTGTATTATTTGATTTAAAGATTGGCCTAAAGATGTCATTGACTTATAAATTCTGGTACACCTGATGCAAGAATACCTGGGACAATTCAAATAATGTTTGTATTATTTGATTTAAAGATTGGCCTAAAGATGTCATTGACTTATAAATTCTGGTACACCTGATGCAAGAATACCTGGGACAATTCAAATAATGTTTGTATTATTTGATTTAAAGATTGGCCTAAAGATGTCATTGACTTATAAATTCTGGTACATCTGATGCAAGAATACCTGGGACAATTCAAATAATGTTTGTATTATCTGATTTAAAGATTGGCCTAAAGATGTCATTGACTTATAAATTCTGGTACACCTGATGCAAGAATACCTGGGACAATTCAAATAATGTTTGTATTATTTGATTTAAAGATTGGCCTAAAGATGTCATTGACTTATAAATTCTGGTACATCTGATGCAAGAATACCTGGGACAATTCAAATAATGTTTATATTATTTGATTTAAAGATTGGCCTAAAGATGTCATTGACTTATAAATTCTGGTACACCTGATGCAAGAATACCTGGGACAATTCAAATAATGTTTGTATTATTTGATTTAAAGATTGGCCTAAAGATGTCATGGACTTATAAATTCTGGTACACCTGATGCAAGAATACCTGGGACAATTCAAATAATGTTTGAATTATTTGATTTAAAGATTGGCCTAAAGATGTCATTGACTTATTGTCAATGATAAACTAATCTACTTACACTATGGATTTTATTACATCAATACTTTCATACACTTGACTCGAACCACTAGGGGACGACCATAGCATACAGTAGCTGACATTAATAAACAATAACACCTGAAACAGGTTAAGTTCCCTTTAATAACTATGCACACCATGAAGCCACACACGGCTCGAAATACAAATGCAATACAATGCAACAGGAATGCCAAAATCACTTGCAATAATCGACAACTCAAACTATCGTTATCAACACTCGCGGATACGTCATACTGAGTAACCAACATAATGACTTTCACTCACCGGCTAAGTCCTGCACTATGATAACGCCATACTTCACTATAAATGACTTCTCATCAATGAATTACGAAAATAATGCAGATAGAACTACACCACTGTTCTAGACATGTATAACCAAATCTGACCATATGAATAGATGACAAGCGCCCTGAATGAACAACTATGGCATCCAATAATCCCAGCAAACTGCTGAAAGGGAACAACACACGACCTCTCCGGTCGGTAGGCAGAAACTCAACTGCCTTTCCCCACCAGAATTCGGGCGCACTTCCTTCCAGGTCACATGATCAAACGGGTTTATTAATATCAGGGTTGTCACTCTACAAATCAGAGGCACATCTCCAATTCAACCTGCAAGTCTGGAAGGAAGAGCTGGAGAAGAGAGGGATGGTCATAAGCAGCTCTAAAACAAAATCCATGGTGATATCACGAGAAGAAAGAAGACATCAGATTAAGCTGGGAGAACAGGTCCTGGAGCAGGTAGACCACTTTAAATACCTCGGAGCTATTATTGACCGAAAGGGAGGCATCAAAGAAGAGTTGGCCACTCGAAAAGCAGCAGCTGGGAGACTTTTTCAGGCCATAAATCGAGGATTCCTCAGCAAGAGAGAGGTTGGTAAGAAAACGAAGATGGCTGTATACCGCTCCACCTATGTCGCAGTCTTGACATATGGATGCGAGTCATGGGCAATGACTACAACCCACAAAAGCCAGATCCAAACCTCAGAAATGAGGTATCTGAGGAAGGTGGTTGAAGTAACAAGAAGAGACATGGTACGCAACCAGACGATACGTCAAGGCCTTAAATCCCACCCCCTGAAGACCCAAGTAGAACAGTTCCAACTAAGATGGTTTGGCCATGTCTGCAGAATGGGAGAAGATCAGCTACCACGACAAGCATGGGAAACAAAGAGCCAAGGATCCAGACCCCCAGGATGACACAGAGTCCGCTGGGAGGACAACATTAGACAATCTTTGAAGGACCGAGGACTAGAATGGAACCAGGCCAGGAGGAAGACAGCCGATAGGATAGTCTGGCGCTCTCTCTTCCAAACCACTACACCTCACGGTAGAAGGGAACGACTAAGTAAGTTGTCACTCTACAGCGTGACCAACTTAATATTTTATATTTATACTGTGACACTTATAAATTCTGGTACACCTGATGCAAGAATACCTGGGACAATTCATAGCATGTTTGTAACAGGAACAATTCAAATAATGTTTGTATTATTTGATTTAAAGATTGGCCTAAAGATGTCATCGACATATAAATTCTGGTACACCTGATGCAAGAATACCTGGGACAATTCATAGCATGTTTGTAACAGGAACAATTCAAATAATGTTTGTATTATTTGATTTAAAGATTGGCCTAAAGATGTCATCGACATATAAATTCTGGTACATCTGATGCAAGAATACTTGGGACAATTCAAATAATGTTTATATTATTTGATTTAAAGATTGGCCTAAAGATGTCATTGACTTATAAATTCTGGTACACCTGATGCAAGAATACCTGGGACAATTCAAATAATGTTTATATTATTTGATTTAAAGATTGGCCTAAAGATGTCATTGACTTATAAATTCTGGTACATCTGATGCAAGAATACTTGGGACAATTCAAATAATGTTTATATTATTTGATTTAAAGATTGGCCTAAAGATGTCATTGACTTATAAATTCTGGTACATCTGATGCAAGAATACCTGGGACAATTCAAATAATGTTTATATTATTTGATTTAAAGATTGGCCTAAAGATGTCATTGACTTATAAATTCTGGTACACCTGATGCAAGAATACCTGGGACAATTCAAATAATGTTTATATTATCTGATTTAAAGATTGGCCTAAAGATGTCATTGACTTATAAATTCTGGTACACCTGATGCAAGAATACCCCCCCCCCCCTCCCCAATGTCGTTTCCAGGGTCTCTAAGGAGACACAGAAAGAAGAGAATGACTACTCCCTCAGGCATGTCCTACAAGGCCAATAATATGGTTGTGAATGGTGCTGGCTACCTCATCATGTCAAACAAACTGACACAGAGACCACCACTACAACAACATGTCAATACTTGGTGGAGGCTTCTTGTAAGTGGAAGTAGTTGCTCCATACTTCGTAAGGAGTACAAAGCAAGTTGATGATGATGATTGATGAAGACTGATGATGCATGAATTGACAGCCACTTTCCATGAAAGGAATTCACCAAGTTCTATTCCACTGCCAGTGTTTTTATAACCATCTGATACAATTTCTGGTGAAAAACTCCCTTAAACAAATGTCACTAAACCCTAGTTAAAATCTCCCTTAAACAAATGTAACCAAACCCTAGTTAAAAACTCCCTTAAATAAATGTAATCAAACCCTAGTTAAAAACTCCCTTAAACAAATGCCACCAAACCCTAGTTAAAAACTCCCTTAAATAAATGTAACCACACACTATAGTCTTACACAAAACTTACTGCCTGTGTCACTTCTGATCAGCCATTTGTTCTGAGGATTGTTGTCAAGTCGAACAATTGTGACCGTCTGACCTTTCTTGAGTGACAGGCCACCCAGTACCCCACCTCTGACATCTTGTTTGATGATGCCTTCACCAGCACTGGTCTCCTCTCCAGTCAACTGTTATAATGTAACCAACAACGACAAGTGTATTAGAACTACGACATGGGATAAGATCAACAATGAAACTATGGAGGTGTATCAAAAACTGAGATCCGTGGATGAGGTATTCTCATCTGTAACACAAAGATGAGTTGAAGATACATGACTACAAAAATGATGAGAAGATGATACACAACCATAGGGCAATGAATGTGATGATATACAACTACAGAACGATAAGGATATATACTTATGGAAACGGGAAGTTACACATTACTGCAGAAGGATGAAATATACAATGATGGAACAATGAGATGAAAGATACACGATTGGAGGATGATGATGATGTGTACAATGATATAGAATGATGAACTGATACAACAAATATAGAATGACAAAGATATTACAATCAAAGAATGATGATGATTTACACAACTACAGATTGATGAATTGATACAACAAATATAGAATGACAAAAATAATATAACAAATATAGAATGATAACTCCACCTAGGCCGGTCCCAAGCCCGCATGCAGGCCGTAAGGAGGCTGCCCCTCTACCATGCAAAGGGCACAACAAACCAATCACCTGTTTGCTTTAAACTTTTGATTACGAGAACTACAAGAGAGAAAACAGGACTGATTCTAAAGGCGACGAACTTGAACGGGCGACTTATGGAACTTAGAACACAAGAAGTATAAATGGGAAAGAAGAGGAGCTGGTGGAAGAGATGAGGAAAGCAAAACTAGAAATTCTGGCTATAACGGAAACAAAGAAAAAAAGACAAGGAGTCATGGATCTCGATGGCAACACGCTACTCTACAGTGGTGTACCCACATCTGAAAGAGCTAAAGGGGTTGCATTGTGCCAAAAACCAAAAAGATAGTATCAACGGATGGAACTTTGTCTCGGAGCGCATTATGGTTGTAAAACTAAAAGAAGGAGAAACCATAGTCAACCTCGTCATAGTGTATGGGCCAAATGAGGATGAGAGAGCAGAGGTCAAGGAGGAATTCTTCGAGCTGCTTCAAAGGACAGTGGATGACTGCCTAGATGAAATTATCATGCTCGGAGATTTCAATGCCAGAGTTGGAAATGACCATGCTAGATGGGGTGGAGTTATCGAAAGATATGGAGAAGATACTCTCAATGACAATGGAAAGCGACTCCTTAGATTCTGCAGTGAGCAGAATCTGATCATTACAAACACAAAGTTCCCCCATAAGCGCATACATGCATACACTAGATGTGAACCAACTAAGAATGAGAAGTCAGTGATCGACTATGCCATTGTTAGGAGGAGCTCATTCAAATATGTCCGGGATGCTAGAGTCTGGAGGGGGCCAGAGATTGGAAGTGATCACTACCTGCTTACAATCAAAAGAACAACTGAAAGAGTTGCTCAGCCTAGGAACTGCCCAACATCACGCAAGAAACTAAGTAAACGAACGGGAGAAATGAGCATTAAGACCTACAAGCTGAGAGAGCCAGAAATTAAGACCAGATATCAGGGGCTTATTGCTGCAGCGGTGAGCAACACAGAAGAACAACCTGATGACTTGGAAACCCTCTGGCTTAAATTCAAGGACATCATAAAGACAGCTGCTGCAGAAGCATGTGGTGAAGTCCGACTTGGGAACAAGAGAAAGAGGACACCTTGGTGGACAGAGGAAGTCAAAGAGAAAATAAGAGAGAAGAAAATGGCATGGAAACAATACTTAGGAGCTAAAAACACAACAGGACAAATGGAGAAATATAGAGAATATGTGACACTCAGAACAGAAGCAAAGAACAAGGTGCTAGCAGCAAAACAGAAGTCCTGGGAAGAATTTGGAGAAAAGCTAGAAAAAAGATGCGCAAGAAAACCAGAAATTGTTCTATAAGACCCTAAAGAACATGAGGAAGGAAAAACAATGCCCTCTCAAATTTATAAAGGACAAGCAAGGCAAATTGCTTACTGTCCCGAAGGAAGTAATGGAAAGATGGAAAGAATATTTCTCAGAACTCCTGGATGGTGAGCAAGGTCAAGCATCAGAAATGATAACCACTAGCACAGAAGAGAAAACCAATGATGGTGTAGATGACATAAAGATGGAAGAACTGAAGGCAGCACTGGAGAAAATCAAGATGGGCAAAGCAGCAGGGCATGATGGTATAACACCAGAAATGGTTAAGTACATGGGAGCATCAGGCGACCTATTACTCTTAAGGGTCCTACAGGCGGCATGGTGCAACAAGACCATACCAAAGGATTGGGAGATTGCCATCATAACACCAATTTTCAAAAAGGGTGACAATCGACAATGTGGAAACCATAGAGGCATATCCCTTCTCAGTGTCCCTGGTAAAATCTACTCTAGAATCCTAGAGCAGAGACTCCGACACCTAGCTGAGCCACAATTGGATGAGGTCCAGTGTGGATTCCGAGCAAACCGAAGTACTCAAGACCTAGTATTCACACTCAGACAGCTGAGTGAAAAAGGCCCTTGAGTATAAGAGTGAGATCCATCTATGTTTCATAGATCTTGAAAAGGCATTTGACAGGGTCCCCTGGAGCAAACTTTGGGACTGTTTGGCAAGGAAGAACATTCCAGCACCTCTGATTCATGCTATACAGAGCTTCTACAAGTCTTGCAGAAATTATGTGAGGACAGCAAACTATAAGTCAGAAGAGTTCAGGACCACCACTGGTGTAAGACAAGGTGATATCCTGTCACCTTATCTTTTCATACTCTTCATTGACGATGTCATCAAGGCATGTAAGGACAGAACAAGAAAGTATTCAGTGGGGTACTGGAAGATGAGACAGGTCTGTATTTCAGAGCTGGCATTTGCTGATGATGTTGCCCTGATTGCTAAATCAGAGGCACATATCCAATCCAACCTGCAAGTCTGGAAGGAAGAGCTGGAGAAGAGAGTGGTGGTCATAAGCAGCTCTAAAACAAAATCCGAAAGGGAGGCATCAAAGAAGAGTTGGCCAGATCCAAACCACAGAAATGAGCTATCTGAGGAAGGTGGTTGAAGTAACAAGAAGAGACATGGTCCGCAACCAGACAATATGTCAAGGTCTAAAATCAGACCCCCTGCAGACCCAAGTAGAACAGTCCCAACTAAGATGGTTTGGCCATGTCTGCAGAATGGGAGATCGGCTACCACGACAAGCATGGGAAACAAAGAGCCAGGGATCCAGACCCCCAGGACGACCCAGAGTCCGCTGTGAGGACAACCTTAGACAATCTTTGAAGGACTGAGGACTAGAATAGAACCAGGCCAGGAGGAAGACAGCCAATAGGATAGTCTGGCACTCTCTTTTCCAAACCTCTAACCTCACAGTAGAAGGGGAACGACTAAGTAAGTAAGTAAGTATATAGAATGATGAAGTATAACATACACTGAATTTTTTTCGTAGTTGCATCTCCTCTTTGTCTTTCTTCGCCTTCTCCTGTAAAATTTGGAAAAAAAAAGATAATAAATAAACAACAAAAACAGCTTCAAACAATCACAGCCAATGCAGTCTTGCCTTCAATAAAAAAAAAAAGGGGGGGGGGGGGGGAAAGAGTAGCTAAAATGCTTTAGCTAATTGAAATACAGCACTTAAGTCCAATATGGCCACCATTTCCATAATAACCAATAGCACGGCACATCAAACACACTGTTACATATCTCTACTATTGTTATAGGCTAAGCCTGTGTACTTTCATTGAAATCCTGCAAGTATTTATGAATATAGTATTTGACTGTAGCTCCACCCCCTCAGTAACACTTTGATACTGAAGGTTAAACCACAATGACCAGCAAACAATCCACCCTGCAGCTGAGTGTGTAGCGTGTAGACTTACTTACTTAGTCGTTCCCCTTCTACCGTGAGGTGTAGAGGTTTGGAAGAGAGAGCGCCAGACTATCCTATCGGCTGTCTTCCTCCTGGCCTGGTTACATTCTAGTCCTCGATCCTTCAAAGATTGTCTAATGTTGTCCTCCCAGCGGACTCTGGGTCGTCCTCGGGGTCTGGATCCTTGGCTCTTTGTTTCCCATGCTTGTGTGGTATCCGATCTTCTCCCATTCTGCAGACATGGCCAAACCATCTTAATTGGGACTGTTCTACTTGGGTCTGCAGGGGGTAGGATTTAAGGCCTTGACGTATCGTCTGGTTGCGTACCATGTCTCTTCTTGTTACTTCAACCACCTTCCTCAGATACCTCATTTCTGAGGTTTGGATCTGGCTTTTATGGGTTGTAGTCATTGCCCATGACTCGCATCCGTATGTCAAGACTGGGACATAGGTGGAGCGGTATACAGCCATCTTCGTTTTCTTACCAACCTCTCTCTTGCTGAGGAATCCTCGATTTATGGCCTGAAAAAGTCTCCCAGCTGCTGCTTTTCGAGTGGCCAACTCTTCTTTGATGCCTCCCTTTCGGTCTATAATAGCTCCGAGGTATTTAAAGTGGTCGACCTGCTCCAGGACCTGTTCTCCCAGCTTAATCTGATGTTTTCTTTCTTCTCGTGATATCACCATGGATTTTGTTTTAGAGCTGCTTATGACCATCCCTCTCTTCTCCAGCTCTTCCTTCCAGACTTGCAGGTTGGATTGGAGATGTGCCTCTGATTTAGCAATCAGGGCAACATCATCAGCAAATGCCAGCTCCAAAATATAGACCTGTCTCATCTTCCAGTACCCCACTGAATACTTTCTTGTTCTCTCCTTACATGCCTTGATGACATCGTCCATAAGGAGTATGAAGAGGTAAGGTGATAGGATATCACCTTGTCTTACACCAGTGGTGGTCCTGAACTCTTCCGACTTATGGTTTGCTGTCCTCACATAATTTCTGCAAGACTTGTAGAAGCTCTGTATAGCATGAATCAGAGGTGCTGGAATATTCTTCCTTGCCAAACAGTCCCAAAGTTTGCTCCAGGGGACCCTGTCAAACGCCTTTTCCAGATCTATGAAACAAAGATGCATCTCACTCTTATACTCAAGGGCCTTTTCATTCAGCTGCCTGAGTGTGAAGATTAGGTCTTGAGTACTTCGGTTTGCTCGGAATCCGCACTGGACCTCATCCAATTGTGGCTCAGCTAGGCGTCGTAGTCTCTGCTCTAGGATTCTAGAGTAGATTTTACCAGGGACACTGAGAAGGGATATGCCTCTATGGTTTCCACACTGTCGATTGTCACCCTTTTTGAAAATTGGAGCGTGTAGATAATACATCAATAACAAAAATATGAAGAAAACAAGCAATAAAGACCAAACAAGTGGTAAGTTCTATACAGGGAACACAAACAGGAGAATGAGACAAACAATTCTGTTAATCACAAAAAAAATATAATAAAGCAAAATAACCTAAGAGGGTTGTCAAACAATTGAAGAAATGAAGAAACCTAGAAAACTAACAACAACAAAAATTAAACCAAAACACAAAACAAAACAGAAAGAAAAATTACAAATATAAAAACCAACAAATTAATAAATTTTTAAATTTTAAGAGGAAAACACAATTCATTATACACTTTTCACATAAAAGCATACACATTTTACTGCACTGCTCATTTGTGAAACAATAATCTTAAAGTTATAACCCCTGCCCTCAGTTTTCTAATTTAGTGAAATACTTATGGGCCAATGACACAACACTAAATCTAAAGTTCAACACTGGTACAAACCTGGCATTGTTTCACATGAAGGAAAACTTACAGAATCATTCGAGATAAAAACTGGACTGTGGCAGGGATGCCTCCTTTCACCATTTTCTTACAGGCTATAAAGTGAATTATAAAAACAGTGACACCAACCAGCAAAAGTGGATATCAGTGAAACATCTGTTGACATAGATTTGGCTATGATCTGGCTCTTTTGTCCCATAACCATAACCAGATGTCAGAAAAAAATGATAACACTTGATGACAGATCACAGCAACTGGATTTCAAAATACACTGAAGAAAAACAAATATTATGCAAATAGATGAGGCAAATAATAGCCAGACTACACTTGTAAAATACCCCTGCATGATGCGGACAAACACATTATATATATATATATATATATATATATATATATATATATATATATATATATATATATATATATATATATATATATATATATATATATATATATAGATATATATGGAGATAGATAGATATATAGATAGATATATATACGGGCAGCAATATAGACATAGCTGGAAGAACATAGCTTTATTTAAACAAATAAAGAGGGGAAACACGAGGCCTGTAAACAGTAAATAAATAAATAAATATTACACACATAACATAAAGGTCACGTGTTTCAGGCACTCATGAGAGATAAAGAAGTAGAAAACTAGACAACAGAAAAACAACACAAGTCATTCGCTTCCGTAGCTATGCGGTGGTGCTGTTCGGAAGGTCCTGGGTTTGATTCTCCGGTAAGCCACTCACTTCTGTTGTTTTTCTGTTGTCTAGTTTTCTACTTCTTTATTTCTGACAAGTGCCTGAAACTTACCTTTATCTATGTAATATTTATTTATTTACTGGAAGAACAGACCATGATATCAAAATACAAATTTAAAAATCATGAGGCGCTTTCACCGCAATGGAAATTATATGGAGATTAAATGAAGTCCAACACAAAAATCTGAATCTTCAACTTAAATGTCAAGGAAGTATATGATGTCAACAGTACAGCTCTAACATGGACAACAACAACAACAAAGACAATCAAGATGTTACAGACTTTTGATACATGGGTGCCTGCGCAGAAAATAAATGATATAAGAAGATAACCAATGTAGAACTGACACAGACAACCAGGCAAATACCAGTGGAGCAAGGAGTGCAGTAAAGGTGCTGGTATAAACATTGAGGACACCAACTAATAGCCATACAAGGCAATCCATGTTCTGGAATCCCCATGGTAAGAGACAGAGGGAGACCTAAGAACACATAGAGAGGGATATGATACACAGAGAGGGAATATGATACACAGAGAGGGAATATGATACACACATGAAAGTTATAAAGAAGACAAGTTGAACAGACAGCACAGGACAGGCTGGCTTGTTGTGAGATGAAGGGTCATGAGAAATAATAGTTTCACGTCATATATAAACACACATCGCTGTAATCAAAACAAAAAGTCTCACCTTTTCCTCTTTCTTTCGTTTCTTTTCTTCTTCCTTTTCTTTTTCTTTCCTTTCTTTCTCTTCCTTTTTCTTGGCCTCAGCTTCCTCCTTTTGTCGTCGTTTCTTTTCTTCCTCTAACTTTTCAGGGCTGACAACAAATGTCTCCTCACTAGGTCAACAAACAAAATATCAAGATAAGTATTGGCTGTATCTAGATAACATCATCAACTTGACTGTACCTAGATAACAACATCAACTTGACTGTATCTATATAACATCATCAACATCAACTTGATTGTATCTAGATAACACCATCAACATCAACTTGACTGTATCTAGATAACATCATCAACGTCAACTTGACTGTATATAGATAACAACATCAATTTGACTGTATCTAGATAACATCATCAACTTGACTGTATCTAGATAACAACATCAACTTGACTGTATCTAGATAACATCATCAACTTGACTGTATCTAGATAACAACATCAACTTGACTGTATCTATATAACAACATCAACTTGACTGTATCTAGATAACATCATCAATTTGACTGTATCTAGATAACAACATCAACTTGACTGTATCTAGATAACATCATCAACTTGACTATCTAGATAAAAACATCAACTTGACTGTATCTAGATAACATCATCAACTTGACTGTATCTAGATAACATCATCCACTTGACTGTATCTAGATAACATCATCAACATCAACTTGACTGTATCTAGATAACATCATCAACATCAACTTGACTGTATCTAGATAACATCAGCAACTTGACTGTATCTAGATAACATCATCAACTTGACTGTATCTAGATAACATCATCAACTTGACTGTATCTAGACAACATCATCAACTTGACTGTATCTAGATAACATCATCAACTTGACTGTATCTAGATAACATCATCAACTTGACTGTATCTAGATAACATCATCAACTTGACTGTATCTAGATAACATCATCAACTTGACTGTATCTAGATAACATCATCAACTTGACTGTATCTAGATAACATCATCAACTTGACTGTATCTAGATAACATCATCAACTTGACTGTATCTAGATAACATCATCAACTTGACTGTATCTATATAATGTGAATGGTAGCTTGGGATTTGGGAAGGAAAGTGAGTGCAGAAAAATGGTTTGAGAAATTTGAATAGAGTTGTTAAAAGACTATTCGTCTTTGTTAAAGGGAAGTGATGTGAGCGGAGGAGTGTTTTGGGGGAAGGGTGGTAACTCCGTAGATTCCTTTTGGGGATGTAGTTGATGTTTTAGGGTTAAGCATATTATGTGAGTTCTAAATTATGGTGGGACTAATTTGCATATAATGTTTTAGTAATAAGATTAAAGAAGAGTGTATGGTTTTGAGTCTAATCATCAAAGGGAGATAACTTTAAATTACATCCCTGGAAAGGTTTTGGTGAGCGAGCAAAAACAAACGCACGAGAAAGTATTGCAAGGGTGAACACATTTTGAGTGAGAACGGGAGAAAAAGGGTTAGATCAGGGAGAATGAAGGAGTCAGATGTTTAAGACGCGCTCAGCGTAAGGTTAGCAAGTTTGCTAAAGTATACTGAAGCACATTAAAAACGCACCACTATTATATATACTGATGCCGAGAAGCTGGAAAAAAAAAGTGTGGGAATGGATTTTCCCCGTGTTTGCCATGAGGTAGAGAGCGAATGGCTGCTGGAATGGAAAGTGCATGATTCAACCCACGGGTTTGTGTACAGACTACATGAAAACGATGAAAGTTACACGTGCAACACGATTCCCAACAGCTATGACCCTGAAAATGTGTACACGTTGTGGCAGTATACTCGGTATAAAAAGGCCGTTGAGATAAAACACCCAGTACATGTGTTTGAAATGCCACGAATATCTGAAAACGACCGCCAACGAGCCATTGGTATGTTGGAGACCGGAATGAGCTCGCGGGCCATTGCCAGAAGGATGAATTGCCACCACAGCACTATTGTACGTCTCAATGAACGTTACGGAACCACTTGCAGTGCCCGGGATAGACTTCGGAGTGGCCAACCACGAGTTACTACCCCTGCGCAAGATCATCATATTGTGCTGAGTTACCTAAGGAATCGTACTCTCCCGGCAAGTCAAACAGCAAGAGCAATAGTGGGTAGACATGGGCAAGTCTCTTGAATGACAGTCATACGACGACTCAGAGATACAGGCCTTACTGCAAGACGACCTTATGTTGGGCCAAACTTGACTCACAGACATCGTCAGCAGCGCCTGCAATAGGCAGAGCAACATGTCAGATGGACTAGACTGCAGTGGAATGCTGTCTTATTCACAGACGAGAGCAGATTCAACATATCCTTTGCTGATGGACGTATGCGGATTTGGCGACGATGTGGAGAGCGCTTTGCAGATTGCTGTGTCAACCGATTTGGAGGTGGCAGTATTCACATTTGGGGATGATTCAGTTTTCACCATCGCTTGCCTCTTCACGTCTTCCGTGGAAATGTTAATGCACTGACATATCGAGATGAGGTTCTGGATGCGCTGGCTGCTCCTGCGTTCACAATTTATCCAGACTTGCAGCTTCTCCAGCAGGATAACGCACGTGCATTTTTTTGCATTTTTTGTTTTCTTCCTTGCCTGCACAGAATGCAATGAATTTCATAACACTCAAATGTACAAATTAATGACCAGCATGGATTCATAGGAAAATGAATAAAGATTCCAAATATGTAAACTTGTAAACACTTATATTTACATTTCACACTCTGTTCCTGGATTATACAGGTGGTGCGTTTTTAATGTGCTTCAGTATATTAAGATTTGTGCAGTGGCGAGTGATTTTGATGGTTGATATTCTGGTGAACAAGCCACTGAATGTGGTTGGTTGCTGTGGTCACAGTCTGGTATCAAATTGTTTTGCCGAACTTACAAGATGCTCAAACGCCATTTTTAAGACCATGTTGCCAGTTCAAGATTTATGTTAACAAGTTGTCAAGATTTACAAGACGAACAGGTATGTTGTATAAGATGCAGAGAAGATAGACAGTAGCTAGGGGCAGCGTGAAACAATGACTATTTGATATAAATAAACAGCCCTGGTAGTTAGACCAGTTTTACATAGTAAGATACCTCAACTAGTTCCACCAGACCTACGTGCCTCATCATGAGTTGAAATAAAACCAGAAAACATAAATTCTTAGATGAGCTAGTGTTGCGTGATAAATTCTCGCAACATCGTTTTATTTCAATATCTGTTTTATAACGCAAGGGCAACAACTGCTTGGAATTTATAGTCACTTTTCTCGGTAAGCATTTGTCTTCTCGCGTTGGTATCGAATGCAGTTAAGTTTGAGCTGTGGTCGTTTTGCGCTGGACTGCGCATGACTTGTCTTGCGTCTTTGTCGATCGGTTTCCGCCCACCACTAGTGGCAGTGAGCGATTTGGAATGGCGAAAGAGATGCCTCGTTGAAGAGGGGATCTCCGCTATTTTTGTTCTGTCAGGGATGTGTAGTCCTCTTAATGGATATTTCGTTTATTCGAGATAATACCTCTAGTGTTTCCCACATGTCGGGAGGCGTGATATTTCTGTGTATTTCATGAAAGCAAGGTAAATTGACTTTTTCATTAACTCTATCGATGTTGGGTCGTGAGCGATTTCGATTCATAGCCTGTCTTCGAAAGTCGTCGTCACGAGATGTTTTTTCCCAGCTCACATGTCGCTGCATTGTACTGCATCGGTTGATGCAGGTACCAAGGACCATTACTTGCTACTTTGTTAAATGAACTAGGTTTGGAAAACCTTTATTATCTAGAGGATATTTTTGAGGACATTATTTATACTTCGGCAGACGTGTCTGTCTTGCTGAAGTCAAACTAAGGAGAGTGAACTGATCTCATACATCTGGTTATCTCCTGGCTGTTATAGAAAAGGATGGAGTTTTTCCACCTGACTACATTTACAGCACTATGAAATATAACATGCATCTGACTCATCATTGTAATGCTGTCTACCGTCTATTGCTGTATTGAATGTTGCTGTGATAATGACTGTTTGATGTGCCTACACATTTGCGTAACCATTTTGTCACTGTGGCGTCCACAATAAATAATGAAGAAAAACGTCAACGGCTGTTTCAAGACTCATTGACTTTATACGTCGTGAGTTTACTGACGTCCTATGTGGATTGCCCTGTTATTGTTGTATGAACATTGTTTTGACTGAACACATCTACACACTACACAAAACCAGACATGCGGATACCATCCATCATCATATGGCATCACGCATCATTTGGTGGCCATAAGCTGGTTTGATTCTGGTACCAGCAAACACGGGGTCCCTTACCCACTTCATTTTCAACAAGAATTCATCAGCATCCTTCAAGAAATTAACATTCTTCAATACAGTCAACATCTTCAAAATTTTCAAAGTACTCGGCGTTGCCCGGTAAAAGTCAAAATTTCAATTTTTTGACGGAAACAAGAATTTGACAGTACCCGGCGTTGTTACATGTTGCCGGATAACTCGGACTGCTGTTATCTTTTACGCAAGTCAAGCAAGTTGCTGCTGTCAAGGTTCCAGTGCTGTCGTTTTTTTGAGAAGGTCAAGTGCCGGTTGAAACGGGTTGTTTTCTGAAGAAGGCCAAGTACCGATTTCCATCAACTTACTTTTGGATTAGAAGGTCAAGTGCCGAAACAACTCAACACACAGTATTTCAGAAGCTCTTGTACCATCGTGTTAGCAGTGGAAGCAGTTCAGATGTGCCATCATCGTTGGAGCTTCGCTCTTTAGGACGTTGATTGACATCCGTTTTTCTGCTGTTCTACGATTGGAAGCCTATAAGTTAAGTGGCCTGTTTGTATGTAAACTGTGCCCTTATACTTCTGCTGAGTCTTCTGTGTATCATCTCATTCTATATGTTATATGTTTATATGTTATTTGTATATTTATATGTTTATATTTCAGCGGGTTCTCGGTTGGGTGGTGTCTCCGTTAGATTATGCCACGTCATAGAGGTCGTCTATTGTGAGCGTTTTCTGTAGGGTTTGCAAATTTCCGATACTGGAATTTGCTAAGCGACTTCTGTTGCTATTTATGTTAGCTGTGATGACATGTTTTAATATTGTTTTCGTTATTATTTCGCATTCTTTAGTTTTGTTTTGATTTGTTTGTATTTGTTAGCCTACTCTTGTCTATAATTTAGTTTCATACAACATTTTTGTTTATACACTGTGGTGTCATGTATTTTGTTTAATTCTATCGCAGATATCGTCACATTTTTTGTGATATTTCATTAATTTCTGCTTTATTTTTAGTTGATTTCTGCGAAAGTTTTTGTATTGTTGCTGATCTTTGTTATTGTTTACATTGTTATTGTTTACATTGTTTGTATTGTTTACATTTTCAATGTTTACATTCTGCATGTGTTTACATAGTCATTGTTTACAGTTATAGTAATTAGTTAATGGGCTATGCTAATGCACTGTTACTACTACACTGATGATAAATGAATGATGAATAGTGTCGTGCACTATTGAATGAGAAGTGCACTTATGATCAAGAATTGAGTGCTGATATTTCATATACAAGTTCTTTGATTGGAGACTTGTTTCCCACAGAGACTGGGATAATATAAGGTGATGTGAATATACAAGTGCTTAATTAAGACTTGTTACACTTAGGTTTGAAATAAATTAGTTAATTATTTCAGGTTTTGGACTCATATGTTAGACAACATGTCTACATTTGAGCACTTTATTGAGCAGGGTAAATTGCTTGGGAAGACTGGTGATAAGTTAGAAGAATTTGCAACTGCTCGATATGATAAAGCAATGGAAGCTGAACAAAAGAAACTGCAGATGCAGGTGGATGAAAAAAGATTCCAAATGGAAATGGAAAAACAAAAAAGGGAATCAGAAGCTGAGGAGAGAAAACTCCAGCTACAGCTAGAAGCTGAAAGACTTCAAAAAGAGGCTGAGAATAAAAGACTTGAAAAAGAGGCTGAGAATAAAAGACTTGAAAAAGAGGCTGAAAATAAAAGACTTGAAAAAGAAGCTGAAAATGAAAGACTTCAAAAAGAGGCTCAGGCTGAGGAAAGAAGATTACAGAGAGAGTCTGATGAGAGGAAAGAGAAAGCAAAAATGGAACATGAAGAAAAGGTCTTAGCTTTAGAGTTGGAAAAATTGAAATTGACGAGCATGAGTAATGGTAATGATTCAAACAAGGGTTCATCTTCTGGTAAGGCTAATAATGATACTTTTAAGATTAAGTTACCAACATTTAGTCCTTCCAGTGATGACATAATGTTCTATCTGGACAGATTTGAACAAGCATGTACAGCTCATAACATAGACAAAGCAAAATATGTTTATCAGTTATCAGGGATACTGACAGGTAAAGCTCTAAGTATATTAAATATGGTGGATGAACCTGACAAGAACAATTATGAGGTTGTCAGGGCCGCTTTGTTAAAGAAATATCAGCTTAACGAAGACGGCTATCGTCTACAATTTAAAAACATGTTACCTGAAAATGGAGTTGAATTCTCCGAGTTTATTGCAAGAATACGCATTACTTTCTCACGATGGGTTGAACTATCTAAGACGGAAAAAACTTATGAAGGACTTATGGACTTAATACTTAGAGACAAAGTCATGTCGTCTGTCAATGAGTCTTTCCTTGCTTTCCTTCATGAACGTAAACCTAAAACAATAAAAGAAATGGAAGATTTCTGTTGCCAATACGTAACTGCGCACCCACACATAACCATGGGTAACTCTAAGGTGAAAGAAGGTTTACCAGTTGCTTCGGCAGCTCCGTATGGTCAAAACTTTGCTCGTAGATCCCAACAAAATTTTGATAGAAAGAGTAGCGGTAATTTCTGTCAAAATCATGGAAATCAATTTCATGGTGATTCTTCTTCGAAGAATTGGAGACAACCTGATAGTACTCGTTACTATCACCCTAATAATTATAAGCATTTCAAAAGAGGATATGGTAATAGAGGTTATTCCTGCCGAAGACCTCAGAACCAAACAAATAGATGTTCGCATCAATGTGAACATGATAGTAATCGTGGAAACTGGAATTCGAACCAGGATAACAATTACAATAGAGACAATAATAACTGCAGAGATAATAATAACTCTGATAACTTCAGAGGTAATAATAGTCGGGGTAGATCTCAACACAAAAAAAAGAGATATCAGCAGGCTAATGCTGTACAACAGGAAACTGAGGGAGCCTGTAATCATGTTGTTGATAGTAAAAACTTTGACGCTGTCACTGGTTCTGCTTTTGACTTTGAGAGAGCAAACAAATGCCCCCAATGCAGTACTTTATTCGAACCGGGTACCATAACTACTTTGAGTTGTGGTCACCCACTTCCCGCTCTTCCTGCTGCTGTTGCGCATGACGGGAGGGGTTCTTTAATTCTACATAAGGGTCTTGTTAATGATACTCCGGTCTCACTACTTTTCGATTCCGGATGCACCACTATTGGTGTTAGACAATCGCTTGTAGATCCATCTTGTGCTACAGGAAGGGTTATTAAATGTGTCACATTTGGCGGCACTCTAGAAAAATATCCTACTGCTGTAATTCGCATTGCCACTCCTTTCTTTACTGGAGATGTGCATGCTTGTCTCTTACCTAATCCTATTGCGGACCTTATTATTGGTCGTATTCACGGAGTTAGGGAGTGTACCCCACAGCAGATTGCTGCTTGGGAAGATAATAACATGCAAGCTACAAATGCAGTAGTTACAAGAGCACAAGCTCTACAAACACCCGAAACTTCACTGAATAGTGATAATGAAGTTGATAGCCAAGATAGTCACTTAGTAATCACTCGTGACTCTTTCATAAAATTGCAAGAAGAAGATCCTTCTTTAAAAAAATTCTTCGTTCTTGCGAAGAAAGGTGATCCGAATCAGGATACAAATAGAAAATCTTGGATTGCAATGAGAAACGGCGTACTTGTACGTATGGTACAAGATTCGACTACGTCGGCACATTCGCAAATTCTTGTTCCCAAGAGCATGAGAGTCCAAATATTACAACATGCTCATGACTCGCAATGTGCTGGACATATGGGTTTTGCCCGTACGAAGTCGAGAGTCCTTGCGGCTTTCTTTTGGCCTTTTGTCAATAAGGACATTCGTATTTACTGCCGATCATGCAAGGTATGTCAGGAGGTCAAATCTAGAGGACCACGACATGCTGCGCCTATCCAGGCTGCTGACATTCCTATTCGGCCGTTTCAGAAAATGGCCATAGATATTATTGGCCCTTTTAAGGTCAAGTCGGCCAGAGGACATCAGTTTATCCTTACATGTGTCGATATGTGCACACGTTGGCCAGAGGCTATTCCTCTTAAGAGCATATCTACTACAGATATCGCAGATGCTCTTTGGTTGATATTTTCTCGCTTGGGGTTCCCCAGAGAAATATTGTCAGACCATGGCACTCAACTCATATCTGACACTATGTCACAGGTAATGTCTACCTTACATATTGAACGATCTCTCAGTAGTATCTACCATCCTATGTCTAATGGGTTAGTTGAGCGTCTGAATAGAACGCTCAAGACTTTGCTTGGTAAGATAACTGAAGATCATCCTCAAGATTGGGACAGGGTTTTACCCGCGGCTCTCTTTGCCTATAGAGAAGTCCCTAATGAACACACAGGATTTTCTCCCTTCGAACTTGTCTTTGGCGCGCGTCCACGCGGCCCTATGTCTTTATTACACGATCTCATCACTGCCGATGATATTAGCGATGAAACTCAATCCTCATATGAGTATGTCATTGCTCTTAGACAAAAGATCATTGAGGCATGTAAGCTAGCAACTGCTTCATCAGAAATTGCTAAAGAGAAGGCAAGGCAGTTTGCTAACAAGAATAGATGTCTACGACAACTTTGTCCAGGTGACAAAGCATTCGTCCTACTCCCCAGTAGGGAAAATAGACTTCTTATTGCATGGAAAGGTCCGTATGCAATAGTCTCTCGGATTTCCGATGTTGACTATGTGGTCGATATTGATGGAAAGCATAAAACTTTCCACATAAACATGCTTTCGGAATTTCACGAACGTCCGGACTATTTGCTGCCTATTTTCCAGGCAACGGATGATGCTCCTGCACCTCACGGTCATTATTCATCCCTGTCTGTCATTCAGGATGAGGAAGCTACCTTCTCTGATGTCAACCTTCCCCTTCCAGTGGTTCCATTACATTCCACGGAATCTTGGAAAAACGTTTCTGTTTCTCCTAATCTTTCTGGTGACGAACATCGACAAGTCTCGTCGATGTTACAAACATTTCAGGATGTTCTCACTGACATTCCTGGACACACAGATGTCATAGAACATGACATAATTCTTACCGACAATAATCCAATTAGGGTTAGGCCGTATCCTATTCCTATACACTTTCAGTCGCAAGTGGAAAAGGAATTGGATGAAATGATTCAATTAAATATAATTGAACCATCGACTTCACCATATTCTTCTTCCATGGTTATTGTCCGGAAGAAGGATAAGAACATACGAATTTGCGTTGATTATCGCAAATTGAATCAGGTCACAAAGTTCGACGCTGAACCGATGCCTTTGTTAGAAGATCTACTGATTAGACTTTCTAATTCTAGATTCTTCACTAAACTTGACTTGTCTAAAGGTTATTGGCAAGTGCCTTTAGCAGAGCATGCCAAACCTCTTACTGCTTTTTCTACACCTAGGGGTCTATTTCAATGGAATGTTATGCCTTTTGGTCTCATGAACGCCCCTGCCACTTTCGTTCGCATGATGCGTCGAATTCTGTCACATCGTTCGGATGTCATCGCATACTTAGATGACATCTGTCTCTTCAGTGATACCTGGGAAGATCACTATTTAGGGTTATATGACTTACTGTCCACTCTACGTGAGAATAATTTGACAGCAAAACCTTCTAAAGCTTTTGTTGGTTTTGGTGAAATCTCTTTCCTGGGTCATCGTGTTGGTCATGGTCTCTTGAAGACAGAAGACCACAATACTTCCAAAATACTGAACATCTCTGTTCCTAAAACGAAGAAACAAGTTAGGAGTCTCTTAGGTTTAATTCAATTTTATGGGAGATTTATTCCAAATTTATCTTCGATCATGGCACCTCTCTCAACATTGTTGAAGAAAGGTTCGCCTAATCTGGTCCGTTGGTCTGAAGAATGCCAATCTTCACTAGACCAAATCAAGAATATATTTTCTTCTCCTCCCATCTTAAGATTACCTACTCTTGATAGGACTTTTGTTCTTCGGAGTGATGCTTCATCCACTGGGATTGGAGCAGCACTGATGCAAGAATATGCAAATACTCTGCATCCTGTTATGTACATTTCTAGAAAACTAAATGCGGCAGAGAGGAACTACTCGGTTTTAGACCGTGAGTTGTTAGCGATGGTTTGGTCAATTCTAAAGCTACAAAGATTCCTCCTGGGCGCACATTTCATTCTAGAGACTGATCAGAAAGCTCTTACAGCTATTCAGACTAAGAATTTGAAGAGTTCGAGATCCACTCGATATGCTATAGCTCTTCAACCTTTTCACTTCACGGTACGAGCTATCCGTGGTGCGGATAATGTGATGGCTGACATTTTGTCTAGATGCCCACATGACTCCAACTAATACTTCTGTCCTATATTTCCATATATTACAGAGTCATAACACACCTATATTTCTACAATAGATTAGCACATCTGTACTTACTTTATATGTACACACTATCGTGCTTTGTTGTCATCTTCTTCTGTTCGTTTTTTAAGATGATAGAGGAGGACTGAGTAGTTAATATAAGGGCCGTTAGTTTACTAAACAGCCACAATTATTAATAATGTATTGTACCTTATGAAGCATATTAGTTATTAATTAGCATTATATTGCTTGTACTTTCTCAGAATGTCATTGTTGAGCTGAGGACTTACCTTACGAGTTCTAGATTGTGTACTTACCCTCGGAATACCAGAGCATATGTCCTGGATCGTCATGTAGTTTAACTTTACTATGTACTTATGTCATTACATGTCAAAGAATGTACTATTTAAATTTTCCTATCAGATTTGTACATCCATTTTTAAAGACAATATTAGAGTATGCTGTTTAATGATGATTATAGTAACTTGCATA
The DNA here is from genome assembly GCA_024509875.1 of Oreohelix idahoensis. NCBI lineage: Eukaryota > Metazoa > Mollusca > Gastropoda > Stylommatophora > Oreohelicidae > Oreohelix > Oreohelix idahoensis. The sequence continues at coordinate 89,364 of JAMPIV010002255.1, read as the reverse complement.
CGTATATTGTGTTTACATGCTAACGTGATGTGTGTTGGTGACACCTCCCCGATGTGAATATTTTTTGAGACATATTTATTTTTCTGTTGAGGTATATCCTCACCAGACACTCTATAATTAGCCTATTGTTTGGCAATTTAATTAATTATCAGCGCATAATTCGTGCGTTTTGAGCCGCTTATCGCTTGCTCTTTGATATTGAAAAAAAAAATATGTTCCACATTTTTTTTTTTATCGGGAGGAGGTGGTGATATGTTGCGTGATAAATTCTCGCAACATCGTTTTATTTCAATATCTGTTTTATAACGCAAGGGCAACAACTGCTTGAAATTTATAGTCACTTTTCTCGGTAAGCATTTGTCTTCTCGCGTTGGTATCGAATGCAGTTAAGTTTGAGCTGTGGTCATTTTGCGCTGGACTGCGCATGACTTGTCTTGCGTCTTTGTCGATCGGTTTCCGCCCACCACTAGTGGGAGTGAGCGATTTGGAATGGCGAAAGAGATGCCTCGTTGAAGAGGGGATCTCCGCTATTTTTGTTCTGTCAGGGATGTGTAGTCCTCTTAATGGATATTTCGTTTATTCGAGATAATACCTCTAGTGTTTCCCACATGTCGGGAGGCGTGATATTTCTGTGTATTTCATGAAAGCAAGGTAAATTGACTTTTTCATTAACTCTATCGATTTTGGGTCGTGAGCGATTTCGATTCATAGCCTGTCTGCGAAAGTCGTCGTCACGAGATGTTTTTTCCCAGCTCACATGTCGCTGCATTGTACTGCATCGGTTGATGCAGGTACCAAGGACCATTACTTGCTACTTTGTTAAATGAACTAGGTTTGGAAAACCTTTATTATCTAGAGGATATTTTTGAGGACATTATTTATACTTCGGCAGACGTGTCTGTCTTGCTGAAGTCAAACTAAGGAGAGTGAACTGATCTCATACATCTGGTTATCTCCTGGCTGTTATAGAAAAGGATGGAGTTTTCCACCTGACTACATTTACAGCACTATGAAATATAACATGCATCTGACTCATCATTGTAATGCTGTCTACCGTTTATTGCTGTATTGAATGTTGCTGTGATAATGACTGTTTGATGTGCCTACACATTTGCGTAACCATTTTGTCACTGTGGCGTCCACAATAAATAATGAAGAAAAACGTCAACGGCTGTTTCAAGACTCATTGACTTTATACGTCGTGAGTTTACTGACGTCCTATGTGGATTGCCCTGTTATTGTTGCATGAACATTGTTTTGACTGAACACATCTACACACTACACAAAACCAGACATGCGGATGCCATCCATCATCATATGGCATCACGCATCAGCTAGTAAAATCCACGTCAGACTATATATATAAAGGAACTGATAGAGCGAGAGGAGACTTATTACAAAGTTGCTTATGAACATTTTTGTTATTTTGGAAAGGACCCACCTCGATGGAAGGTTGGGCATGAGTTATTTTTCGGCAGATGTTTTGGATGACTAACTGTACATAAACACCATCTTGTTATTCACTGCTGGTTGAGTGCAGTGCTTTTCGATAGATGTTCTCCATCCATCATCTGCATGTTGTGTGATGTATTATCATCTAGAGTTGTAGTGACATAACATCATCAACACCTAACTGCCTACTGCTGGGTAGTGAGATGAGTCCACACTATACAAACACTGTAAGTACAAACAGGAACCACACTATCATGGCCACAATAACATCATCAACATCAACTTGACTGTATCTATATAATATCATCAACTTGACTGTATCTAGATAACATCATCAACTTGACTATCTATTTAACATCATCAACTTGACTGTATCTAAATAACATCATCACCGTGACTGTATCTATATAACTAAATCAACATGACTGTATCTACAAAACATCATCAACTTGACTGTATCTAGATAACATCATCAACTTGACTGTATCTAGATAACATCATCAACTTGACTGTATCTAGATAACATCATCAACTTGACTGTATCTAGATAACATCATCAACTTGACTGTATCTAGATAACATCATCAACTTGACTGTATCTAGATAACATCATCAACTTGACTGTATCTAGATAACATCATCAACTTGACTGTATCTAGATAACATCATCAACTTGACTGTATCTACATAATGTGAATGGTAGCTTGGGATTTGGGAAGGAAAGTGAGTGCAGAAAAATGGTTTGAGAAATTTGAATAGAGTTGTTAAAAGACTATTCGTCTTTGTTAAAGGGAAGTGATGTGAGCGGAGGAGTGTTTTGGGGGAAGGGTGGTAACTCCGTAGATTCCTTTTGGGGATGTAGTTGATGTTTTAGGGTTAAGCATATTATGTGAGTTCTAAATTATGGTGGGACTAATTTGCATATAATGTTTTAGTAATAAGATTAAAGAAGAGTGTATGGTTTTGAGTCTAATCATCAAAGGGAGATAACTTTAAATTACGTCCCTGGAAAGGTTTTGGTGAGCGAGCAAAAACAAACGCACGAGAAAGTATTGCAAGGGTGAACACATTTTGAGTGAGAACGGGAGAAAAAGGGTTAGATCAGGGAGAATGAAGGAGTCAGATGTTTAAGACGCGCTCAGCGTAAGGTTAGCAAGTTTGCTAAAGTATACTGAAGCACATTAAAAACGCACCACTATTATATATACTGATGCCGAGAAGCTGGAAAAAAAAAGTGTGGGAATGGATTTTCCCCGTGTTTGCCATGAGGTAGAGAGCGAATGGCTGCTGGAATGGAAAGTGCATGATTCAACCCACGGGTTTGTGTACAGACTACATGAAAACGATGAAAGTTACACGTGCAACACGATTCCCAACAGCTATGACCCTGAAAATGTGTACACGTTGTGGCAGTATACTCGGTATAAAAAGGCCGTTGAGATAAAACACCCAGTACATGTGTTTGAAATGCCACGAATATCTGAAAACGACCGCCAACGAGCCATTGGTATGTTGGAGACCGGAATGAGCTCGCGGGCCATTGCCAGAAGGATGAATTGCCACCACAGCACTATTGTACGTCTCAATGAACGTTACGGAACCACTTGCAGTGCCCGGGATAGACTTCGGAGTGGCCAACCACGAGTTACTACCCCTGCGCAAGATCGTCATATTGTGCTGAGTTACCTAAGGAATCGTACTCTCCCGGCAAGTCAAACAGCAAGAGCAATAGTGGGTAGACATGGGCAAGTCTCTTGAATGATAGTCATACGACGACTCAGAGATACAGGCCTTACTGCAAGACGACCTTATGTTGGGCCAAACTTGACTCACAGACATCGTCAGCAGCGCCTGCAATAGGCAGAGCAACATGTCAGATGGACTAGACTGCAGTGGAATGCTTTCTTATTCACAGACGAGAGCAGATTCAACATATCCTTTGCTGATGGACGTATGCGGATTTGGCGACGATGTGGAGAGCGCTTTGCAGATTGCTGTGTCAACCGATTTGGAGGTGGCAGTATTCACATTTGGGGATGATTCAGTTTTCACCATCGCTTGCCTCTTCACGTCTTCCGTGGAAATGTTAATGCACTGACATATCGAGATGAGGTTCTGGATGCGCTGGCTGCTCCTGCGTTCACAATTTATCCAGACTTGCAGCTTCTCCAGCAGGATAACGCACGTGGATTTTTTTGCATTTTTGGTTTTCTTCCTTGCCTGCACAGAATGCAATGAATTTCATAACACTCAAATGTACAAATTAATGACCAGCATGGATTCATAGGAAAATGAATAAAGATTCCAAATATGTAAACTTGTAAACACTTATATTTACATTTCACACTCTGTTCCTGGATTATACAGGTGGTGCGTTTTTAATGTGCTTCAGTATATTAAGATTTGTGCAGTGGCGAGTGATTTTGATGGTTGATATTCTGGTGAACAAGCCACTGAATGTGGTTGGTTGCTGTGGTCACAGTCTGGTATCAAATTGTTTTGCCGAACTTACAAGATGCTCAAACGCCATTTTTAAGACCATGTTGCCAGTTCAAGATTTATGTTAACAAGTTGTCAAGATTTACAAGACGAACAGGTATGTTGTATAAGATGCAGAGAAGATAGACAGTAGCTAGGGGCAGCGTGAAACAATGACTATTTGATATAAATAAACAGCCCTGGTAGTTAGACCAGTTTTACATAGTAAGATACCTCAACTAGTTCCACCAGACCTACGTGCCTCATCATGAGTTGAAATAAAACCAGAAAACATAAATTCTTAGATGAGCTAGTAAAATCCACGTCAGACTATATATATAAAGGAACTGATAGAGCGAGAGGAGACTTATTACAAAGTTGCTTATGAACATTTTTGTTATTTTGGAAAGGACCCACCTCGATGGAAGGTTGGGCATGAGTTATTTTTCGGCAGATGTTTTGGATGACTAACTGTACATAAACACCATCTTGTTATTCACTGCTGGTTGAGTGCAGTGCTTTTCGATAGATGTTCTCCATCCATCATCTGCATGTTGTGTGATGTATTATCATCTAGAGTTGTAGTGACATAACATCATCAACACCTAACTGCCTACTGCTGGGTAGTGAGATGAGTCCACACTATACAAACACTGTAAGTACAAACAGGAACCACACTATCATGGCCACAATAACATCATCAACATCAACTTGACTGTATCTATATAATATCATCAACTTGACTGTATCTAGATAACATCATCAACTTGACTATCTATTTAACATCATCAACTTGACTGTATCTAAATAACATCATCAACGTGACTGTATCTATATAACTAAATCAACATGACTGTATCTACAAAACATCATCAACTTGACTGTATCTAGATAACATCATCAACTTGACTGTATCTAGATAACATCATCAACTTGACTGTATCTATATAATATCAACTTTACTGTATCTAGATAACATCATCAACTTGACTGTATCTATATAACATCATCAACATCAACTTGACTATCTATATAATATCATCAACTTGACTGTATCTAGATAACATCATCAACATGAACTTGACTGTATCTAGATAACATCATCAGCTTGACTGTATCTAGATAACATCATCAACTTGACTGTACCTAGATAACAACATCAACTTGACTGTATCTATATAACATCATCAACATCAACTTGATTGTATCTAGATAACACCATCAACATCAACTTGACTGTATCTAGATAACATCATCAACGTCAACTTGACTGTATATAGATAACAACATGAACTTGACTGTATCTAGATAACATCATCCACTTGACTGTATCTAGATAACAACATGAACTTGACTGTATCTAGATAACATCATCAACTTGACTGTATCTAGACAACATCATCAACTTGACTGTATCTAGATAACAACATCAACTTGACTGTATCTAGATAACATCATCAACTTGACTGTATCTAGATAACAACATCAACTTGACTGTATCTAGATAACATCATCAACTTGACTGTATCTAGATAACAACATCAACTTGACTGTATCTATATAACAACATCAACTTGACTGTATCTAGATAACAACATCAACATGACTGTATCTAGATAACATCATCAACTTGACTGTATCTAGATAACAACATCAACTTGACTGTATCTAGATAACATCATCAACATCAACTTGACTGTATCTAGATAACATCATCAACTTGACTGTATCTAGACAACATCATCAACTTGACTGTATCTACATAACATCATCAACATCATCAACTTGACTGTATCTAGATAACATCATCAACTTGACTGTATCTAGATAACATCATCAACTTGACTGTATCTACATAACATCATCAACTTGACTGTATCTAGATAACAACATCAACTTGACTGTATCTAGATAACATCATCAACATCAACTTGACTGTATCTAGATAACATCATCAACTTGACTGTATCTAGATAACATCATCAACATCATCAACTTGACTGTATCTAGATAACATCATCAACTTGACTGTATCTATATAATGTGAATGGTAGCTTGGGATTTGGGAAGGAAAGTGAGTGCAGAAAAATGGTTTGAGAAATTTGAATAGAGTTGTTAAAAGACTATTCATCTTTGTTAAAGGGAAGTGATGTGAGCGGAGGAGTGTTTTGGGGGAAGGGTGGTAACTCCGTAGATTCCTTTTGGGGATGTAGTTGATGTTTTAGGGTTAAGCATATTATGTGAGTTCTAAACTATGGTGGGACTAATTTGCATATAATGTTTTAGTAATAAGATTAAAGAAGAGTGTATGGTTTTGAGTCTAATCATCAAAGGGAGATAGCTTTAAATTACGTCCCTGGAAAGGTTTTGGTGAGCGAGCAAAAACAAACGCACGAGAAAGTATTGCAAGGGTGAACACATTTTGAGTGAGAACGGGAGAAAAAGGGTTAGATCAGGGAGAATGAAGGAGTCAGATGTTTAAGACGCGCTCAGCGTAAGGTTAGCAAGTTTGCTAAAGTATTAAGATTTGTGCAGTGGCGAGTGATTTTGATGGTTGATTTTCTGGTGAACAAGCCACTGAATGTGGTTGGTTGCTGTGGTCACAGTCTGGTATCAAATTGTTTTGCCGAACTTACAAGATGCTCAAACGCCATTTTTAAGACCATGTTGCCAGTTCAAGATTTATGTTAACAAGTTGTCAAGATTTACAAGACGAACAGGTATGTTGTATAAGATGCAGAGAAGATAGACAGTAGCTAGGGGCAGCGTGAAACAATGACTATTTGATATAAATAAACAGCCCTGGTAGTTAGACCAGTTTTACATAGTAAGATACCTCAACTAGTTCCACCAGACCTACGTGCCTCATCATGAGTTGAAATAAAACCAGAAAACATAAATTCTTAGATGAGCTAGTAAAATCCACGTCAGACTATATATATAAAGGAACTGATAGAGCGAGAGGAGACTTATTACAAAGTTGCTTATGAACATTTTTGTTATTTTGGAAAGGACCCACCTCGATGGAAGGTTGGGCATGAGTTATTTTTCGGCAGATGTTTTGGATGACTAACTGTACATAAACACCATCTTGTTATTCACTGCTGGTTGAGTGCAGTGCTTTTCGATAGATGTTCTCCATCCATCATCTGCATGTTGTGTGATGTATTATCATCTAGAGTTGTAGTGACATAACATCATCAACACCTAACTGCCTACTGCTGGGTAGTGAGATGAGTCCACACTATACAAACACTGTAAGTACAAACAGGAACCACACTATCATGGCCACAATAACATCATCAACATCAACTTGACTGTATCTATATAATATCATCAACTTGACTGTATCTAGATAACATCATCAACTTGACTATCTATTTAACATCATCAACTTGACTGTATCTAAATAACATCATCAACGTGACTGTATCTATATAACTAAATCAACATGACTGTATCTACAAAACATCATCAACTTGACTGTATCTAAATAACATCATCAACTTGACTGTATCTAGATAACATCATCAACTTGACTGTATCTATATAATATCAACTTTACTGTATCTAGATAACATCATCAACTTGACTGTATCTATATAACATCATCAACATCAACTTGACTATCTATATAATATCATCAACTTGACTGTATCTAGATAACATCATCAACATGAACTTGACTGTATCTAGATAACATCATCAGCTTGACTGTATCTAGATAACATCATCAACTTGACTGTACCTAGATAACAACATCAACTTGACTGTATCTATATAACATCATCAACATCAACTTGATTGTATCTAGATAACACCATCAACATCAACTTGACTGTATCTAGATAACATCATCAACGTCAACTTGACTGTATATAGATAACAACATGAACTTGACTGTATCTAGATAACATCATCAACTTGACTGTATCTAGATAACAACATGAACTTGACTGTATCTAGATAACATCATCAACTTGACTGTATCTAGACAACATCATCAACTTGACTGTATCTAGATAACAACATCAACTTGACTGTATCTAGATAACATCATCAACTTGACTGTATCTAGATAACAACATCAACTTGACTGTATCTAGATAACATCATCAACTTGACTGTATCTAGATAACAACATCAACTTGACTGTATCTATATAACAACATCAACTTGACTGTATCTAGATAACAACATCAACTTGACTGTATCTAGATAACATCATCAACTTGACTGTATCTAGATAACAACATCAACTTGACTGTATCTAGATAACATCATCAACATCAACTTGACTGTATCTAGATAACATCATCAACTTGACTGTATCTAGACAACATCATCAACTTGACTGTATCTACATAACATCATCAACATCATCAACTTGACTGTATCTAGATAACATCATCAACTTGACTGTATCTAGATAACAACATCAACTTGACTATCTAGATAACATCATCAACATCAACTTGACTGTATCTAGATAACATCATCAACTTGACTGTATCTAGATAACATCATCAACATCATCAACTTGACTGTATCTAGATAACATCATCAACTTGACTGTATCTATATAATGTGAATGGTAGCTTGGGATTTGGGAAGGAAAGTGAGTGCAGAAAAATGGTTTGAGAAATTTGAATAGAGTTGTTAAAAGACTATTCGTCTTTGTTAAAGGGAAGTGATGTGAGCGGAGGAGTGTTTTGGGGGAAGGGTGGTAACTCCGTAGATTCCTTTTGGGGATGTAGTTGATGTTTTAGGGTTAAGCATATTATGTGAGTTCTAAATTATGGTGGGACTAATTTGCATATAATGTTTTAGTAATAAGATTAAAGAAGAGTGTATGGTTTTGAGTCTAATCATCAAAGGGAGATAACTTTAAATTACGTCCCTGGAAAGGTTTTGGTGAGCGAGCAAAAACAAACGCACGAGAAAGTATTGCAAGGGTGAACACATTTTGAGTGAGAACGGGAGAAAAAGGGTTAGATCAGGGAGAATGAAGGAGTCAGATGTTTAAGACGCGCTCAGCGTAAGGTTAGCAAGTTTGCTAAAGTATACTGAAGCACATTAAAAACGCACCACTATTATATATACTGATGCCGAGAAGCTGGAAAAAAAAAGTGTGGGAATGGATTTTCCCCGTGTTTGCCATGAGGTAGAGAGCGAATGGCTGCTGGAATGGAAAGTGCATGATTCAACCCACGGGTTTGTGTACAGACTACATGAAAACGATGAAAGTTACACGTGCAACACGATTCCCAACAGCTATGACCCTGAAAATGTGTACACGTTGTGGCAGTATACTCGGTATAAAAAGGCCGTTGAGATAAAACACCCAGTACATGTGTTTGAAATGCCACGAATATCTGAAAACGACCGCCAACGAGCCATTGGTATGTTGGAGACCGGAATGAGCTCGCGGGCCATTGCCAGAAGGATGAATTGCCACCACAGCACTATTGTACGTCTCAATGAACGTTACGGAACCACTTGCAGTGCCCGGGATAGACTTCGGAGTGGCCAACCACGAGTTACTACCCCTGCGCAAGATCGTCATATTGTGCTGAGTTACCTAAGGAATCGTACTCTCCCGGCAAGTCAAACAGCAAGAGCAATAGTGGGTAGACATGGGCAAGTCTCTTGAATGATAGTCATACGACGACTCAGAGATACAGGCCTTACTGCAAGACGACCTTATGTTGGGCCAAACTTGACTCACAGACATCGTCAGCAGCGCCTGCAATAGGCAGAGCAACATGTCAGATGGACTAGACTGCAGTGGAATGCTTTCTTATTCACAGACGAGAGCAGATTCAACATATCCTTTGCTGATGGACGTATGCGGATTTGGCGACGATGTGGAGAGCGCTTTGCAGATTGCTGTGTCAACCGATTTGGAGGTGGCAGTATTCACATTTGGGGATGATTCAGTTTTCACCATCGCTTGCCTCTTCACGTCTTCCGTGGAAATGTTAATGCACTGACATATCGAGATGAGGTTCTGGATGCGCTGGCTGCTCCTGCGTTCACAATTTATCCAGACTTGCAGCTTCTCCAGCAGGATAACGCACGTGGATTTTTTTGCATTTTTGGTTTTCTTCCTTGCCTGCACAGAATGCAATGAATTTCATAACACTCAAATGTACAAATTAATGACCAGCATGGATTCATAGGAAAATGAATAAAGATTCCAAATATGTAAACTTGTAAACACTTATATTTACATTTCACACTCTGTTCCTGGATTATACAGGTGGTGCGTTTTTAATGTGCTTCAGTATATTAAGATTTGTGCAGTGGCGAGTGATTTTGATGGTTGATATTCTGGTGAACAAGCCACTGAATGTGGTTGGTTGCTGTGGTCACAGTCTGGTATCAAATTGTTTTGCCGAACTTACAAGATGCTCAAACGCCATTTTTAAGACCATGTTGCCAGTTCAAGATTTATGTTAACAAGTTGTCAAGATTTACAAGACGAACAGGTATGTTGTATAAGATGCAGAGAAGATAGACAGTAGCTAGGGGCAGCGTGAAACAATGACTATTTGATATAAATAAACAGCCCTGGTAGTTAGACCAGTTTTACATAGTAAGATACCTCAACTAGTTCCACCAGACCTACGTGCCTCATCATGAGTTGAAATAAAACCAGAAAACATAAATTCTTAGATGAGCTAGTAAAATCCACGTCAGACTATATATATAAAGGAACTGATAGAGCGAGAGGAGACTTATTACAAAGTTGCTTATGAACATTTTTGTTATTTTGGAAAGGACCCACCTCGATGGAAGGTTGGGCATGAGTTATTTTTCGGCAGATGTTTTGGATGACTAACTGTACATAAACACCATCTTGTTATTCACTGCTGGTTGAGTGCAGTGCTTTTCGATAGATGTTCTCCATCCATCATCTGCATGTTGTGTGATGTATTATCATCTAGAGTTGTAGTGACATAACATCATCAACACCTAACTGCCTACTGCTGGGTAGTGAGATGAGTCCACACTATACAAACACTGTAAGTACAAACAGGAACCACACTATCATGGCCACAATAACATCATCAACATCAACTTGACTGTATCTATATAATATCATCAACTTGACTGTATCTAGATAACATCATCAACTTGACTATCTATTTAACATCATCAACTTGACTGTATCTAAATAACATCATCAACGTGACTGTATCTATATAACTAAATCAACATGACTGTATCTACAAAACATCATCAACTTGACTGTATCTAGATAACATCATCAACTTGACTGTATTTAGATAACATCATCAACTTGACTGTATCTATATAATATCAACTTTACTGTATCTAGATAACATCATCAACTTGACTGTATCTATATAACATCATCAACATCAACTTGACTATCTATATAATATCATCAACTTGACTGTATCTAGATAACATCATCAACATGAACTTGACTGTATCTAGATAACATCATCAGCTTGACTGTATCTAGATAACATCATCAACTTGACTGTACCTAGATAACAACATCAACTTGACTGTATCTATATAACATCATCAACATCAACTTGATTGTATCTAGATAACACCATCAACATCAACTTGACTGTATCTAGATAACATCATCAACGTCAACTTGACTGTATATAGATAACAACATGAACTTGACTGTATCTAGATAACATCATCCACTTGACTGTATCTAGATAACAACATGAACTTGACTGTATCTAGATAACATCATCAACTTGACTGTATCTAGACAACATCATCAACTTGACTGTATCTAGATAACAACATCAACTTGACTGTATCTAGATAACATCATCAACTTGACTGTATCTAGATAACAACATCAACTTGACTGTATCTAGATAACATCATCAACTTGACTGTATCTAGATAACAACATCAACTTGACTGTATCTATATAACAACATCAACTTGACTGTATCTAGATAACAACATCAACTTGACTGTATCTAGATAACATCATCAACTTGACTGTATCTAGATAACAACATCAACTTGACTGTATCTAGATAACATCATCAACATCAACTTGACTGTATCTAGATAACATCATCAACTTGACTGTATCTACATAACATCATCAACTTGACTGTATCTACATAACATCATCAACTTGACTGTATCTAGATAACAACATCAACTTGACTGTATCTAGATAACATCATCAACATCAACTTGACTGTATCTAGATAACATCATCAACTTGACTGTATCTAGATAACATCATCAACATCATCAACTTGACTGTATCTAGATAACATCATCAACTTGACTGTATCTATATAATGTGAATGGTAGCTTGGGATTTGGGAAGGAAAGTGAGTGCAGAAAAATGGTTTGAGAAATTTGAATAGAGTTGTTAAAAGACTATTCGTCTTTGTTAAAGGGAAGTGATGTGAGCGGAGGAGTGTTTTGGGGGAAGGGTGGTAACTCCGTAGATTCCTTTTGGGGATGTAGTTGATGTTTTAGGGTTAAGCATATTATGTGAGTTCTAAACTATGGTGGGACTAATTTGCATATAATGTTTTAGTAATAAGATTAAAGAAGAGTGTATGGTTTTGAGTCTAATCATCAAAGGGAGATAGCTTTAAATTACGTCCCTGGAAAGGTTTTGGTGAGCGAGCAAAAACAAACGCACGAGAAAGTATTGCAAGGTGAACACATTTTGAGTGAGAACGGGAGAAAAAGGGTTAGATCAGGGAGAATGAAGGAGTCAGATGTTTAAGACGCGCTCAGCGTAAGGTTAGCAAGTTTGCTAAAGTATTAAGATTTGTGCAGTGGCGAGTGATTTTGATGGTTGATTTTCTGGTGAACAAGCCACTGAATGTGGTTGGTTGCTGTGGTCACAGTCTGGTATCAAATTGTTTTGCCGAACTTACAAGATGCTCAAACGCCATTTTTAAGACCATGTTGCCAGTTCAAGATTTATGTTAACAAGTTGTCAAGATTTACAAGACGAACAGGTATGTTGTATAAGATGCAGAGAAGATAGACAGTAGCTAGGGGCAGCGTGAAACAATGACTATTTGATATAAATAAACAGCCCTGGTAGTTAGACCAGTTTTACATAGTAAGATACCTCAACTAGTTCCACCAGACCTACGTGCCTCATCATGAGTTGAAATAAAACCAGAAAACATAAATTCTTAGATGAGCTAGTAAAATCCACGTCAGACTATATATATAAAGGAACTGATAGAGCGAGAGGAGACTTATTACAAAGTTGCTTATGAACATTTTTGTTATTTTGGAAAGGACCCACCTCGATGGAAGGTTGGGCATGAGTTATTTTTCGGCAGATGTTTTGGATGACTAACTGTACATAAACACCATCTTGTTATTCACTGCTGGTTGAGTGCAGTGCTTTTCGATAGATGTTCTCCATCCATCATCTGCATGTTGTGTGATGTATTATCATCTAGAGTTGTAGTGACATAACATCATCAACACCTAACTGCCTACTGCTGGGTAGTGAGATGAGTCCACACTATACAAACACTGTAAGTACAAACAGGAACCACACTATCATGGCCACAATAACATCATCAACATCAACTTGACTGTATCTATATAATATCATCAACTTGACTGTATCTAGATAACATCATCAACTTGACTATCTATTTAACATCATCAACTTGACTGTATCTAAATAACATCATCAACGTGACTGTATCTATATAACTAAATCAACATGACTGTATCTACAAAACATCATCAACTTGACTGTATCTAAATAACATCATCAACTTGACTGTATCTAGATAACATCATCAACTTGACTGTATCTATATAATATCAACTTTACTGTATCTAGATAACATCATCAACTTGACTGTATCTATATAACATCATCAACATCAACTTGACTATCTATATAATATCATCAACTTGACTGTATCTAGATAACATCATCAACATGAACTTGACTGTATCTAGATAACATCATCAGCTTGACTGTATCTAGATAACATCATCAACTTGACTGTACCTAGATAACAACATCAACTTGACTGTATCTATATAACATCATCAACATCAACTTGATTGTATCTAGATAACACCATCAACATCAACTTGACTGTATCTAGATAACATCATCAACGTCAACTTGACTGTATATAGATAACAACATGAACTTGACTGTATCTAGATAACATCATCAACTTGACTGTATCTAGATAACAACATGAACTTGACTGTATCTAGATAACATCATCAACTTGACTGTATCTAGACAACATCATCAACTTGACTGTATCTAGATAACAACATCAACTTGACTGTATCTAGATAACATCATCAACTTGACTGTATCTAGATAACAACATCAACTTGACTGTATCTAGATAACATCATCAACTTGACTGTATCTAGATAACATCATCAACTTGACTGTATCTAGATAACAACATCAACTTGACTGTATCTATATAACAACATCAACTTGACTGTATCTAGATAACAACATCAACTTGACTGTATCTAGATAACATCATCAACTTGACTATCTAGATAACAACATCAACTTGACTGTATCTAGATAACATCATCAACATCAACTTGACTGTATCTAGATAACATCATCAACTTGACTGTATCTAGACAACATCATCAACTTGACTGTATCTACATAACATCATCAACATCATCAACTTGACTGTATCTAGATAACATCATCAACTTGACTGTATCTAGATAACAACATCAACTTGACTATCTAGATAACATCATCAACATCAACTTGACTGTATCTAGATAACATCATCAACTTGACTGTATCTAGATAACATCATCAACATCATCAACTTGACTGTATCTAGATAACATCATCAACTTGACTGTATCTATATAATGTGAATGGTAGCTTGGGATTTGGGAAGGAAAGTGAGTGCAGAAAAATGGTTTGAGAAATTTGAATAGAGTTGTTAAAAGACTATTCGTCTTTGTTAAAGGGAAGTGATGTGAGCAGAGGAGTGTTTAGGGGGAAGGGAGGTAACTCCGTGGATTCCTTTCGGGGGATGTAGTTTGATGTTTTAGGGTTAAGCATATTATGTGAGTTCTAAATTATGGTGGGACTAATTTGCATATAATGTTTTAGTAATAAGATTAAAGAAGAGTGTATGGTTTTGAGTCTAATCATCAAAGGGAGATAACTTTAAATTACGTCCCTGGAAAGGTTTTGGTGAGCGAGCAAAAACAAACGCACGAGAAAGTATTGCAAGGGTGAACACATTTTGAGTGAGAACGGGAGAAAAAGGGTTAGATCAGGGAGAATGAAGGAGTCAGATGTTTAAGACGCGCTCAGCGTAAGGTTAGCAAGTTTGCTAAAGTATTAAGATTTGTGCAGTGGCGAGTGATTTTGATGGTTGATTTTCTGGTGAACAAGCCACTGAATGTGGTTGGTTGCTGTGGTCACAGTCTGGTATCAAATTGTTTTGCCGAACTTACAAGATGCTCAAACGCCATTTTTAAGACCATGTTGCCAGTTCAAGATTTATGTTAACAAGTTGTCAAGATTTACAAGACGAACAGGTATGTTGTATAAGATGCAGAGAAGATAGACAGTAGCTAGGGGCAGCGTGAAACAATGACTATTTGATATAAATAAACAGCCCTGGTAGTTAGACCAGTTTTACATAGTAAGATACCTCAACTAGTTCCACCAGACCTACGTGCCTCATCATGAGTTGAAATAAAACCAGAAAACATAAATTCTTAGATGAGCTAGTAAAATCCACGTCAGACTATATATATAAAGGAACTGATAGAGCGAGAGGAGACTTATTACAAAGTTGCTTATGAACATTTTTGTCATTTTGGAAAGGACCCACCTCGATGGAAGGTTGGGTATGAGTTATTTTTCGGCAGATGTTTTGGATGACTAACTGTACATAAACACCATCTTGTTATTCACTGCTGGTTGAGTGCAGTGCTTTTCGATAGATGTTCTCCATCCATCATCTGCATGTTGTGTGATGTATTATCATCTAGAGTTGTAGTGACATAACATCATCAACACCTAACTGCCTACTGCTGGGTAGTGAGATGAGTCCACACTATACAAACACTGTAAGTACAAACAGGAACCACACTATCATGGCCACAATAACATCATCAACATCAACTTGACTGTATCTATATAATATCATCAACTTGACTGTATCTAGATAACATCATCAACTTGACTATCTATTTAACATCATCAACTTGACTGTATCTAAATAACATCATCAACGTGACTGTATCTATATAACTAAATCAACATGACTGTATCTACAAAACATCATCAACTTGACTGTATCTAGATAACATCATCAACTTGACTGTATCTAGATAACATCATCAACTTGACTGTATCTATATAATATCAACTTTACTGTATCTAGATAACATCATCAACTTGACTGTATCTATATAACATCATCAACATCAACTTGACTATCTATATAATATCATCAACTTGACTGTATCTAGATAACATCATCAACATGAACTTGACTGTATCTAGATAACATCATCAGCTTGACTGTATCTAGATAACATCATCAACTTGACTGTACCTAGATAACAACATCAACTTGACTGTATCTATATAACATCATCAACATCAACTTGATTGTATCTAGATAACACCATCAACATCAACTTGACTGTATCTAGATAACATCATCAATGTCAACTTGACTGTATATAGATAACAACATCAACTTGACTGTATCTAGATAACATCATCAACTTGACTGTATCTAGATAACATCATCAACTTGACTGTATCTAGATAACAACATCAACTTGACTGTATCTAGATAACATCATCAGCTTGACTGTACCTAGATAACATCATCAGCTTTACTGTATCTAGATAACATCATCAACTTGACTGTATCTAGATAACAACATCAACTTGACTGTATCTAGATAACATCATCAGCTTGACTGTACCTAGATAACATCATCAGCTTGACTGTATCTATTAATGTGACTACTGCTGCCGTAGGCATGCTGCATGAAGTGACTACAGAAACCATAGCTGTAACAGCACATCAATGCTTAGGTGCAGGCTTTCTGAGATGATAGGAAACTCTCTACAGAGCGATACAACAGGAAGCAATCTGATCATCAGAAGCAGTCCCCCCATCCAACAAGCGTTTCGGCCCTACATACTCCTTTACACTCTAAGGGGGGCGGGCCCACTTTGGTCATGACTCCCAAGCGTCTCAGCCTCCTGTTGTCTGTATCGAAAATGAACCCATTTCACTTATGGTAGCAACTTTAATCCACAACTCCGCCAGCCGTGGAAACAATTGTGAAAGTAACAAAGAGAAGACAAATTATTCCGTTCGCTCCGTAGCACATCACAACTACGGACACACACTGAGTCACCTGCGCGAAGCCAACGAGACTTGACACTGCGCGCTCGCCACTGAAATTCTTCCTGACACCCCTTATAGTATACATCGCCTCTCAGCCACAGCCCTTTCACTAGTACGCCTAAAAACTCAGCGTATTGGGGACTTAGAAAAATTCCTGGTGTTTTCTGTACCGCAGCGTTTATTGTCACGATTTCCATTGCCCATTGCGGTCATATGATAATTCTAACTATTGATGGTATCATTATTACTATCTAGAAATTGATGGTATCATTAACACTACCCTACAAATTGATGGTATCATTAACACTACCCTACAAATTGATGGTATCATTAACACTACTCTAGAAATTGATGGTATCATTAACACTTACTTACTTAGTCGTTCCCCTTCTACCATGAGGTGTAGAGGTTTGGAAGAGAGAGCGCCAGACCATCCTATCGGCTGTTTTCCTCCTGGCCTGGTTCCATTCTAGTCCTCGGTCCTTCAAAGATTGTCTAATGTTGTCCTCCCAGCGGACTCTGGGTCATCCTGGGGGTCTGGATCCCTGGCTCTTTGTTTCCCGTGCTTGTCGTGGTAGCCGATCTTCTCCCATTCTGCAGACATGGCCAAACCATCTTAGTGGGGACTGTTCTACTTGGGTCTGCAGGGGGTGGGATTTAAGGCCTTGACATATCGTCTGGTTGCATACCATGTCTCTTCTTGTTACTTCAACCACCTTCCTCAGATACCTCATTTCTGAGGTTTGGATCTGGCTTTTGTGGGTTGTAGTCATTGCCCATGACTTGCATCCATATGTCAAGACTGGGACATAGGTGGAGCGGTATACAGCCATCTTCATTTTCTTACCAACCTCTCTCTTGCTGAGGAATCCTCGATTTATGGCCTGAAAAAGTCTCCCAGCTGCTGCTTTTCGAGTGGCCAACTCTTCTTTGATGCCTCCCTTTCGGTCTATAATAGCTCCGAGGTATTTAAAGTGGCCGACCTGCTCCAGGACCTGTTCTCCCAGCTTAATCTGATGTCTTCTTTCTTCTCGTGATATCACCATGGATTTTGTTTTAGAGCTGCTTATGACCATCCCTCTCTTCTCCAGCTCTTCCTTCCAGACTTGCAGGTTGGATTGGAGATGTGCCTCTGATTTAGCAATCAGGGCAACATCATCAGCAAATGCCAGCTCTGAAATACAGACCTGTCTCATCTTCCAGTACCCCAATGAATACTTTCTTGTTCTCTCCTTACATGACTTGATAACATCGTCCATGAGGAGTATGAAAAGATAAGGTGACAGGATATCACCTTGTCTTACACCAGTGGTGGTCCTGAACTTTTCTGACTTATGGTTTGCTGTCCTCACATAATTTCTGCAAGACTTGTAGAAGCTCTGTATAGCATGAATCAGAGGTGCTGGAATGTTCTTCCTTGCCAAACAGTCCCAAAGTTTGCTCCAGGAGTCCCTGTCAAATGCCTTTTCCAGATCTATGAAACAAAGATGGATCTCACTCTTATACTCAAGAGCCTTTTCACTCAGCTGTCTGAGTGTGAAGATTAGGTCTTGAGTACTTCAGTTCGCTCGGAATCCGCACTGGACCTCATCCAGTTGTGGCTCAGCTAGGCATCGGAGTCTCTGCTCTAGGATTCTAGAGTAGATTTTACCAGGGACACTGAGAAGGGATATGATCATTAACACTACTCTAGAAATTGATGGTATCATTAACACTACTCTAGAAATTGATGGTATCATAAACACTACTCTATAAATTAATAATAATAATAATAAATTCTTTAAGCGCCAAACACGGCGCATAAGGCAGAAACCAGTGCTCTCCAGGTTGTTCGTTGTGACGCCACTCCTCTTAGCTCTTGCACATTATTTAGGCCCAACGTTCTTCCTTCTCTTATTATTGTTCTTCTGAGTGTTTCTTTTGGTCTTCCTTTTTTCCGCTTACCCTCAGGAACCCAAGTGAGCGCCTGTAGTGGTATTCTGTTGTTTTGCATTCGTAGGACATGACCGATATATGACCATCGTCTTTTCCTTATATAGTCGGAGACATATTTCTGCCTAGAGTCTTCTCTTATTTGTCGATTAGTCTTGAATTCTTTCCAACTGATGTTCATGAGTTTTCTAAGACATTTGTTCTCGAATGTATTCAGCTTGTTCTCCAATGATTTTGTTATTTTCCAACTCTCACAGCCGTATGTTAACACTGAGATAACATTTGAATTAAACAGACGAAGCTTGGTATGTATATTCAATGATCGTAATTTCCAAATGTTAGATAATCTATTGAAGGCGCTAGCTGCCAAAGCAATTCTAGTATGGATTTCTCTTGTTGTGTCACCATCCTGAGTCATTTTACTGCCTAAATAATTGAAACTTTCAACTTTCTGTAGTTTTTCCCCGTTCAAGATGATATCAAAGGTCTCGTTAGAAAAGTTCATAGCTTTAGTTTTAGAGGCATTTATTTGGAGACCAATTTTAACCGAGAGATGACACAAATTATTTATTGCTTCTTTATTTATTATTTATTATTATTATTATTATTTATTTATTATATTTATTACTGCCCTAAAAATTGAACACACAGGTACACCAATTTTGAAGTGCTGCACTGTAAACAAGGCATGAACAAAATATGCACCCAAACACACATACACTCATATCGACATATGCACATACACAAAGCCTATGTGCAGTTTCCAGAAGGGTCCCCTAGGAGACAAAGAAAGAACAGGACAGCTGCTCCATCAGACTTGTCGTATGAAGTAACTAATATGTGGCTGAGTACGGGGTCTGGCAACCTCATCATTTAAAACAAGTTGCTACAGATGCCACAGCTGTAAGAGTCACATGCATGTTTTGGTGCAGGATTATTGCAATGGGACCAGCTACTGTTGTGGTAACATGTTTGATTGGAAGAAAAACAGGAAACGATGAGGACATACATACATACAATTGATAACAGACTGGAACTATGTGGTGTAGAGTAACATATACACTAAGAGATGTATTATTTGACACACAGAATCTTGGAATGCTCCTAAAATATGAAACATTCTGGGATGAATTAATGAGAATTAAATTCTGTGTCACTGCTTTTCCTGGCATAGGCAGCCGATATTTGCAATTCTGGTTCATGTTTTTTCATGTGTACTCTCTTGCATGTGTCTATTGGAGATTTGGCCCTGACTAATTAATAAATACAGAGTTTCTAGGCATCACGTTGAAATGAGGTATCTGAGGAAGGTGGCTGAAGTAAGAAGAAGAGACATGGTCTGCAACCAGACAATACTTCAAGGCCTAAAAACCCAAGCCCTGCAGACCCAAGTAGAACAGTCACAACTAAGAAGGTTTGGCCATGTCTGCAGAATGGGAGAAGATCGGCTACATGACAAGCATGGGAAACTAACAGCCAGGAATCCAGACCTCCAGGATGACCCAGAGTCCGCTGGGAGGACAACATTAGACAATCTTTGAAGGACCAAGGACTAGAATGAAACCAGGACAGTAGGAAAGCCGAAAGGATAGTATGGCGCTCTCTCTTCCAAATCTCTACACCTTACAGTAGAAGAGGAACGACTAAGTAATTAAGTATGTTGAAATAAAGTTTTCAGCAAGATCGATGAACTCAGTAAACTGCCAAGAGAACACACGTCACTTGGAAATACTAAACCATGCACACCAAGATGAATCATTTGAATCTTTGTGCAATGAATATAATACTGGTTTATCAATGTTCTGAGATACCAAAGAAAACATATAAACTGTTGAAATGTTGAGAGTGCTGCACCATGCTTAACTCCTCAACTATTGAAAGCTGATAATTTGGATCAGGAGACTCTTATGTTAGGAATGGGTTTAGTTTCTAGAATAGCGGTTCATTGGACAATTCTGTAATTTTAACAACCAAACAACACTTCTGACACACAGAACTTCTTTTCTATTCAAACGTGGATCGCTTCTAGAAAATTCATGTGTATTCACTTTGTAAATTTGTGAGTTTTTAGCATATATTTTCTCAGTTTTGAAATGACTAGATCTGGCAGGCGTTGTAGGTTGACCAGATTGAGCTAGGAAAGTATTTGAAGACATTCTGGACGACTATTCTAATTCAGACTGTTTTAGGTATACAAATAATGATGAAAATTTGTTGGATTATCAATAGTAGTCTGATATCAAGTCACATGATGTTGGAGATGATAATGGCATGCACAATGGTGACACGTTATTGGGACATGAGGAGGGATGATCATGTTGCAATACAATATTATGTTGATGACGCCAAACTGTGTAAATGTTATTTTCTTTTCCCTCTCACTGACGTGTTACAAAATAAGTCTTTTTACAGGCCAATGACCTGTTTTTGTAATCTATTCAATAATTATTTCCTGAGAATTTCTAAACAAAAACACTGTTTAATATTGTTACAGTATTTATGGATGTGGGAACCGCGGTAGCGTAGTGGTTAGTGCACTGGCTTCCTAGCGCAGTGGTCTATGGTTCGATCCCCAGATGAGGCGGAAAATTTTTAGGCCACAAACGGCTCCTGGGTCGACCCAGCCCCAAATGGGTACCAGAGCTACTCTGGGAAGGTTAAGGCGGCCGGCGTGATGCCGACCACATCACCCCTAGTGTGCCGACGGTCAAGATAATATGGGCCTAACACCATATTCCCAATATGCCTCAATGGGCGTGTAACGGGTTCCTTTACTTTTTTTTTTTTTTTTTTTTATTTATGGATGTGATATTTTAAGAGTTGTTCATTTACTTCAGGAGCAGTATCACAAGACAGTAAGTACAATTTTTTCATTACTATTTCATCTTCTTCTTCTATCTACCTCCATTTTACCTTAAACAACAAATATTTTTTTTAAAGAAAGTATTTTTAGATTATGTACAGTAATAATCTACATACATTTCCTTCACTTTCACATACAATAACAAAGATATTTAAGTACACAAACATCATAAAAACCCAAATTTTTTTTTTTTAGATACTCAAAGAGTTAATGGAACCTAGACAACTCATATTGTGCAAAATATGTTTCATCAGATAATGTAAAGAATTCAACAAGACTGAAATAAAAAGTAATTACTGGCTCATTTCCAGTTTGGCTGAGGTAATCATGGACAGTAAGGTTATGTCCCTACCTTGGCTGAGGTAATCATATTTCATGGACAGTAAGGTTATGTCCCTATCTTGGCTGAGGTAATGATATTTCATGGACAGTAAGGTTATGTCCCTACCTTGGCTGAGGTAATCATATTTCATGGACAGTAAGGTTATGTCCCTATCTTGGCTGAGGTAATGATATTTCATGGACAGTAAGGTTATGTCCCTACCTTGGCTGAGGTAATCATATTTCATGGACAGTAAGGTTATGTTCTACGATTATAAATCAACCATATCGATTGGAGGCCGACCTCTGTGTAACCTACGTTTTGCTGATGATATTGATCTGATAGCTGGATCAGAATCAGAACTTCAAGACCTTACCTCTAGACTGGAGAAAGTAACAAGAACGTATGGGATGGAAATTAATATAGAAAAAAGCAAGATATTGGTGAATAGCCATAAGAAATATGTTCCGACCAACATTACGTTAAATGGGCAAACGTTAGAAGAAGTTAACACCTTTAAATATCTCGGGTCCACTATATGTAGTGATGGAAGATCAATTAAAGAAATCAAGACAAGACTTGAGATGGCCTCAGCTGCCATGACAAGGTTGAATGTGATCTGGAAAAGTAACATCAGTTTTCCTGTGAAGATCAAATTATACAAATCACTTGTATTATCTATTCTCTTGTATGGGTGTGAGGCTGGACACTCACTGCAGATACGGAGCGAAGGATTCAGGCTTTCGAGCATAAATGTTATAGAAGAATTTTGCGCATTTGCTATAAAGAGCACAAAACAAATGTCTATGTTAGAGAGAAGATAAACACCTATGCAGGCCACCAAGAACCACTTTTGTCAATAGTGAAACGTCGAAAGCTTGCCTGGTTTGGGCATGTAACTCGTCATGACTCCCTTTCGAAAACGATCCTTCAGGGAACAGTCGAAGGTAAACGGAGAAGAGGAAGGCAGAGAAAATCCTGGGCTGATAACATCAAAGAATGGGCAGGACACGGTTTTTCCACACTTGTACGCATTGCTGAGGATAGAGAGCAGTGGAGGACCCTGTCTGCTGATGCTTCCACCATGGCACCCCTACGACCCATGACGGGTTACGGGCTGAGATGAGATGATGAAGGTTATGTCCCTACCTTGGCTGAGGTAACCATATTTCATGGACAGTAAGGTTATGTCCCTACCTTGGCTGAGGTAACCATATTTCATGGACAGTAAGGTTATGTCCCTACCTAGGCTGAGGTAACTATATTTCACGGACAGTAAGGTTATGTCCCTACCTTGGCTGAGGTAATCATATTTCATGGACAGTAAGGTTATGTCCCTACCTTCTCCTACGTTGTCACGTTGTTATACGGTTTTATTTTCATTGTTAGGGGGACATAATTATTGTGTTGGCTCCATCTTGCACCTGGTGTATATTGCCTGTTCCAAAACACTAGATTTTGAAGGCAGGACAGCTACTCAATTTGTTTCACTGTGTTTAATTTGCATTAGCAGATTTTCAAACAAGTAGGTTAATCTGCAGACATAGATTACAAAATTATGTAAAATATATTTAAACAGAAGTAGATGTCTCTCAGTTTTCATTAATAAGTTAAATGCCTCTCTGTTTTCATTAATGTCCGAGCTTCAACCTCTAATCCAAATGCCTTTCTTGCACCACCAATCTCACCCCTTTCAATCACAAAACAAAACAACAAAAAATATGCAAAAATCTTACTCTTCATAAAGTTGATCCAGGTCATCGTCCTGCGAACAAAGTCAACAGAAATAAACAGAGAAAAGTTACAAGTGAAAACAAAATATAAGAATGTCTTAGGTCAAGAAAAACATTTTCTGCAAAAGGCTCCTCTCTAACATACTATTACCCAAACAGATAACACTGTGATGGACAAAACCATGTTGTCATCAAAACTTAAAACACAATATATGACAACAAGAAAAAAAAAACATAACAGACAATAAGTCAATCTTGTTCTGGATAATAATGTATCTTTCACAAGGTTTTTTTTTTTCTTCTAGGCCTGCATCCTTTTTTCCAACAACCTAAAGCCTAAATAATCTGAAAATCAAAAGCTTCTATGGGTGACTATGGGCTATTTTTGGTGACTCTGGGTTATTTTGGGCGACTCTGGGCTATTTTGTTCAACTCTGGGTTATTTTGGGCGATGACAGACTCACTTTTCCTTGAAGAATCGCTTCATTTTTCAAGTGGGCAGTCCATCTCCCAAGGGCCTTAATGTCCTGCATCATTTTGCCTAAATTTTGGTCTCTTTTTCATACTTCTTTATTTCTTCCACCGTCGTTTTTACGATCTATCTTTTTATGTTTTTGTTTTGTTTTGTTTCGTATCCTTTTTTATTTGTCGCTATCTTATACGTCCCTTCCTAGACGTTATCAGACAAGCCATCCTAGTGTATTATTCTAAGAATAAAGTTAAGTGACTTTGTTCTTGTGTTAATAGTTTTGTTCATGATCTTTTTACGTTTCGTTGATTATTTAATTTCTTGTTTAGATATTTCTTTCAGGTTTTACGATTTTCTTACATGAGTATTGTTCTTTTTTCGCTCATCATCGTTGCTGTTTACTTTTTCCATCTGCTTGTATCACTCATTTGGTGTATCATCGTATGTTTTTGTAGTACCTATATGTCACAGCGTTATTTCACCGTGCATTTTATGTCTAGTGATCGTCGAAAAGCCAGTCAGGAAAGACCGAATTGACTGGCATAGATAGCCGACCCGTTGGGTCATGTGACTACCGGAAGTCTGGGGAAAAGGCGCAAAGTGGGCACTAGGAGTCAGCTTCCTGTCTGGGAAGGACGTTTTCCCTTTTGCCAGCTTGATTGCTGGGTATTCGGTATTGGAGTACTGTGAAATGAGTGCCTGCCATGTTATCTGGTCTTTCTGACAGTGAGGTTATTTAGTCTAGAGCAGTTGTAGTGCCTTGATGGGATTATCTTCAAGCCATAGTTTGATAATATTTCAATGATTTTGAGAGTGTCATTGGCACCTTTCGTTCCCCCCCTTCCCTGCGTGTTCTCTATGACAAGTGGTCTCTGACACTATATGTAATTCTTGTCCTCATCACCTATTTGTAACTGTGGCTGACGAAGGGTAAAACCCAAAACGTCCCATGTTTCCTGTGTACCGTTACCTTGTAAAACTGATTTCATACCATTTTATTTTTTTTAATTTATACATTTATTTTGGGCGACTATTCGATTGTGATTTGGGCAACCAAAAAAAAAATCAGTTTCCTAAACAAAGTAGTGCCTGAGGGTGTCAGATACAAGGATACGTAGCTGTTATTGGAATGAAATAAATGTTTATGCATGTCCTGTCTAGTTCTTATGAGACAAAGAAAGAATATGACTACTGCACCCTCAGACATGTCATAAAAGACAGCTACTACAAGGTTGTACATGGGGTTGGTAGCATCATCATGTCAAATAAACTGCTACAGAAACCACCATTATAAGATTAGGTCAATGGTTTCTACAAGAGGGTCATTTGCTCCATTGGGAGCACAAATAATGATATATGAGGATAACAATTTATCTTTCAGATGATGATATATGAGGATAACAATTTATCTTTCAGATTATGATATATGAGGATAAAAAAATTTTCTTTCAGAAGAATTTATGTTGCTATTGTCAATGAAATTAATGTTGATAAATCACTGAGATAATATCTAACATTTATCACTTGAGGAAACAGGATATTTGTGAAGATTAAATGATGGTTCTTTTCATAGGATTAAACTTTATTTCACCTGAGCAAGGGCTGTTACACCATTTAGGATAGTCATATTTATATCTGGTAAGTACTGACAATTGCCTGACCTGTTAATGACTTTCATAAATGGGTGCTCGATCAGGACAGAGGATTAATACAGTATGGCAGGATTATCAATGTGGAACTGATGGACAAAACCAGACAAATATCAGTGGAGCAAGAGGTGGGGAGGAGATGCTGGTGTTGTACAGGACACACAGTGAGGAAACAGCACCCCTTGGTCTGGAATCCCCAAGGTTAAGTGAAATAGAGCCAGATAAATAAAAAATATAAAAAAAATATTTTAAACCGTGGGGCGCTGATTCTGCATGAAAATAACTTCTGCTTTATACTTCATTAGACACTTATGGATAAAATATATCATAAGCGCTTAAGCACCCCACGCTTTTTGTCAATTTGATGTTACATTTTTTTACTGCAAGCTATAAACTCCTTGAAAAATTATTTGTGGCTTTTTAGTGCATTAACAGCATGTGTTTAAAATATTTTTATATTTATTTTCTTCTTTTTAGTGTTGTTTTTTTGGTTGTCTTTTTAATTTAAGTCAAATGTAATTGATCCGCTAATGACATCATCAGTTTGCGATAAACGAGTCCAGAGCACAGGAGGTGGATTTCATTATTCATTATATTACACGGAAAGTTAATATTTTTATTTTATTTTGATAAGAGCTGTAAATCACATTTTTTTTAATGTAGTTGTCAGTTGTGTGTATGTCTGTGTGTCTGTGCACGCACGTGTGACAGTGTGTGTGTGGAAGATGGGAGAAGTTTCAACATTTCTCTCAAGAGAGACAATCTTGTTAGAAAGAAAGAATACACCTAGATTATTTGCAGTTATCGCCCATTTCCGTGGTGATACAATGCAAAAAAACAAAATGATTATTAATTTTAATTGTATTCGTTTTACTATTTTTACGACTGGTTATTGTATTGTCATGGGGAATACACAACTATGCCAAGTTTCAGAGCTTTTGCTCATCGGGAAGTGATTGAAAAATTGATTGCAAGATTTGAAGGTGACAAGAGAGTGACATACAAGGCAAGTTAAAGAAAAGAGTATAAAAATACATGGGGAAAGAGAAATGAAACAGACTTAAAAGATATAAAGATGACATTGAAAGACCTAGAATGGATGACACTGGATACAAAGGCTTGGTGTGAACTTGTTGAAGCTCTGTACTACATAGGTAGCTGAAGGTCAATGAATGACTGAAATTTTACTGAAGTGAAAGTTCACATCTGCTAAATGGTGATATTGTACTGAAGCAAAGGTTCACATCTGCTAAATGGTGATATTTTACTGAAGTGAAGGTTCACATCTGCTAAATGGTGATACTTTGCTGAAGTGAAGGTTCACATCTGCTAAATGGTGACATTACTGAAGTGAAGGTTCACATCAGCTAAATGGTGATATTTTACTTAAGTGAAGGTTCACATCTGCTAAATGGTGATATTTTACTGAAGTGAAGGTTCACATCTGCTAAATGGTGATATTTTACTGCAGTGAATATTGTTATTTTATCAGGACAAGGTTTAATATTTCAATGCTTGTCACATTATTTCACTAGCTATTTTAACTGAAATTATTTCTCAGGTAACAGTTGTTCCTGTGAGCTGAAGGCTGATATTTTTAACGGAGTAACAATGAATGATTCCATCACAGATATATGAACTAATTCACGTCTATATAAACTAATATGTCATTAACCTCAAGGCAAGGATTTCAATAAGGTCAAGTCTGGTATTTCAATGGTCAAGTCTAGTATTTAAATAAGGTCAAGTCTAGTATTTAAATAAGGTCAAGGCTGGTATTTCCCTTGTGTAACAAGAACATCCATAGAGCAAAGTTGATGTTTCCCTCAGTTGATATGTCACTGAACAAAAGAATGAGAATGTTTGTGCTTCATTAATTTAGATGCTGTCTGTAAGATAGAGGTTGATATTTTTATTATCTCTAACTGGTGCAAGTGACTTTCAGGTAAACATGTCTTGAAGAGACTCATCACCAAGCTAAGATAGATATATCAAAACTTGTATCTTACCTTTCTTTCTGTTTCAGCATCTACATACATCTCATCTGCTTCTGAAAATAAGACACTAATATTACATTTGGTTTTCTTCAAGAGAACAGGGAGAAAGTAGAAGTCAGTTTTACACATGAACAATACAACAACTAGTATAGAAGTCAGTTTTACACATGGACAATACAACAACTAGTATAGAAGTCAGTTTCACACATGAACAATACAACAACTAGTATAGAAGTCAGTGTTACACATGGACAATACAACTAGTAATGAAGTCAGTTTTACACATGAACAATACAACAACTAGTATAGAAGTCAGTTTTACACATGAACAATACAACAACTAGTATAGAAGTCAGTTTTACACATGGACAATACAACAACTAGTACAGAAGTCAGTTTTACACATGGACAATACAAAAACAAGTATAGAAGTCAGTTTTACACATGAACAATACAACAACTAGTACAGAAGTCAGTTTTACACATAAACAATACAACAACTAGTATAGAAGTCAGTTTTACATATGGACAATACAACAACTAGTATAGAAATCAGTTTTACACATGGGCAATACAACTTTAGAACAGACAGACACATTTACTTACCTAGGATGCATAGTAACACCTGATGGTGGAACAAGCAAGGACATTAACAACAGAATGAATAAAGCGAGAACAGCCTTTGCCAGTCTCTACAACATTTGGAAGTCTTCCCAGTACAGCACAAACACCAAATTAAGACTGTATGAGAGCTGTGTACTTTCTGCGCTTTTCTATGGTGCGGAATGCTGGAGAGTAACAGAGAAGGAAATGTCGAAACTGTCCTCCTTCCATACAATCTGCCTAAGGAAAATTCTCCAAATCTTTTGGCCAAACACGATCAGCAACAAAGAACTACTTATTCGGAGTAACCCGGAGAACATGCACACCATCATAGCTAGCAGACGCTGGAGTTGGGTTGGCCATGTCCTCAGAAGGGACCCTGATACCATCACAAGAACAGCTATGCTGTGGACCCCCGAGGGAAAGCAAAAGAGAGGCCGACCAAAAACAACTTGGCGGAGAACTGTGGAAGCCGAGATGCAAAGAATGAACCAGAGTTGGGTACAAAGGATGGCCGCCGACCGAGCAAAGTGGAATCAATTTGTTACTGCCGTACAAGATGCCACCAGGCGTGATGGCCAATGACTGCTTTGGCGGTTGGCGGTTATGGATCAAAGAAGAAGAAGAATACAACAACAAGTATAGAAGTCAGTTTTACACATGAACAATACAACAACTAGTATAGAAGTCAGTTTTACACATGGACAATACAACAACTAGTACAGAAGTCAGTTTTACACATGGACAATACAAAAACAAGTATAGAAGTCAGTTTTACACATGAACAATACAACAACTAGTACAGAAGTCAGTTTTACACATAAACAATACAACAACTAGTACAGAAGTCAGTTTTACACATGGACAATACAACAACTAGTACAGAAGTCAGTTTTACACATGGACAATACAACAACTAGTATAGAAGTCAGTTTTACACATGGACAATACAACAACTAGTACAGAAGTCAGTTTTACACATGGACAATACAACAACTAGTACAGAAGTCCGTTTTACACATGGACAATACAACAACTAGTACAGAAGTCAGTTTTACACATGGACAATACAACAACTAGTATAGAAGTCAGTTTTACACATGGACAATACAACAACTAGTACAGAAGTCAGTTTTACACATGGACAATACAACAACTAGTACAGAAGTCAGTTTTACACATGGACAATACAACAACTAGTACAGAAGTCAGTTTTACACATGGACAATACAACAACTAGTACAGAAGTCAGTTTTACACATGGACAATACAACAACTAGTATAGAAGTCAGTTTTACACATGGACAATACAACAACTAGTATAGAAGTCAGTTTTACACATGGACAATACAACAACTAGTACAGAAGTCAGTTTTACACATGGACAATACAACAACTAGTATAGAAGTCAGTTTTACACATGGACAATACAACAACTAGTACAGAAGTCAGTTTTACACATGGACAATACAACAACTAGTACAGAAGTCAGTTTTACACATGGACAATACAACAACTAGTACAGAAGTCAGTTTTACACATGGACAATACAACAACTAGTACAGAAGTCAGTTTTACACATGGACAATACAACAACTAGTACAGAAGTCAGTTTTACACATGGACAATACAACAACTAGTATAGAAGTCAGTTTTACACATGGACAATACAACAACTAGTATAGAAGTCAGTTTTACACATGGACAATACAACAACTAATACAGAAGTCAGTTTTACACATGGACAATACAACAACTAGTATAGAAGTCAGTTTTACACATGGACAATACAACAACTAGTACAGAAGTCAGTTTTACACATGGACAATACAACAACTAGTACAGAAGTCAGTTTTACACATGGACAATACAACAACTAGTACAGAAGTCAGTTTTACACATGGACAATACAACAACTAGTACAGAAGTCAGTTTTACACATGGACAATACAACAACTAGTACAGAAGTCAGTTTTACACATGGACAATACAACAACTAGTACAGAAGTCAGTTTTACACATGGACAATACAACAACTAGTACAGAAGTCCGTTTTACACATGGACAATACAACAACTAGTACAGAAGTCAGTTTTACACATGGACAATACAACAACTAGTATAGAAGTCAGTTTTACACATGGACAATACAACAACTAGTACAGAAGTCAGTTTTACACATGGACAATACAACAACTAGTATAGAAGTCAGTTTTACACATGGACAATACAACAACTAGTATAGAAGTCAGTTTTACACATGGACAATACAACAACTAGTACAGAAGTCAGTTTTACACATGGACAATACAACAACTAGTACAGAAGTCAGTTTTACACATGGACAATACAACAACTAGTATAGAAGTCAGTTTTACACATGGACAATACAACAACTAGTATAGAAGTCAGTTTTACACATGGACAATACAACAACTAGTACATAAGTCAGTTTTACACATGGACAATACAACAACTAGTACAGAAGTCCGTTTTACACATGGACAATACAATAACTAGTACAGAAGTCAGTTTTACACATGGACAATACAACAACTAGTACAGAAGTCAGTTTTACACATGGACAATACAACAACTAGTATAGAAGTCAGTTTTACACATGAACAATACAACAACTAGTATAGAAGTGAGTTTTACACATGGACAATACAACAACTAGTATAGAAGTCAGTTTTACACATGGACAATACAACAACTAGTATAGAAGTCAGTTTTACACATGGACAATACAACAACTAGTATTGAAGTCAGTTTTACACATGGACAATACAAAAACTAGTATAGAAGTCAGTTTTACACATGGACAATACAACAACTAGTATAGAAGTCAGTTTTACACATGGACAATACAACAACTAATATAGAAGTCAGTTTTACACATGGACAATACAACAACTAGTATAGAAGTCAGTTTTACACATGAACAAAATAACAGATAGATAGGATGGTTCAGGATAACTCGTCCTCAGACACAATTACAAAACAGGAAACAAAGTTGCAATCTCATTATGTAAAACAAACTGCTACAGACAGAATCCCTACAAGACAACATGAAGGTTTAGTGCAGGGGTACCAGTTGTAGTAGTGACCCCGTGTTCCATAA
The DNA here is from genome assembly GCA_024509875.1 of Oreohelix idahoensis. Taxonomy (NCBI): domain Eukaryota; kingdom Metazoa; phylum Mollusca; class Gastropoda; order Stylommatophora; family Oreohelicidae; genus Oreohelix; species Oreohelix idahoensis. The sequence goes on along the minus strand of JAMPIV010002255.1, from coordinate 57,330 downwards.
GTAGCACAAAGGGAGATGATTGCTGAAGATGTACACATAATTTATATAACACCCAAACTGACACGGTGTGTTACGTTGGAGTTTTGTGTGTAAGATATGTTTTAAATTGTTAAAGAAGTTTATAATGTATTTTACATGTTGACCACACTTAGTTTTATTAGCAGTTTAATCTACGCGGTAACAATTCTATCTGGGGCCAACATGATGTATTTTGCACCATTTTTTTTAAGTGAACGGGATATAAGGTTTACGTCACTAGGTGATTATGACGTAATAAGTTCTGCACTAATTTATGCAGACCTTTAGCTCGTAGCCTTCTATTAGAATTATTTGTCCTAGTCAGACGTGTTTTTATGAGCTCCCGTTTTCGGTAGAGGATTCAAGTACTTTGTCAAGTGGCATATATTTTGGAGGCCGCCACTTTGTTTATGATGATTCCGGACCAGCGTAGATTAAACTGCTAACAAAACTAAGTGTGGTCAACTTGTAAAATACATTATAAACTTCTTTAACAATTCCTATGAAATGAATATCGTGTCGTCTGAATAAACATGTCATGTTATGTGGACCCATCCACAAAGATCTTATCAAGTTTATGTAAAATTGAATGCACTGCCTTGACACCCATGTCATTCACCTCCGTATCAGCATGATTATACCAACATATCTTACACACAAAACCCCAACGTAACAGTGAGGAACATATTCATGTCTGTTTTCTTTTCGTGGGCAGTTGGGAGGTCGATCTGACAAACGAGGTTCATCTCGAAGCTAATTTGGGCTCATCTTGTAGACCCTCCAGGTACAGTAAATGGCAGTCCTGAACAATTGATAGAAGGCCACGGCAGAATTGAAAGCTGACATCTGATTCTAGGTTTCATGCAAGACTTGAGCAGCTAACATCTTGCAGGAAAATGTGTGTTGGCATGACGTCCAGTACGCATGCGCAGTACAGCTGGAATTTATGCAAATTTCGGCCAACGGTAAAGTTCATACAATATCTTGGAAAAATTTCTCAGTCAATGTTCCTCCAACTTCAGATGATAAAATCCTTGACAATACAAATCCCCATCACCGGAACACCATTTCCTCACTGTTACGTTGGGGTTTTGTGTGTAAGATATGTTGGTATAATCGTGCTGATACGGAGGTGAATAACATGGGTGTCAAGGCAATGCGTTCAATTTTATATAAACTTGATAAGATCTTCGTGGATGGGTCCACATAACATGACATGTTTATTCAGACGACACGATATTCATTTCATAGTAGTACATGCATTAATAATCATCAGCAAGGCATAGAACGTCTCAGTCAGTTCAATTCATCAGTACAAATCTAGCCGCTGTACTAGAGATGCCTAAAGAGGTTAACATCTAAGTAATGTGGACTAGAGATGACAATGCCACAAAGTTGATAGTAGACTTACTTTCTACAATTCACGAAACTTCTCCATAAGTCTGGAGTCATCATAAACAAAGTGGCAGCCTCCAAAATATATGCCACTTGACAAAGTACTTGAATCCTCTACCAAAAAATGGGAGCTCATAAAACATGTCTGACTAGGACGAATAATTCTAACAGAAGGCCTCGAACTAATGGTCTGCATATATTAGTGCAGAACTCATTACATCATAATCACCTAGTGACGTAAACGTTATATCGCGTTCACTTACAATTAAAATGGCGCAAAATACATCATGTTGGCCCCAGATAGAATTGTTACCGCGTAGATTAAACTGCTAACAAAACTAAGTGTGGTCAACATGTAAAATACATTATAATCTTCTTTAACACACGGGTACTTAAATAATACCATCCACAGAGAGGCTAAGATTGCTGAAGATGTATATATAATTTATATAACACCCACACTGACACAGGTACTTAAATAATACCATCCACAGAGAGGCTAAGATTGCTGAAGATGTACACAGAATATTAATTACACCCACACTGACACGGGTACTTAAATAACCCCATCCATAGAGAGGCTAAGATTGCTGAAGATGTACACAGAATATTAATTACACCCACACTGACACAGGTACTTAAATAACACCATCCAAAGAGAGGCTAAGACTGCTGAAGATGTACACAGAATATTAATTACACCCACACTGACACGGGTACTTAAATAATACCTTCCACAGAGAAGCTAAGATTGCTGAAGATGTACACAGAATATTAATTACACCCACACTGACAACGGTACTTAAATAATACCTTCCACAGAGAGGCTAAGATAGATTGCTGAAGATGTACACAGAATATTAATTACACCCACACTGACACAGGTACTTAAATAACACCATCCACAGAGAGGCTAAGATTGCTGAAGATGTACACAGAATATTAATTACACCCACACTGACACAGGTACTTAAATAATACCATCCACAGAGAGGCTAAGATTGCTGAAGATGTACACAGAATATTAATTACACCCACACTGACACAGGTACTTAAATAACACCATCCACAGAGAGGCTAAGATTGCTGAAGATGTACACAGAATATTAATTACACCCACACTGACACAGGTACTTAAATAACACCATCCACAGAGAGGCTAAGATTGCTGAAGATGTACACAGAATATTAATTACACCCATACTGTCACGGGTACTTAAATAATACCTTCCACAGAGAGGCTAAGATTGCTGAAGATGTACACAGAATATTAATTACACTCACATTGATGCAGGCACTTAAATAACACCATCCACAGAGAAGCTAAGACTGCTTGAATTTGTCATCAAACGTAAGACTAGCAAAGATGGACGTATGAGAGGATGCATCCATCATGTATACAACCAGTGAGCTATAGGAACAGTTAGCATTTATACACTTCAACATTTGCTGAGGAAGACTGAGCATCTGTTGGTTTGCCTGGAGTGCAACGAGGTCGATTCTGATCAACAATAACACCCACACAGAGAGAGAAAGAAGAATTACCTGGTAACGGTGGTGGAGGCAGTGGTGTCTCACCATCGTCATACAAGACCCCTTCTTCTTCTTCTGCAGACATATCGGGACTGAAAATTATAACAAACACTATCAGTATATCTATATATTTGTATGCATTACTACGTCTTTTGCCTGATTTTTCCAATACCCTAGGATATGTGTATGTAAACACGTGTTTATGTATGTATGAATTTAAATTTATCTTTAAATATATACACATACAATATAACAGAGGATGTTATCTACAGCAGGCCAAAAGGCTCAAAACATTTATTTGTATTTACAACAGAACTAAAACCACTAAGTAATGTTGCAGTAAATTAAATGAAGATGATTTTTAAACAATTATATCCAGCTTCAGTGTTGTCATCAGAAAGTGCTAAAATTACTAACTCTGCCAGCTTCAGGAAAAATCAAGAGAGCAGAAAAGGCCTTTATATTTCGCCTTTATAGACCTCACAAAGGCATTTGACCTGGTTAGTAGGGATGGACTCTTCAGAATTCTCCTGAAAATAGGCTGCCCTGCTAAATTGCTGGAAATGATACAGTCATTCCATGAGGACACGAAAGGAACAGTCCAATATGCTGGAAGCACATCACAGCCCTTTGACATATGCTGTGGCATTAAACAAGGCGCGTTCTAGTTCCAACCCTCTTTGGGATCTTCTTTGCCTTGCTCTGGAAACATGCATTCAGAGATGCAATTGAAGGAATATGTCTTCACACACAGTCAGATGGCCGTCTGTTTAATCTCACAAGGCTGAGGGCAAAAACAAAAATCAGAAGGGTCACTATAAGAGACTTGTTATTCGCTGATGACGCTGCAGTCATCACTTAAAGCCAACAGGAGCTTGATGAATTGCTTCACCCAAGCATGCAAGGACTTTGGCCTCACAATAAGTCTAAAGAAAACTTCTTCTTCTTCGTACATTCTCAGACGTCCACTTGAATGTTCTCAAAGAAAGCAGTAGTCAGTTTGAGGCTATCTGAATCCCTGTAAAGCTTTTCCATGAAAGGAGCTGGCGTTGGCCATATGCACTTTCTCTGTACCACATATAAGGGGCAACTTTGAAGCTGATGTTCAGCAGTCATTTTATCAGCGCCACAGTTACACTGATCGGTAGTTCCTATCTTGTTAAGGGAACTTCTTTGTTGTGAACACCTTCCGCATTCCGCTGCAAAATGCTGAGTGTTTTGTGAGCTCTGTCAGTAATTCTAGCCCTTTGCCTCTGTGTAGCCCAGCGGAACACTACGGAGTTATTGACATTTTGCTGACTATGTAATGACGCCATCATGGAGAGGCGTACGTTGTACTGTTTCGTTAGGCCTGTGGCCCAGTACATCCGATTTCAACGGGCATTTCTGTCGGGTCACCTTCCTTAGCCTTTGACTGTCCCCAGCCTACCTGCAAGGCAGCAGTGTGGTCTCACTGTTTGACTGGATTCTAAAAAAAACCATGTAGAAAATCACTAACGTCAAAAGTTAAGTCGCAAACAAATGTGCTGAGTCAGGATGTGGGTGCTGCACCAGTTACCACTATCGATAACTATGAATAGGCAGTGGTGCACCACTTCACATACCTGGGGTCTAACATCAATGACTCTCTATGGACACAAAAATTGACAGCCCGCATTGGCAAAGCTGCAGCTACCTTTGCCCGCCTCACATCGCATGTTTGGGGAAACTCCAAACTCACAATGAAGACCAAAGCTGCGGTATATAATGCCTGCTTCACCAGCACACTTCTATATGGTAGCGACACATGGACAACCTATGCTAAGCAAGAAAGAAGGCTCAATACCTTCCATCTACGGTGTCTACACTTAATTACAGCTAGTTTCTGGTAGAAGAGTTATCTAACATCTTTTCAGTTAAACTCAGGTTAGAAAGTTAGTTATCTAACATCTTTTAAGTTAAACTCAGGTTAGAAAGTTAGTTATCTAACATCAACTTAATTACAGTCAACGGGAAGGTGGGACAGAAATCTTACATCAATAATCAAACACAAAGATAAGAGAAAAATAAATGTCTTACATCACAGATATACGCTCCGACTGTTTTCTAACACTTGACTGTCTAACACTTGACTGTCTAGTTACAACATCAGCAACTGAAGTACCATCATCATAGACATCACCATCTTCCTCATCCACATTTATGTTGGACATGTCTGACTCCTTTCCTGGACAAACAGAGATCAAAAAGCTGATATGCTTAAGGACATACATTACCATGACAACCACAACAATGATCCGAATAATGGGAAACAGAATATTTAAAACAAAGACATTCTGACATGAAAGTAGTCAAGGGTCATCAAATTCAATTTCCACTTCTTTTTACAGAAAAAATCTGGACTTTTACCCTGCACGTGTCCCTGGGGTAACACATAATAAAACTACCATGCTGGACCATATATGTCTTAAGAAGTGATAACAATGAGCGTCTTTCGTCAACTGTTTATTAACTTCATGTGTCTCCCAGCAGGCCCCAGACATGACAAAAGGTTGTACCTGGCACTAATTAGCACGGGGGTCAAAAACAGTGATGAACCCAGCATCCTTAGGAAGCAATTAAGGAACATTCATTCACTCATCTTGACTTTTAGCACTTTTCTAACATTTAAAAAGTTTGTCAAAACTGCAGAAAAGGTATCATGCTGGATGTGGCACAACCGCAGTGGGCTACATGATTAAGGACAGTAATTCATATACAACATAACTGTTACTTTCACAACTGCTTCATGTTGGTAGAATGTTACTGTTGCCTTAAGATGACTGTCTGAGACTTTATTAACAAAGGCAATTATTGTATCAGACTCACAATCCATGCTTCGACAGGTCCAAAATGGTTGGCTTCGACATGAATGGAAAACCTCCATAGAAGCATCGAATCTTCAAGAACTGATATGGATCTACTGTCCTGGTCATGCTGGGGTACGTGGCAATGAAAGAGCTGACAGACTAGCATCAAGAGCACCCATAAAAGGTGCATTGGCCATGGATAAGGAAGAAATACTGAGGGCGATTCATGTTCGTCTATTAGAAAATGACACTGCAATCAATGAATCATCAAGGCTAAGATTGCTGGAATTCTGCATCAAACGTAAGACCAGCAGGGATACGTATGAGAGGACGCATCCGCCCTGTATACAACCAGTGCACAACAGGAACGCATTCATACCCTTCAACATTTGCTGCGGGAGACTGAGCACCTATGGGTTTGCCCAGAGTGCAATGACGTCAGTTCTGATTAACAATAACAAGAATGGATAAAACCAGGAGTGAATTTGGAAGTTGCCTCCAAGGTGGAGTGGATTCAACTCCCAGCGCAGGCTAAAATAAGACATCAAGGAGGCTGACACTTTGGAATGTCTCAAGTAGGCCCGAGTACCCCACAGTGTAACAGAGATAAAACAGCAGAAATTTTTTTCTGACGGAGGAAACTACTGCTGATGATCAGATTGCCTCCTGTTATAACTCTCTGTAATAGAGTTTCCTATCATCAAACAACAACAATAAAAGAATCATCTACCAAACTCTACTATGAAAACCATATACAATAATGAGGTGCAACAAAAACAGAAGAAAACGAAAAAGAGTGAAAAATTCAGAATAACAAAAATTATGAATAATAAGAGAATTAATGAAATAAATCAAAATTAGAAATGACAAGAGAATTAATGAAAGACATCTAAATTATAAATAATAAGAGCATTAATGAGAACAATGAAAATTAGGAATCAAAAGAGGATTAATGAAAGAAATCAAAATTAGAAAATAAAATATTTTGAAGATATAAAGAGACGTGAACACTTTGCCGGACACAAGAAGGAAAAGGTGAAGGCAGATAAGAAAGAGAAGGACAACGTAAGTAGGAACAGACAGACATTCACAGGTCTAAAACACAACTTACTTAAAATCTGAATAGTCTTGTGATATTGTTGCTTAACCAGAGCCAAATCTACACTGCCTGGTAGTGACGGTTTTTGAGGAGGTGCTGATGTAGGTCTGAAGACTTCCAGTTTGACTTTCTTGAACATTTTGGAGTCACTCTTTCTCTCCACGATGTTACTGTTACTCTGACGCTTGAGTTGGGTTTGTGAAACTGGGCCATCTTGAAGACTCTGAGAGTGGATAATAAAAATAAAGCCATTTATTTAGTCCGCTACCTCCCTAGTCATAAATAAATACTTTCTCCACAAGTACTCTCTCAGCAGGTTTTGATTTATTGAGAAAATATGGCACATAGAGCTTTACACAAAATGTGACTGTTAATGAGAGAGTCTGGGAATGATAGCCCGACTGCACTAGATAAAACAAACCTACTTACCTGGGCAGCAACAAAGACAATGCTGAAGCAGTGATATCAAAATAAGAATATGGAAGGCAAAAAAGGGACTTTAGCTGCACTGAGGAAGTTAAGGAAGTCAAAATAAATCATGTCCTACACAAACATTGGGAACTGTGGTGGTGCACTGGTTAGTGCACTGGCTTCCTAGCTCAGTGGTCCATGGTTCGATTCCCAGTTGAGGTGGGATTTTTTAGACCGCAAATGGCTCCGGGGTCGACCCAGCCTCATGAATTGGGTACCAGAACAACTCTGAGAAGGTTAAGGTGGCCAGCGTGATGCTGACCACATCACCCTTAGTGTGCCGATGGTCAAGAAAATATGGGCCTAACACCATATTCCCAATATGCCTCAATGGGCGTGTAACGGGATCCTTTACCTTTACTTTACACAAACATTAGAATTTCAATGTCAAGTCAGTCCTATTGTGTGGCTGTGAAACATTAAAAACAACAAATGAAACAGCCATAAAGCTTCAGACTTTCATGAATGGAAGTTTGCACAGAAAATAACGATTAAATTAATACAATAAGGTCATCGATGTGGAATTGATGAAGAGAACTAGACAAATAACTTAGATTCAGCAGAAGATCAGTAGCAGAAAGTGCAAACAAGGGATTCAGTTTGAACAGCAAGAAAGCAGTAGCAATGGTTATCTCCAAGCAAAAAAGCCCACCTTAATGTAGAGTGATGAAAAACAGAAGATGATAAAACAGGGACATTCCAAAATACGAGTACATGTACACTGATGACAGCAGATGAAAAAATGTATCACAGAAAAAGTAAAAATAGACAATGCTAAGTAAACACAATATTCCACAAAATGATAAATATCCAACACAATAAAATACTTATCAATGAATGCTAGGACAAGATCTGCCACCATTTCTGTCAATACTGTCTGCTGCCATCATGTGTGCTAACTATTCTTTTCCCAACATATGTCCAATACAACTAGACTGTCCCTCTTTGATGTGTGTAACAAGCTTCACCCAGACACTGGCCTTTATCAGGATATAATCTTAGTCTTGTTAGCTGCCAATCCACATGTCTGTTGACTCCACTTATCTCCTTGCTTGTTTACTAATTGTCTGTGATTTGCTTCTATGTGACAGGATCAGCTCTATAGAAGAATAACAAACTCTCTTACTTCCACTGGCAAGGATTTGTTCCATTGGATAGGTTCCTTTTCTGGAAATGGTGTTTTCTGCATGGGCTATTCCATTGTTCATTTTGTCAATTTTATCTTCCATATGATTGTACTTAGCATATCTGCTGTCCCATTTAATCAGATGGTGCATTCTGGGGAATTCTATTTCTGAAGATAACAATTACATTGTCTTCTTGCTAGTTATTCTTCTTCTTCTTCCGTCCTTAGCCAAAGACCGACCAAGCAGTCAGAGGCCATCACGCCTTGTGGCGTCTTAAGGGCAACAGCAGATTGATTTTCTCTGTTGTAGTTTCCCATCACGCCTAGCGGCGTCTTTAGGGCAACAACAAATAGATCCATCTGCCGTTGTTTCCGTAATCGGTGTGACAAGCCAACAGGTGATCAGCCCATTGGGCTCTTGCTAGTTATGCTAAGGCCTTTATCTTGACCATCCACCACCATCATATAAATCATTTCAATGGGCCATCCCACGTTGCTTATATCACGTGCTAACAGGTAATTTCTGACATACCCTCCGCAGATCTTGCTATTTTTTCACTCTGCATTGAGAAAATTTCAGTCAACAGTACACATTCTTGCCTAACTCCGCCTACTATCCACTGGAAAGTTTCAATTAGTGCACAAGTATGAACTAGTTTATGTATATGAAGTGTGCAATAGTATGAGTTTATATGTATGAAATAGAATCCAAGCTGAATTAGTATACAAGTATGAATTAGTATACCTGGTATGAATAAACATGGATTAGTGTACACAATTTATAGAAGTATAAATTCATGTACGAATGTGAATTAGTACACACACAAATAGGGGGCTGCGCTAGTGTAGTGGTTACTACACTGCGCTGTTTCACGCCTGGGCAAGGACATCTGAAGCAGTGTCTTTGACCGGGACTTGGACTGGAATAATTCGAGCCCTGGCAAAGACATATGAAGCAGTGTCGTCGACCAGGGACTGGAATAACCTGAACGGCTCCTGAGCCGACCCAGCTCTAATGGGTACCTCCGAAGACAGCGAGTATCTGCCTGAATGGTGAGAGGACACCTGTCAGTGTACAGGGAAAAGGGATACTCATGTAAAATCAGTCTCAAGTTAGACATACTAACCGGAGATTTTGCCTCGAGTAATAGCGGATGTACGATTAAAAAAGAATAAATTTAAAAAAAAAAAATAAGTACTCACAAATCAAATGGCTCATACTAATAAATCACATTAATATTCACCATTTGATTTGTGTAATCACACCAGAATCACTGTACACGTGTGAATTACTGTACGTGTGAATTACTGTAAAAGTGTGAATCACTCTACACGTATGAACAAGTGTACAACATATGAATTTGGGAACAAGTAGAATAATTAACTTACATCATTAGCTAAGCTGGCAACTGGGAAACCATCTGACGCTGATGTCCCATGATCACTGGCTGGAATTGCTTCTGTCTCTGACACTCTGCTAGAGGTGCATGTTGCTGGAGGAAACACAGGTTTAATGGCAGCTAGTTTATTTGTTCCAGCTGACTGGTTTGCAGGCTGAGTCTTGGTTGACTTCAGCATACTTCTGAAATCAGTTACTTTCTCCTGACTTGGAGGAGATGAGTGTGACATGACAGAAGAAGTAGCTAGAGATGTTCCTGAAGCCAGGCTGGAATGAATATTCTTGAATGCTAGCTGATCCATGGCAGGAAGTTTGACTTTGATGGACTCCCTAGGAAACAGCTGCTCCTCTTTTTCTTCTGATTTGAAGTCACTTGGTTTTTTAGTACTTGGCAGACGAGGTGCTGGTGTGTTCCCAGGTTTAGGGCCTGGTGGTGGTCGTGAATAAGCAAAACCTGGTTTTGTTATTGGTTTCTTATTTTCATCCAATGAGTTTATTTCAGAAAGTGCATTTGTATTTTGTAAACTTTGCTTAAATACTTCAGACACATTAACTTGACTGCCTCTACGGCTCTCGGGTTGGACGGCAGCACTTACAGAATCTTGTTTAAATACACTAGGTACATTGACCTGGCTACCCCTGCAGTTTTCAGGCGGTTTTACCGCACCAACTGATGGTCTTGTAACAACAGTTTTATGTGCTGGAACAACTGGTGTGTTATTTTCATCTTGTTCAGCATTGGCTCCAAAAGTTAAGCCATTTCTTGATCCCTTAACCAGGACATCTGGTGTCTTCTTAACTGGGTCTTCTGCTTCAGAATTTGAACCTTGACCTTCTTTGTCCCCTATTACCTCATTTTGTTTATTCATGAACTTCTGAAGTGCTGGGGTCATTTTCTGACCAAAAATAGGTGGTTTCAATGGAGTCTGTGGTTTGGTACCAGCCATATTTCCTGTGTCTGTGTCAGCCTCGAAAATCTTAAGTCTGTTTTTCACAGCCTAGGGAATAAAAAAACAATCAGAATCTGTAACTCTGCTCTTGTAAATACTGATTATGACTTTATAGAAGTGTTCACAAAAACAAAACTTTATAGCAGTGTTCACAATAATAAAACTTTATAGCAGTGTTCACAATAACATAACTTTATAGCAGTGTTCACAATAACATAACTTTATAGCAGTGTTCACAATAACATAACTTTATAGCAGTGTTCACAATAACATAACTTTATAGCAGTGCTCACAACAACAAAACTTTATAGCAGTGTTCACAACAACAAAACTTTATAGCAGTGTTCACAACAACAAAACTTTATAGCGGTGTTCACAACAACAAAACTTTATAGCGGGATTCACAATAACAAAACTTTATAGCAGTGTTCACAATAACATAACTTTATAGCAGTGTTCACAATAACATAACTTTATGGCAGTGTTCACAATAACAAAACTTTATAGCAGTGTTCACAATAACATAACTTTATAGCAGTGTTCACAATAACATAACTCTATAGCAGTGTTCACAATAACAAAACTTTACAGCAGTGTTCACAATAACAAAACTTTACAGCAGTGTTCACAATAACAAAATTTTATAGTAGTGTTCACAATAACAAAACTTTACAGCAGTGTTCACAATAGCAAAACTTTATGGCAGTGTTCACAATAACATAACTTTACAGCAGTGTTCACAATAACATAACTTTACAGCAGTGTTCACAATAACAAAACTTGACAGCAGTGTTCACAATAACAAAACTTTATAGTAGTGTTCAGAATAACAAGACTTTACAGCAGTGTTCACAATAACAAAACTTTATAGCAGTGTTCACAATAACAAAACTTTATAGCAGTGTTCACAATAGCAAAACTTTATAGCAGTTTTCACAATAACAAAACTTTATAGCAATGTTCACAATAACATAACTTTATAGCAGTGTTCACAATAACTTTATAAAACAGGTTGACAAAACAAGACTTTATTGGGGTGGGGTGGGGGGGCGGGGGCACCTGCTATAACAAGACTTTATGGGGGGAGAGAAACACCTATAACAAGACTTTACAGAAGGTTCAGCAATAACATGAGAGGTCAACAATAACATGAGGGGTCAACAATAACAAAACTTTATACAGGGGTCAACAATAACATGAGGGGTCAACAATAACAAAACTTTATAGAAGGGTCAGCAATAACATGAGGGGTCAACAATAGCAACACTTAATAGAGGGGTCAACAATAACATGAGGGGTCAACAATAACAAAACTTAATAGAGGGGTCAACAATAACATGAGGGGTCAACAATAACAAAACTTAATAGAGGGGTCAGCAATAATAACATGAGGGGTCAACAATAACAAAACTTTATAGAGGGGTCAGCAATAACATGAGGGGTCAACAATAACAAAACTTTATAGAGGGGTCAACAATAACATGAGGGGTCAACAATAACATGAGGGTTCAACAATAACATGAGGGGTCAACAATAACATGAGGGGTCAACAATAACATGAGGGGTCAACAATAACAAAACTTAATAGAACGGTCATCAATAACATGAGGGGTCAACAATAACAAAACTTAATAGAACGGTCATCAATAACATGAGGGGTCTTACTTACTTAGTCGTTCCCCTTCTACCGTGAGGTGTATAGGTTTGGAAGAGAGAGTGCCAGACTATCCTATTGGCTGTCTTCCTCCTGGCCTGGTTCCATTCTAGTCCTCGGTCCTTCAAAGACTGTCTAATGTTGTCCTCCCAGCGGACTCTGGGTCATCCTGGGGGTCTGGATCCCTGGCTCTTTGTTGCACATGCTTGTCGTGGTAGCCGATCTTCTCCCATTCTGCAGACATGGCCAAACCATCTTAGATGGGACTGTTCTACTTGGGTCTGCAGGGGGTGGGATTTTAGGTCTTGACGTATCGTCTGGTTGCGGACCATGTCTCTTCTTGTTACTTCAACCACCTTCCTCAGATACCTCATTTTTGAGGTTTGGATCTGGCTTTTATGGGTTGTAGTCACTGCCCATGACTCGCATCCATATGTCAAGACTGGGACATAGATGGAGCGGTATACAGCCATCTTAGTTTTCTTACCAACCTCTCTCTTGCTGAGGAATCCTCGATTTATGACCTGAAAAAGTCTCCCAGCTGCTGCTTTTCGAGTGGCCAACTCTTCTTTGATGTCTCCCTTTCGATCTATAATAGCTCCGAGATATTTAAAGTGGTTGACCTGCTCCAGGACCTGTTCTCCCAGCTTAATCTGATGTCTTCTTTCTTCTCGTGATATCACCATGGATTTTGTTTTAGAGCTGCTTATGACCATCCCTCTCTTCTCCAGCTCTTCCTTCCAGATTTGCAGGTTGGATTGGAGATGTGCCTCTGATTTAGCAATCAGGGCAACATCATCAGCAAATGCCAGCTCTGAAATAGATACCTGTCTCATCTTCCAGTACCCCACTGAATACTTTCTTGTTCTCTCCTTACATGAGGAGTATGAAAAGATAAGGTGACAGGAAATCACCTTGTCTTAAACCAGTGGTGGTCCTGAACTCTTCTGACTTATGGTTTGCTGTCATCACATAATTTCTGCAAGACTTGTAGAAGCTCTGTATAGCATGAATCAGAGGTGCTGGAATGTTCTTCCTTGCGAAACAGTCCCAAAGTTTGCTCCAGGGGACCCTGTCAAACGCCTTTTCCAGATCTATGAAACAAAGATGGATCTCACTCTTATACTCAAGGGCCTTTTCACTCAGCTGTCTGAGTGTGAAGATTAGGTCTTGAGTACTTCGGTTTGCTCGGAATCTGCACTGGACCTCATCCAATTGTGGCTCAGCTAGGCGTCGGAGTCTCTGCTCTAGGATTCTAGAGTAGATTTTACCAGGGACACTGAGAAGGGATATGCCTCTATGGTTTCCACATTGTCGATTGTCACCCTTTTTGAAAATTGGTGTTTGTGATGAATTTACCATGATACAACGTTAAAATATCTCAAATTATAAAGATAACATTGTAGGGATAAAAATAATGCGTAAGATACTAGGAGACATGCTCGCCTATGCCCGCATATCCCACCGCCATTTAAACTAACTAGTTAAACATGCAGACGAAACGGAGATATAAAAAAGGAAAAATATGACTGAACACGTGTTAGAACCTAAAGGGCAAAAAGACTCAATTGGTAATAAAAGAGAAAAAAAAATTCATGCCACTAGTTAACACAATGTAAGGAAATGGACAGAAAAGACCTTGACTTATTCGAAACAGTCATTTCTTGGACGTTTTACGATGCTTGGTTGTTTTATTTGAATTCAGCGGCAAACGCCGTGTAGAAGATTCGAGAACCAATTTCAAAAAACTAACCTTGAGAAAAAATATGTTTTTTCTTAATAATAGAGTTATGAATATAAAACCTAGCTAGTATGATAGCCCATCTTAAGCAGGGAAATAATATACTTTCATTTATACAGACGGACAGATAACATGGAAGATATTGACAAAAGACTGTATTGTTCACATCAGACCAGCGACAGTACTGTTGTGCAAACTTTCACAAAAAGCTTCAAATCTTCGTCCTTGAGGCACAGAAATGTAAAATCTAGCTGTAATGTACGAGAGGGGGAAGGTGGAGAATTGTGGCTAAAAATAACTTAGAGGCAGGTTTGTGTAGGGGTTTTGCGTATAATTGGTCCAAGAAACAAGTGTGTTTTTGTGAAAAACCAAGTAGAGACAGACGGACCAACAGACAATAATACATACTTGACTGAGATCTGACTGAAATTTGACTTTTGGTTGTAGATTTGAAAAGTTAGAGGGGAAGTCTGTGATTGGACCAATGTAATCATATTAGCGGGGTGGAGACGTGCATTTTTTGCCATTTGACATAAGTCTGTCCAGAAGACACAGTAGTAAATTCCAGTGGTGTTTTTCCCAGAAGATATTCTATACAATTTAGTGGGACGCCCTAATATAGCCAGCAGCTCAGCTGAGTTTTGCTAGCCTTAACTGTGTTCTTAATTCTGAATTCTGGTAAGAATGAAAGCATTTATCTTGTATATTTTAAATATTTTGAGTGATTGATACTGCCATATCATATAAAAAGATTACGACAAGTAAGTGTTCGCTCTAGGTCCCCAGCCCAAGTTCAGGGTCTAGAGACAAACAAAAAATATATGGACGCCTAACGAAGACTATGGAAGGCGGATCTATTATTGAGATCAGTGGGAACATATTACCTATCTTGTTGAAGGAAAGAGAAAACTATTGAACATATCTCAGATGCAATGCAGTCTTGGGGAACTGATGCTATATGGGAACAACTGGGTAGGATGTGCTGTGTTGGTCAGAGAGATCTGACCCATTCTGTGTAGTGTCGTTGTGTTGTGCTGTGTGTAAGAGTGGTGCAGTGGGTAGATTACTGACACCTCGCACAACTTTTGTTTCAGAATTGTGAGTTTCTGTTGTGGCACTAGAGGTAGTGCTACATACTGTATCAAGAATATACAGGCAGATGTGTGTGCCGCCTAACGTTTGTGTCGGTGCAGTCTAGCATCGTATTCCAGCTACAGAGAGGAGTGGGCCACGGAAATCCAGCATCGGATCAAGTCAGACAAGATGAGTGACTACGTGGCCTGCTGAAGATTCACCATATTATATAAAACCACCACAAATATTTCCCCTATAAAAAAATTGACTGAATTCTTGTGAAACATAACATTTCTACAGTCTATAAATTAATGGACAAAGCTTATTGTAAACACAGAGTGGGAGTGATGACACCACCCCAACAGCATATCCAGTAATAGTTCTCCCAGAGACAGTTAAATATTATTACTATTAACCAGTCTTATAAAACTACTTATGTACACAAATTTCATTTTATTATGCCATATATTTATGCATTCCATTTATAAATCCATAACTTTTCATATGTTCTGACCAAAATAAAACATTGGTTCAGAACAAATAAATTTAAGAGAAAATTGTTAAAATTCAAAACTAAAACAGCCTGAGTTAGTTCAGTGTGTTATAGATTTTATTAATATTCTTAGACTTATTAATTACCTGTGTGTGTTTGTATATTCTATTACAACACATTACATTTCAGTACCCTAGACTTTTAAACGTAGATACATTCATGATAGTAGAATAGGTCTGTTTGAGGTCGTAGTGGTAGTAAGAAGGGCCTTCTGTAATTCACATAAACTTTTATCTCAGGAGCCTTCACAACTGACCTCATACAGTACCCTAGGTAACATAACAAACATACAATACCAACAAAACCACTACAAATATTGGGGTCTTGTCCAGGGATATTTAGTTTATTAAAGATAATTGGAATCTCCTGGTGGGAGAATTAAACCAGTGGAGACAGATTATATAAATTTAAAAAGTGTCCCTTAAAATAAAAGGGGAAAATAAAAGTTGGTGAATCTTCACAGCCAGTGGTAATTAGTTGATTAATTAATTGGAATTACCTGTCTTTAGATAACTGAAATTACCTTAGTCATTAATTAGTTAGATTTACCTTGGTCATTGTTATTTTGTATGATGGCTGACCTGGCAAAATTTAGATCGGCTGCTGTGCTAACGGCGAGGGAGATGAATATGGAGGGTCAGGTTTTAATTCAGTATGTAACTTCTGAATGTGACAAGTATATTGAAAGGGAAGATAGGAGGTTAGCTGAAGAGAAGAGGTTACAAATTGAGGCTGATAAAGAACTTAAGAGGCTGCAGATTGAGGCTGACAAAGAGGCAAAAGCATTGGAGGCAGATAGGGAGATTAAGAGGCTCCAATTAGAAGAAAAAAAGGCCGAAAGGGAGGCAGAAGATAAAAGATTGACTGCCGAAAGGGAGGCAGAAGGAAAAAGGTTGACTGCCGAAAGGGAGGCAGAAGATAGAAGGTTACAAAGGGAGCACGAATTACGACTAAGGGAGCTGGAATTACAAGGCCATGCTCCTGAAAATGGTGCCAGCCCTTTTGCCTCAGATGCTACGCCTAGTCAGGTAGCCTCAACCTCAGCTATGGGGTTTCATTTAGACCATTTTGTTGAGAAAGACGATGACATTGAGGGGTACCTCAGTAGATTTGAATTATTAGCTACTACATATGGGTTAGAGAGAGAGAGGTGGAGTCTTAAGTTATCCCAGGGACTGAGAGGTACTTCTTATGAAGTCTTTGCTAAAATGAATAGGGAAGACCAAGACAATTATGACATGCTAAAGCAGGCTTTGTTATTAAGATATGAAAAACATGGTGAATTTTACCGTAAGAAGTTTAGAAATGCCAAGCTGTTGTCTGGGGAGACATACCACCAATTCTCTGCCAGACTGGAAACCTATTTGGAGAAATGGACTGCTCTGGGGAAGACCCAAGATCTTAAAGAGATGATCATGATAGAGCAATTAAGAGAGTCCATGGCTCCAGACTTGAGAAAATTTCTCATGGAACAAGGTGCAGAGAGGTTGGGGGAGGTTTTAAATGTCGCTGAGAGGTATCAGGCAGCCCAGGCAGAGGTAAGTGGCACTAAAAAGAAGCACATAGAAAATTTTAAAGCTCCACAGCAATTTAGTAGATTTGATAACAGAGAACCAGGTAATAAAGGCAGGACAAACTTTGATAGACCACGAAATGACTATGGTGACAGAAACTCACAGTTCAATGACCAAAAATATAATAAACCGTTTAACCAAAGGAAAAGATGGTGCAAATGGTGTAAGAAGGACAACCATAACACCGAATTTTGTAAAAGGAAACCTTCAAACATTGCTGCAATGAAGTCGGGGACTCAAAGATTAAAGGTTAATCCTAATGGACAGCAGGAACCTTATCACCCCCCAGTTTGTGAGGATGTTATTTGTAATGGGGTCACCATAAGGTGCCTATATGATACAGGTTTGGATTATGATTCAGTCGTGAAGTCTAGCCTAGTGGACCCAAGTCAGTATACCACAGAAACAGTGGAAATACAAGGGGCGACTAAGGACATACCACTCATGACACTTCCCATCGCAAGGATAACGGTGAAAACTCGCTATGTGGAAGGAGA
This sequence comes from Oreohelix idahoensis, assembly GCA_024509875.1. Classification (NCBI taxonomy): domain Eukaryota; kingdom Metazoa; phylum Mollusca; class Gastropoda; order Stylommatophora; family Oreohelicidae; genus Oreohelix; species Oreohelix idahoensis. The sequence goes on along the minus strand of JAMPIV010002255.1, from coordinate 39,418 downwards.
AATCAGAGCAGCAGTGATAGATGAACCAATCTACCCTCTGATATTGGGGTGTAGGTACGTCTTCTTGGGGAATCCCGAGAGACCTGTGATCATGGCGACAGTGCAGACCAGGTCACAGAAAAAGGAGGAAGAAGGTGAACCTATAAATGCTCATCCAGAAGAGATGAGGAAGGCGCAGGCTGAGGATAGGACACTCAAGCCATGTTTTAAAAAATTGCCCAAATGCCACACACCTCCAAGCAAGGGAGAATACTTTATGAAGAACAAACTATTATACAGGAAGGCCGGAACTGGAACAAATGGTCACAACCAGCTGGTTCTTCCCACTTCATATAGGGATAAAGTGATGGAACTCGGGCATGCGATTCCCTTCAGTGGTCACATGGGGATCAGCGCCACAGGACAGCGTATAGCTTGTCATTACTTCTGGCCAGGGATAACGGAGGATATAAAAAGATATGTCAAATCCTGTCCAGAATGTCAAAGGGTAGCTCCAAAGCATTGGACTGCTCCTGCAACTCTAGGGGAAATGCCCATAGTGGGAACACCTTTTGAGAGGGTTGCAGTGGATATTGTGGGACCTCTCACTCGGACCAAGAGGAGGAACAGTTACATCCTTACTCTGGTGGACACTTGTTCTATGTGGGGAGAGGCGGTAGCCCTGCCATCAATTGATTCAAAACATGTAGCAGAGGCACTACTTACAATATTCACAAGATTAGGATTCCCGCATCAAATCTTGACTGATAATGGCTCACAGTTCAAGGGGAAACTAACGGAAGAAGTTTTTAAGCTATTTCAAGCCAGACACTTTCATTGTAGCCCGTACCATCCACAAGGGAACGGCCAGGTAGAGAGGTTCAATGGGACTCTCATTTCTATCCTGAGGAAGCTGGCACACGAAAAACCGGATATGTGGGATCAATTCCTGCCCGCCGCTTTGTTTGCGTATCGGGAGGTACCACATAGTTCAACCGGGATGGCTCCCGCAACTCTGCTATTTGGGAGGCCAATAAAAGGTCCATTGGAAGCTTTATTAAGGACCTGGACAGATGAGAAGGCAGAAGAGACTGTTACCTCATCGTATCAATATGTGAACGAACTGACCACTCGTCTGAAAGCTGGATGGAAACTGGCAAATGATAATTTGAGACAAGCCAGGAAGAAACATGCAGCGTATTTTAATAGGAAGGCAAAGGACAGGGAATTAGCTGTGGGAGAGAAGGTGCTTCTTCTACTACCCGGCAGCCAGAATAAATTACAAATTGGATGGCAAGGTCCATATACGGTTCTAGAGAAGGTGTCTAGAACAAATTATAAAATTGACAAAAAGGGGAAGGAGAAAGTTTATCATGTAAACCTTTTAAAGAAGTATCTGGACAGACCACTCCAGGAAAGCACCCCCTTACTGACCTTGGCTATCGCAACTCAAATGCAAAAGGAACCACTCACCTCACATGAATACCCATTACATCCCTGTGAGACAGCTGCACAAGTAAAAGTCAGCAAGCACCTGACTAAAAATCAGAGGGAGAGAGTTCAACAGGTTCTGGAGGAACATACAGATGTATTAACAGATAAACCAGGACATACAAATTTGCTACAGTATGACATGAAACTGGTAGACTCAAACCCAATCTGTATGAGAGCCTATTCTATTCCGTTCGCAAAGGAGAAGGCATTGAAAGAAGAAATAGATTATTTGTTGAAGGAGGGGATTATTTCACACAGTGAATCTTCTTTTAGCTCCAGTGTAGTTTTGTTGAGGAAACCGTCTGGGGAACACAGACTGTGCATAGATTACAGGAAACTGAATGCTGTCACAGAAGGACAAGTGGATCCATTACCAGACACAAAACAGTTATTTGCCAGATTAAACAAGGCAAAATACTTTTCGAAGGTGGATCTTAGTAAAGGCTATTACCAGATTCCAGTGAAGCCTGAAGTTAGGCCGTATTTAGCTTTTAGCGCCTCGGAAGGACATTATGAATTCAACATGCTACCATTCGGATTGAAAAATGCTCCGAGTGTATTTTCAAGGATGATGCGCAAATTGTTGGATCCCCTGAATAACCCATGTTTCACGAATTTCATGGATGATATTCTCGTCGCCACAGAGACATTTGAAGAACACATTAACTCCCTAAAAATGTTATTTGATAGGCTTAGGGAGGCGAACTTAACTGCTAGGCCAACAAAATGTTGTATTGGATGCAAAGAGTTGGAATTCTTGGGACACACTGTATATCAGGGTAATATGACCCCTGACCCCAAGAACTTGGAAAAACTGCAGAGAGCACCTAGACCACAAACAAAAAAGGACGTGTGATCATTCGTGTCGTTATGTGGATTTTACCAAAAATATATCAAAAATTTTAACTCTATATGTGCTCCGCTGACTGATCTGACTCGCAAGGGACATCCAGATAAAATAGTTTGGACTGCGCAATGTGAATTGGCTTTTCAAGAGTTAAAGGAAAAACTCACTAGCAAGCATATTCTCAAATTGCCTGATTTGACACAGGACTTTGTGGTGAGAACAGATGCAAGTAATGTAGGCCTCGGGGCGGCTCTGTTGCAAAGGTCATCTTCACCCGATGGGGAACTGAACCCAGTCGCTTATGCAAGCCGCAAATTGAATAAAGCGGAGCAAGGATATTCCACAAGCGAAAAAGAATGTTTAGCGTTAATCTGGGCAATAAAAAAGTTCCAAATCTATCTGTATGGTAGGACTTTTGTGGTCCAGACGGATCATCAGCCCCTGGTGTTCTTATCTCAGGCTAAGCATGAAAATGCAAGATTGTTGAGATGGTCTTTATTGTTACAACCTTATCAGTTTATTATCGAATACATCCCAGGGTCATTGAATGTCGGTGCAGATTTTCTCAGTCGGCACCCCTGTGATCAAAATTAGAGTAGTTGGTAGGTGTGAGGAGTAATTTTATCTATGTGTATCACTGGTTTTGGAACTTGCCGTAGGGCATGTTCTCAAGTGGGGAGATGTGTGATGAATTTACCATGATACAACGTTAAAATATCTCAAATTATAAAGATAACATTGTAGGGATAAAAATAATGCGTAAGATACTAGGAGACATGCTTGCCTATGCCCGCATATCCCACCGCCATTTAAACTAACTAGTTAAACATGCAGACGAAACGGAGATATAAAAAAGGAAAAATATGACTGAACACGTGTTAGAACCTAAAGGGCAAAAAGACTCAATTGGTAATAAAAGAGAAAAAAAATTCATGCCACTAGTTAACACAATGTAAGGAGGAAATGGACAGAAAAGACCTTGACTTATTCGAAACAGTCATTTCTTGGACGTTTTACGATGCTTGGTTGTTTTATTTGAATTCAGCGGCAAACGCCGTGTAGAAGATTCGAGAACCAATTTCAAAAAACTAACCTTGAGAAAAAATATGTTTTTTCTTAATAATAGAGTTATGAATATAAAACCTAGCTAGTATGATAGCCCATCTTAAGCAGGGAAATAATATACTTTCATTTATACAGACGGACAGATAACATGGAAGATATTGACAAAAGACTGTATTGTTCACATCAGACCAGCGACAGTACTGTTGTGCAAACTTTCACAAAAAGCTTCAAATCTTCGTCCTTGAGGCACAGAAATGTAAAATCTAGCTGTAATGTACGAGAGGGGGAAGGTGGAGAATTGTGGCTAAAAATAACTTAGAGGCAGGTTTGTGTAGGGGTTTTGCGTATAATTGGTCCAAGAAACAAGTGTGTTTTTGTGAAAAACCAAGTAGAGACAGACGGACCAACAGACAATAATACATACTTGACTGAGAACTGACTGAAATTTGACTTTTGGTTGTAGATTTGAAAAGTTAGAGGGGAAGTCTGTGATTGGACCAATGTAATCATATTAGCGGGGTGGAGACGTGCATTTTTTGCCATTTGACATAAGTCTGTCCAGAAGACACAGTAGTAAATTCCAGTGGTGTTTTTCCCAGAAGATATTCTATACAATTTAGTGGGACGCCCTAATATAGCCAGCAGCTCAGCTGAGTTTTGCTAGCCTTAACTCATTAACTACCGCAAGCCGCTGTCAGCGGCTCACAACATAATCACATTTGGACCGCAAGCCGCTCAGGGCGCCAATCTAATTTTAGTAATAAAACGAAAGAAAAATGTACTGAAACACTCTCTGATCTGGTTCGAGATTTTAAGTTGCCACCGGAAAACAAATTCCCAAAGCATGGTTGTTGTAGAACACTGAAAAATTGATATTATGTTCATATTTTTCAGCGTTTTGGGTTAGTTACCAAATCGTGTAAAACTGTTTACCGTGGCAACTAGTGCTAGGAGTACAAAAATGCGTGTACATCTCGTCTAACGGCTGAATAAGATAGAAAAATGTTTCAACAATTGACTGAAAGATCTAGCGACGAGGACAAGAGTGAAAACGGTGTGCACATTGATTAAAATTGTGATTTTGATAGAGATGCGGCGCAAGCAGTTATAATTGTGAAAATATTGCAAGTCCTCGGCCATCGGAGGGCCGTTAAATAGCAACAACCTCTATTAGAGTTGCAACTAATGTTTATTGTAATAGTACATTCATTTATCTTTAAAATGACGTGTAATTCATACAAATCTGTAAACAATTACGAAAACTACAGCTTTCTTTGTGCAAACACCTACAGGATGAAAATGGGGAAAAAATTTAATTCGGCCACAGTGTGTTTTTTTATTCGGTAGTTAATGTGTTAACTGTGTTCTTAATTCTGAATTCTGGTAAGAATGAAAGCATTTATCTTGTATATTTTAAATATTTTGAGTGATTGATACTGCCATATCATATAAAAAGATTACGACAAGTAAGTGTTCGCTCTAGGTCCCCAGCCCAAGTTCAGGGTCTAGAGACAAACAAAAAATATATGGACGCCTAACGAAGACTATGGAAGGCGGATCTATTATTGAGATCAGTGGGAACATATTACCTATCTTGTTGAAGGAAAGAGAAAACTATTGAACATATCTCAGATGCAATGCAGTCTTGGGGAACTGATGCTATATGGGAACAACTGGGTAGGATGTGCTGTGTTGGTCAGAGAGATCTGACCCATTCTGTGTAGTGTCGTTGTGTTGTGCTGTGTGTAAGAGTGGTGCAGTGGGTAGATTACTGACACCTCGCACAACTTTTGTTTCAGAATTGTGAGTTTCTGTTGTGGCACTAGAGGTAGTGCTACATACTGTATCAAGAATATACAGGCAGATGTGTGTGCCGCCTAACGTTTGTGTCGGTGCAGTCTAGCATCGTATTCCAGCTACAGAGAGGAGTGGGCCACGGAAATCCAGCATCGGATCAAGTCAGACAAGATGAGTGACTACGTGGCCTGCTGAAGATTCACCATATTATATAAAACCACCACAAATATTTCCCCTATAAAAAAATTGACTGAATTCTTGTGAAACATAACATTTCTACAGTCTATAAATTAATGGACAAAGCTTATTGTAAACACAGAGTGGGAGTGATGACACCACCCCAACAGCATATCCAGTAATAGTTCTCCCAGAGACAGTTAAATATTATTACTATTAACCAGTCTTATAAACTACTTATGTACACAAATTTCATTTTATTATGCCATATATTTATGCATTCCATTTATAAATCCATAACTTTTCATATGTTCTGACCAAAATAAAACATTGGTTCAGAACAAATAAATTTAAGAGAAAATTGTTAAAATTCAAAACTACAACAGCCTGAGTTAGTTCAGTGTGTTATAGATTTTATTAATATTCTTAGACTTATTAATTACCTGTGTGTGTTTGTATATTCTATTACAACACATTACATTTCAGTACCCTAGACTTTTAAACGTAGATACATTCATGATAGTAGAATAGGTCTGTTTGAGGTCGTAGTGGTAGTAAGAAGGGCCTTCTGTAATTCACATAAACTTTTATCTCAGGAGCCTTCACAACTGACCTCATACAGTACCCTAGGTAACATAACAAACATACAATACCAACAAAACCACTACAGTGTTATGATGGCAATCTCCCAGTCCTTTGGTATGGTCTTGTTGCACCACGCTGCCTGTAGGACCCTGAAGAGTAATAGGTTGCCTGATGCTCCCATGTACTTAACCATTTCTGGTGTTATACCATTATGCCCTGCTGCTTTGCCCATCTTGATTTTCTCCAGTGCTGCCTTCAGTTCTTCCATCTTTATGTCATCTTCATCACCATTTGTTTCCTCTTCTGTGCTAGTGGTTATCATTTCTGATGCTTGACCTTGCTCACCATCAAGGAGTTCTGAGAAATATTCTTTCCATCTTTCCATTACTTCCTTCGGGGCAGTAAGCAATTTGCCTTGCCTGTCCTTTATAAATTTGAGAGGGCATTGTTTTTCCTTCTTCGTGTTCTTTAGGGTCTTATAGAACAATTTCTGGTTTTCTTGCGCATCTTTTTCTAGCTTTTCTCCAAATTCTTCCCAGGACTTCTGTTTTGCTGCTAACATCTTGTTCTTTGCTTCTGTTCTGAGTATCACATATTCTCTATATTTCTCTATTTGTCCTGCTGTGTTTTTAGCTCCTAAGTATTGTTTCCATGCCATTTTCTTCTCTCTTATTATCTCTTTGACTTCCTCTGTCCGCCAAGGTGTCCTCTTTCTCTTGTTCCCAAGTCGGACTTCACCACATGCTTCTGCAGCAGCTGTCTTTATGATGTCCTTGAATTTAAGCCACAGGGTTTCCAAGTCGTCAGGTTGTTCTGTGTTTCTCACCGCTGTGGCAATAAGCCCCTGATATCTGGTCTTAATTTCTGGCTCTCTCAGCTTGTAGGTCTTAATGCTCATTTCTTCCGTTCGTTTACTTAGTTTCTTGCATGATGCTGGGCAGTTCCTAGGCTGAGCAACTCTTTCAGTTGTTCTTTTGATTGTAAGCAGGTAGTGATCACTTCCAATCTCTCCAGACTCTAGCATCCCGGAAATATTTGAATGAGCTCCTCCTAACAATGGCATAGTCGATCACTGACTTCTCATTCTTTGTTGGTTCACATCTAGTGTATGCATGTATGCGCTTATGGGGGAACTTTGTGTTGGTAATGATCAGATTCTGCTCACTGCAGAATCTAAGGAGTCACTTTCCATTGTCATTGAGAGTATCTTCTCCATATCTTCCAATAACTCCACTCCATCTAGCATGGTCATTTCCAACTCTGGCATTAAAATCTCCGAGCATGATAACTTCATCTAGGCAGTCATCCACTGTCCTTTGAAGCAGCTCGAAGAATTCCTCCTTGACCTCTGCTCTCTCATCCTCATTTGGCCCATACACTATGACCAGGTTGACTATGGTTTCTCCTTCTTTTAGTTTTAAACCATAATGCGCTCCGAGACAAAGTTCCATCCCTTGATACTATCTTTTTGGTTTTTGGCCACAATGCAACCCACGCCCCCTTTAGCTCTTTCAGATGTGGGTACACCACTGTAGAGCAGCATGTTGCCATCGAGATCCATGACTCCTTGTCCCTTTTTCTTTGTTTCCGTAATAGCCAGGATTTCTAGTTTTGCTTTCCTCATCTCTTCCACCAGCTTCTCTTCTTTCCCATTTATACTTCTTGTGTTCCAAGTTCCATAAGTCATAGTCCGTCGCCTTTAGAATAAGTCCGGTTTTCTCTCTTGTATTTCACGTAATCATGTTTTAAAGCAAACAGGTGATTGGCCTGTTGTGCCTTTGCATGGTGGAGGTGCTGCCTCCTTACGGCCTCCATGCAGGCCGCCCTCCTCCTTTTTCAGCCGGGCTTGGGACCGGCCTAGGCGGAGTTACATGAGGGGTCAACAATAACAAAACTTTATAGAGGGGTCAGCAATAACACGGCTGTACAGAAGGATCAGCAATAACAAGACACTGCAGAAGGGTTAGTAAAACAAGACTTTAAAAAAGGGTCAGCGTTTCAGTTACCAATAACAAAACTTGATGGGAAATGTCAGTGACAACAAAACTTGATGGGAAATGTCAGTGACAACAAAACTTGATGGGAAATGTCAGTGACAACAAAACTTGATGGGAAATGACAGTGACAACAAAACTTGATGGGAAATGTCAGTGACAACAAAACTTGATGGGAAATGTCAGTGACAACAAAACTTTATGGGAAATGTCAGTGACAACAAAACTTTATGGGAAATGTCAGTGACAACAAAACTTGAACAAAGTCTGATCTTGTTAGTACTGACCCATCTATTTTTATTATTGGTGACCCTTCTGTCAAGTCTTTTTCTGTCAAGGCTTTTTGTAAAGTCTTGTTTTGTTGAGGTTTTTTAGTTTTGTGTTTGGACAAAAACAAAAACGTATAGAGGGAACAACAAAAATAATATAGACAACAATAAGAAGAAAAATAGAGCAGGAAAGACAACTGCTGGTGTAGGAACACAAAAGTAGGTCAACCTACTCATAAGGAATATGTCTTTAATCACTGGCTTTAAGTGCAGAAGTAGCAGTGCATTTTAAGTCAAAATATTACAAAATATGAAATTAAATTAGTCTATTATCTGATAATTGAAACTAAATATGTCAAAATCAGTTGTCAAATCACATTCTAAGCAGGTGTATTCTGACTTTGAAAATTTATTGTCTCAAGAAACTGTGTTTTTCTTTTTGATGGAAACCATGAATTTCTCAGAACCTTGTTTGATGGTCAATTACCACTGTCCAAAAACTTGCTTTTTTTTTTTTTTTTTTTTTTTTTTCTTATTTTTTGTGGTGTTTTTTTTTTTTTTTTGCGTACGCCCGCTAATACTCGAGGCGAAATCTCAGGTTATTATTTTTATGTCTAACCTGACATTGATTTTACGTGAGTATCCCTTTATTTCTTGTACAGAGACAGGTGTCCCTCGCCATTCAGGCAAATACTCGCCGATTTCGGAGGTACCCATTGCAGCTGGGTCGGCTCAGGAGCCGCCAGTCCCTGGTCGACGACACTCCTTCAAATGTCCTCGCCAGGTCTCGAGTTAATCCAGTACAAATCCCGGTCGACGAAAAATCCTCAAATGCCGTCGCCCGGGTTTGATCCTGTATCACCCGGTCGCCAGAGCGGTGTTGTAACCACTACGCTAGCGCGGCTCCCCCTTGCTTATTTATTCATCAATCAATCAAGGTAAGATTTGGTACATTCCATTGTATGGTAAAACTGTTAGCAAATCAGATTTATTGTATCTTACCCAAATTTTGATTTACTGCAAATGTTGTTGTAAAATTTGTTATTATTTGTAAGTTAGTATCTACTAACTATAAATTTATGTATAACTTGGAATCTAGCAAAGTTATCAAAAACCTAATTTTATAATATGAAATGCTTCCCTGTTAAATTTGGTGCTTATAACTCTTAAAATTTTTGTTTAAACTCAGTAAAGTGAAGTAAAGAATGAAACTCAACATGTTGAAACGCTGTTTCCATGCGAACCTACTGGCATTATATGGTCACATATTTTTATTATGTATAACTATTAGAGTTTTACGTTAAGCCCAGTCTGTACATTTTAACTGAAATCTTGCATTAATTTCTACAAATATTATTTGACCGTAGCTCCTCCCCCTTGAGACTAATCAGTGTGTCCTGATGTCACCAGAACAATGAACACTCAAGAAAATCTTCTAGTGCTAAGATGGGTGTGGCCATGTAGTGTCCCAGGGTCTCTGGGGGAGACATACAAAGATATAGGAGTACTGTTCTCTGAGGCAACTAATAGGAGTTTGTGTATGAGGTTGTGTATGAGGCTAACTTCCTCATCATGTACAAGAAACTGCTACAATAACCACCACAGCAACAGTACATAAATGTTTTGTTGCAGACTTCAAATCTAGTGGTGGCTCCATGCTCTATCAGGAACAAACAGAACATGATGACGATGAAGATTGATGTTTTCCACAAGAAAAAAATACCTGAACTATTGTTAAGATATGTCATTCTATCATCTGTGTGTGACCAGGATCCAACAACGGAAGCAATAAACAGTAACCTACCAGGCATGTCATAAAAAGCATCTAAGGAGGGTTGGGCATCCTGTAAGAATTTTAAAACCACAAAAACTTCAACAAACAACACCTGACACATTCAACTAGCCTACAGCAGAAGACATGGACAGACTTTGAGATGATGGTACAGGACAGGCAGACTTGGTATACGGCTTTGCTCGTTAGAGAGGTCAAAGGTCAGGTTGATGAAGACATTCTCCAGAAATTACAAATACTTCAGTCTTGAGATAAACAATCTATTTGGGCAACATAAATCCAATGCGTGTTCTGAGCCAGCCTTCGTGGCTCCCATACTAACCTCATAAGAGAACCCACATAATATTCACCTGAGTCAACAATACCTATTTCTGGTTGAAATGAAGAACATTGGACCGTCTGTTCGATACGGCCTTAAAAAAAAAAGAATTCAAAAACGCAGTAATAATGGTGAAGGGTAGCCTAAGTTAAGGAATCGTAAACATAGGCCTACTGTAAACCCTAATCCTAGTGACTTTCAAAGAACATTGTCCAGTTGTTTTTCATTATCAACCCTCTACTTCTTGCAATATACGTACACAATCCTCGGAACAGGGTTACAGGTCTCACATAACGCTGGCTACCAAAAACTTACAGCAAAACAACAGCATTAGGTTTCATTAAAAAATAAACATAGGCCTAACGAAATAAATGAAACAATTTAAATATACCACACTGCTCACGTGAATCAGCAAAAGTTGATTACTTTCTAGAGAATGGTCACCTATCAAACACTTTTGCCAACACGGATTCTTGTGAATTTATTTCAGCACCATGTTTCAGGAAGTAAAATTGAAAAAATGCGATATCAATGATGTATTATCTTCCATCCTACACACATTGTTCTTTCACTTCCTTCTCTGGGAACACGAAATATAGCATATCCTTGCACATGTCGCGCGCTGGCTAACAAAACAACACAACAGATAGCAGCAGATCAAGAGGTAGTCCCAGGTCCCATACAATCAGACGCTCAAGTGGATACTTGTGCACCGCTGTTCGCAAAACCAACGAACGTAACAATATTCCCTTCACAGCAGTGTCACAATTTCAAGTCATTAAACATTATTGTCGCAGTTTTACTTCCGGGACCAAAACATAACCAGCTTAAGTTTACTGAATCCAAACGAATGTCTGCTGGCTAGTGGCCTCCTTCCCTATACTCGGGATTTAGGGGGAGTGTAAGTGGTAGGTCCTAGTATGTTTAAATCAACTATGGGTGCAACAAAGAAACTTTGGGTCATTCTGGTGCGCAATCGAGTTATTTTCTGTGTGACAGGTCACGAAGAAGAAATGAGACTGGGCCATGCTTTGAGGAAACCTTTATCTAATATTATCGGTTGCGCACTGAATATCTATCCAGGGCAGACGCAGAATGTGAAGACATCAAAACAACCTGAAAAGCACTGTAACCTCTAAGAACAATTAAGTTGTAAGGGGTATCTCCAATAATAGTTATGTCGCAACACAGATCTGTACAACTGATGATGGTGAACGAGGTTAATGGAAGTCCTCGTCCATCGGGGAAAATCACGAGTTACATGTGATACATGACCGTAATCCGGCTACTGTTGGAAAAACTAACAATTTTAGAATAGACACATGGAATGTTCAAACACTGGCGGAAGATGTGGAACTAAAAAAATTAACGAAATAAATTTGGAGAATGGGGATAAGTATTCTAGGAATACGGTACGTGAAATTCTTCTTCTTCCTCGTTCGCCTTCAAACTTCCACATTTATGACTCTAATAAAGGCAGTAATCAACTCAAGGTTCCCGACTTCTCCAAACAGTTTTTCGTTGACAGAAGTGGGTTGTTGCCATATGCTACTCCGTTCATTACTGTAGGTTGGGCAGTACTGCAGCAGGTGTTCGACTGTCATCGGGCTGGTACCGCAGGTGCAGAGATCTGTTGCACAAATTTTGTATTTGTGGTATAGATGGTGTCTCAATCTGTTGTGTCCAGTCCGTAGCCGAAAAATGATGACCTGTTCTTTCCTGGATAGTTGATAATATGCGTCATTTTTCAAATGGCCCGGGTGCTCTCTTTCCCATTTGGACTTGAATGTAGCCTTTATAGTAGTCTTTGCATTGCGTAAGTTGTCTCTATATCATTTTGTTGTAAGGCACCTCCTTCCTTAGCAAGTTTGTCTGCCTCCTCATTTCCTGATATGTTGCAATGGGCTGGTATCCACTGGATTGTGCACTTGTTAAAGCATTTGGTCAGTCTTTCAAGGGAGATTATCGGATCTTTCAATCCATTAGCATGGTGGCTCTTCAGCGCTGTTATTACTGAGAGGGCATCTGTAAAGATTATTATCTGTTTTTCCGCCTGTGCTTTGCATTCAATAAAAGTTTCCGCTGCCTGTTTCAGGGCTTCTGCTTCAGCACTGAAGTTATTGCAGTATTTCTTCTTCTTCGATCCTTAACCACCGACCGTCAAAGCAGTCAGTGGCCATCACGCCTAGTGGCGTCTTGTAGGGCAACAAGAAATTGATTCCACTTTGCACGGTCGGTGGCCATCCTTCGTACAGTGCCCCAACTCTGGTTCATTCTTTGCATCTCAGCCTCCACAGTCCTCCGCCAAGTTGTTTTTGGTCGGCCTCTCTTTCGCTTTCCTTCAGGGGTCCAAAGCATAGCTGTTCTTGTGATGGCATCGGGGTCTCTTCTGAGGACATGACCAACCCAGCTCCAGCGTCTGCCAGCTATGATGGTATGCATGTCCTCTTGCTTGCTACGAGTAAGCAGATCTTGGTTGGTGATGGTATTCGGCCAAAAGATTCGGTGAATTTTTCTTAGGCATGTTGTGTGAAAAGAGGACAATTTTGACATTTCCTTCTCTGTGACTCTCCAGCATTCTGCACCATAGAGAAGCACAGAAAGCACGCAACTCTGGTATAATCTTAATTTTGTGCTTGTGCTGTATTGGGAGGACTTCCATATGTTATTTAGGCTAAAGAAGGCTGTTCTTGCCTTATTCATTCTGATGTTGATGTCTTTGCCTGCCCCGCCGTCTGGTGTTACTATGCTTCCTAGGTATGTGAAGGTATCTGTCTGTACCAGTTGCTGATTCCTTACTGATATGGGCTCAGGGTTGCTCACATTGAGCGTCATGACCTCAGACTTCTTTAAATTGATGTTCAAGCCCACCTGCTGGCTAAATTTATTAAGTCTATCCGTTTTTTCCTGGATGTGTTGATGTGAATGTGCCAGCAGTGCAATGTCATCTGCATATTCCAGATCTTCCAATGTTGAAAATGTAGTCCATCTTATTCCTCTTGGACTGCCCTCTGTTGTCTGGCGCATCACCCAGTCTATGACTGTTAAAAATAGAGTGGTTGATAAGGGGCATCCCTGTCGTACTCCTGTCTTCACCTCGAAGGTTAGGTTGCTCTGCCCAACACTACACGTAAAGTTGGCATAGAGGCTTTTTATGATTGACACTATGCAGCTTGGAATTCCATAAGCCCTCAGTATTTTCCATAAACTGTCCCTATGTATGCTGTCAAAAGCCTTTTCAAAATCAACAAAATTTATGTAAAGCTGTCTTTGCCATTCTGAGCACTGCTCTATAATGTTCCTGAGAGTGAATATATGGTCTACACATCTTCTGTTCTTTCTAAATCCTGCTTGTTCTTTCCTCAGTTTGTAGTCTACTGCCTTTGAAATTCTCTGTATAATTATCCTGCCTAGTATTTTGCTGGGAACTGAGAGAAGAGTGATTCCTCTCCAATTATTGCAGTCTGAAAGATCTCCCTTCTTGGGCAATTTGACAATTATTCCTTTGTTCCACTCTGATGGTGTTGTCCCCGTTTTCCACACTTGTGCAAATAGTGGTTCTAATAGTTCTGCTGCTAGCTCAGGGTCTGTCTTAAATAGCTCTGCATTTAAGTTATCATGGCCCGGAGCTTTACCGTTCTTTAACCCTTTGATTGCTGTGATGATTTCTTCTTTTCGTGGAATGTCTGTATTTACATCTAGATCGTTTTCAGCCTCAGGAACATTCAATTGTGTCTCTGGTATTTCCTTGTTCAGAGTTTCTCTGAAGTGCTCTGCCCATCTTGTTTCCTGTCCCTCTGCTGTCTTGATGAGATTTCCTTGCTTATCTCTTACTAATGTAATATTGTTTGCACCTTGTTTTCCGCTGATGAATTTAGTTATTTTGTATACTGTGCTTTGTTCATTTCTCAGTGCTGCCTCTTCTGCCTGTTTTGCAAGATCGTCTAGGAAATTCCTTTTGTTGGCTCGGGTTTGGCGTTTAACTTCCCTGTCCAGTTGACTGTACTGTTCGCTATATAGTTGCTTTAACCTGGGGGACTTCGCTTCTGTTTTCTTTCTTTTCATTTCCTTTCTCATCTTTATGGTGTTTAGTGTTTCTGGTGTTATCCAGTCTTGCTTCTTCCTTTCCTGGAATCCTAAGCATGATTTGCTACTTTCCTTATATATTGTTGAAATGGTGTTAAAATTCTGGTCTATATCATCAGTCAATGTCTTTTCCTGGCTTTTGGCAAATTGATATCGTTTCTTAATGTCGGCCGCTAAATGGCCCGCAGGTTTTTTTCTGGTAAGGGGGTGGGGGGGGGGGGGGGGGGGGGGGGGGGGGGGGGGGGGGGGGGGGGGGGGGGGGGGGGGGGGGGGGGGGGGGGGGGGGGGGGGGGGGGGGGGGGGGGGGGGGGGGGGGGGGGGGGGGGGGGGGGGGGGGGGGGGGGGGGGGGGGGGGGGGGGGGGGGGGGGGGGGGGGGGGGGGGGGGGGGGGGGGGGGGGGGGGGGGGGGGGGGGGGGGGGGGGGGGGGGGGGGGGGGGGGGGGGGGGGGGGGGGGGGGGGGGGGGGGGGGGGGGGGGGGGGGGGGGGGGGGGGGGGGGGGGGGGGGGGGGGGGGGGGGGGGGGGGGGGGGGGGGGGGGGGGGGGGGGGGGGGGGGGGGGGGGGGGGGGGGGGGGGGGGGGGGGGGGGGGGGGGGGGGGGGGGGGGGGGGGGGGGGGGGGGGGGGGGGGGGGGGGGGGGGGGGGGGGGGGGGGGGGGGGGGGGGGGGGGGGGGGGGGGGGGGGGGGGGGGGGGGGGGGTTTATGGGGGGGTCCTTCAATTTGCTGATGTCAAACCTTTTCTGTGTGGTTACAGTTGGTCCAGCCCTTCTTAGTTTCACTTTCAGTTTTGCAACTACTAAATGGTGATCGCTTCCCACATCTGCACCTCTTCTTACCTTCACATCTTGTAATGCATGTCTCCATCTACCGTTAACCATGATGTGGTCTATCTGGTTTCTGTCCCGACCATTTGGTGATTCCCAATGTTAATTTGTGAATTTCTTTATGTGGGAAAAGTGTTCCTCCAATGACCAGGTTGTTAATACTACAGAAACTTATTAGCTTATCCCCATTTTCGTTTGCTATTCCGCTGCCGCATTTCCCCATTGTTCTTTCATTATATGTATTGTGTGTACCAACTTTCGCATTGAGGTCTCCCATTACTATAACAAGATCATATCTAGGTGTGTCCTCCATTTCTTTCTGCAGTTGTTGATAGAATTCATCCTTGACCTCCTCATCGCTATCATTCGTTGGTGCGTAGCATTGTATTATTGTAGTGTTGGTGAATCTCCCTCTCAATCTCAACCGTATCAGTCTGTTGTTGATGGGTTTCCATTCCAGTAATGTCCTTTCTATCCCTTTCTGTAGAATAATGGCTACGCCTTCACTGTGCTGTCCATCCTCTCTTCCAGAGTAAAGTACTGTTTCTCCTGTTGCTGTTTT
The DNA here is from genome assembly GCA_024509875.1 of Oreohelix idahoensis. Classification (NCBI taxonomy): domain Eukaryota; kingdom Metazoa; phylum Mollusca; class Gastropoda; order Stylommatophora; family Oreohelicidae; genus Oreohelix; species Oreohelix idahoensis. The sequence goes on along the minus strand of JAMPIV010002255.1, from coordinate 23,630 downwards.
AACTTTTCCTGCCCCTGTCCATCTGCTCTCGCTTATCCCCAGGATGTGTAACCTATAGTTTCTCATTTCTGCCGTGACCTGTCTTAGTTTACCTGTCTCGTACATTGTCCTGACATTCCAAAATCCTATTCTTGTATCCTGTTTTGCGGTCAGGACATCCGTTTTCATGTCAGTGGCTTCCTTTCGGCTTTCACCACTGACAGTCATACGAGCCACAGACTCCGAATGTCCATCCCGCAGCAAAGTTTGTTCATTTGATGTTGTTTCCGTAACTTCATTGTTTTTTACATAGACAGGGGTGTCAGCCCTATGCTAAAACCCCCAACCTGGAGGACCAGGGTACCAGCTTTTGTCTGACCCCTACCCACACAGACCAGTCCAGCTTGGTTGAACCTACCAGGAGTAAAACTCCCACTGGCTTAGCTCTGGGGATTGTCAGGGTACGCAAGCTGCCATACCGCTACAAGGTATAGGTACCATTGATGGCAGATTGCAGTATTTGCCAGTGGCAATTGCCACAGAGTGGGTTCTATTCTTTAATTTTATGAGGATGCCGGCATCTCCCATTTTCAACTGCATTTTTTGCTGAACCATCAGTATATGCATGTGTCCAAAGCTTTGCTGGGAATTTTTGATCAATATACTTAGTTGCTATACACTTTCTTTGTGTTTCTGTCTGTGTTCCCTTACTTTCAATGCCTGGAATATCAGATTTTAGCCAAGGAAAGCATCTTATTTTCCACAGTGGGATAGTTGTGCTTTTTGGTATTTTCTTTGCAACTGAGCTTGCTAGCATGGTATTTTTGCTAATTTTTTTCTTTTGCTTGGGCTACAAAGTTAGTTCGCTTGATCCTGCCTCTTCCTAGCTTATTCATTCTTTGGAACATGGGGTGTCCTTCAAGTCTCTTAATTTTTTCCGCTTCTTGTAGGACTCTGCTGTCACGTCTGTCCTCCATTGACTGTAGCCCTGTAATGTTTTCCATATGGCTGATTTTTGTGGACTTTAGGGCCCCTGTTATAATACGTGCTGCTTGGTTTTGGAGTCTGTTTACTCTGTCAAAATTTTGACTTTGCTGCCGTCGACCAAGCTGTGATGCCGTATTCCATAGCAGGTCTCACTCTGCCTGTGTACAGCTTTTTGAGGATATTCTCATCAGCATCCCATGTGGTACCAGCTAACTTTTTCATGATGGCCATGAGAAGTTTTGCCCTTAGCTGTATTTTAGTTATCTGTGATTTCCACGTCATTCGGCGGTCTAGTGTGATTCCTAAGTATGTTGGTGTTTCATCTTCTCGTACTGTCTGCGCATTTAGTTGTAGCTTTGTTGGCTGTGGTTTGTTGGACAAGGTAAAAATAGTGTGTGTTGTTTTTTGTTCATTGATTTTGAGCAACCACTTTCTGGACCAACTTCCAAGGGCTAGCAGTGAATCCTGCATGTGCACTCTTGCTGTGGTGATGTATTCTTCTGAAGTCCACATGGCCAGGTCATCAGCATAGAGGAAGTTGTGGACATTCTTGTGGATGTTTTCTGTTATATCATTTATATATATAAGGAAGAGTGTTGGGGAAAGGACCCCACCCTGTGGGACTCCATGTTCCATTGTAGTCTTTTTGCTTAATTGTCCATGCACCTGCACTCTAGCTGTTCTGTTTGTTAGATAATGACTGATCCAGTTATACATTCTTTCACAGACTCCATATTTAAGCATTTTAACTCTTAGCACATCTTTCCAAACTTTATCAAATGCTTTCTCCATGTCTACCCCAGACTGCTACTGTGTGCTTTCCTTCTTGGAAAGCATCTTCGATTTCCTGTGCAATGTAGGTGATGTCGTGTAACATTCTAAATCCACATATATAAATTAAAAGGTAAATGTAAAGCCTAACACATAAATTCAATAAAAGGAAAGAGAAATGGTAAAAGTACAGTGCTGTCACAATGGCGTACAAAAATCCCCCTTGTTTTCTACTTCGTCTGCAAATTGTAACGTTTCCACGTTGATAGTAAAGCCTATAGCAGCATACACGCGTTTCCACAACACAATAAAACGTGTACTGCATTTCTAAGAAAACCTTGAGATACGCAAGCTGATTAATGACCTAAATTAATACTAACATTAATTACACTACGTTAACATAAACGAAAGGACAGATGGACTTAGGATAGAAAGAGAGGGAGGGCTGAAAGCAGGAACGCATGCAACCCTAACACGCGTCTCGCGATACAAAATTAATACCCTCCCCACGCGAAAGGCCAGAAGCACTAACTTTTTTTCAAATCGACAGTGATAAAAAACACTACCCATACGAGAGTTAGGTTTAAAAACCTGTAAAATGCTTATAAGGAAACATGACATTATACTGGTTTACGTTTGAAAGCCTGACAGTACATCAGACACCCTAAAGTTTGGAAGTGAGGAGGTGGCAACAGCACGACTATCCTAGAAGAAAATGCATATTTTGAACGCAGCCACTTAGCCCCATTAAAACTTATATATTTGGGTTCTTTAGGACTTGCTGACAAAGAATATGTTAAGTGTTACGTAAATAGTCTAGGAATTAACAAATTATAGCCAAAAGAAAATAGTGAGGGTGTCAGACAACACAAAAAATTAATCGCACAGTGGCATGTTTTGAAACCACCATTGTACGGGAAATGGGCCACCATGTAAAATCCTATTTGATTGGATAGAAGTAAATGTAAGGCTAAACACGATTAGTCGGACTACAAATACTAATTCTTTGTTGTTAGGGGAAACGGTAGTAATGGTACTTTTCTTGAAAAGCTGTGTAAACATGGCCCGATTGGTTAGACCCGCCAATATAGGCAATTAAGAGCGTCAGTTCAGTGCCACATTTTAAAATAAACTTACTAAGAAACAGTGCGTTGAGATCCAGATCATATTTTTCTAAATAAAAGTCTGGGACAGAGGCAGATCGGAATTTGTGCCATTATTCATCGCCAGTCAACGTATCTGTGTATTATTTCCATGAATTGTGGTAAGCTTGATATATTCGATATCTTTTTAATGAAAATTGAATGTAAATTGATAATTTATGTCTGTATATGTGCGTGGTTCAGTAGCAAACATGAGGCAAGGCCTAGATAGTGCTAGATCTGAAGTAGGAGGTACAACCTGCTTGTTTCAGGGACTGTGGTCCTAGTTATTGAAGCAGCACCTGGTCTGAGCTTTGCTGAATCCAGAGGCTGACAGCATACTCCTTGGTCCAGATAGCGACCAGTGAGGTGTCTCCAGAACACAGGAAGCAATCGAGCAGAGGAGTCTTTTCCTGCCGCCATCACGAAAGATAAGCTTCTGTGGCCAGAGTAGCTCAACATTATGTGCCCCCTCAAAATTTGACAGTTTATTAAACACAGAGGGACAATTAATTGGTTCAAATGATAGGAACTGTGAACTTTTCCCAATACTATTTCCACGATTATCCAACACTTGAAGTTATGATGAAAAACAACAACCAAGCTTGAACAAAACCAATATTACCTCATATTACTACTGCACAAATTACACACATAGAATAATAATAATAAACTATGTCAATACAAAGTTCATATATATAAACTGTGTACATAATACTTGTAATTACATTTGATTGTGATTCCTGGTTCACTGTGTAGTTGAATCAGGATACCCATTATTGAAAGAATTAATACATATATTTAAAAAAAAAACTTAAACACTTGACTCATTTAAGATAGTCTTATAGAGTGTTATATGTGTGTGTGTCACAGTGTTGTAAAGTGTTGTGGAATAAATTAAATTGTTTATCTGTCTGTTGTTGTTGTGACTTACCCTTCATCATTTTCATAACCCTAGACATTTAATGTAGTCATCACAATTTTCCAGAATAATTCTGACTGAGGTATAAATGTGGTAGCAAGTAAGGTCATCTGTCATACACCACACTTAATAGATACAGATACCTTCACAGCTGATCTCAGTCAGTACACTAAGTCCCCTATAAATATTTATAACATCCCACTTTACCACAGGTGACTTGGTCCTCTGTAGACCTATGCTGCCTGAAGCCTGCCTGCTGGTGCAGTAGAATTTGTTTTTCTTCGAGGTGCCAACTTAATCTGGTATTGATCATTGTCTCCATAAGCTTTCCCATGCAGCTTAGAAGGCTGATGGGTCTGTAGCTGTTGGGGTCCATTCGGTCTTTGTCCTTTTTAAGGATTGGAACTAGTACTGCTTCTTTCCAGGCCTGTGGTACAATTCCACACTTCCAGTTCATAATCTTGAGGAGGGCTTTCTTGGCATTAGGCTCTAGCCCTTTAAGCATGTCATTTGTTACCCCATCTTTTCCAGGTGACTTTCTTTGTTTAAGGGATACAATGGCTGCCTCTAGCTCTCTCATGGTGAGGTTTGCTGTCATGTGCTCTTCTGAAGCAGTTGATATAGTTTGGTAAAGTTCTTGCTCTTTGATAATTTCCTGTTTTCTGTCAGGTGGAACATTTATCTGGCTCTCATGTGAGAATTTTTGAGCAAAAACATTATAATCTTTTCTTGCCCCTCGTGGTATTGATTCTAGGGCAGCTTTCTATACTGCTTTATTAAATCTGTCAGCTATTTCTCCAATTCTTTTGTTTTGGGTGTTTATGAAACCACAGTATTCATCTGTCAGTGCTGAGAACTTGTTCCAGTTGCATTTTTGTAGTTCCAGCGGGGTAATGGCTTATGGAAGTGGAGTGTATGTTCCATATTAATCATTAGTTTGATCGGTTTGTGGTCACTGCCTGCCAATTGGTTGAGCACAATGCGTTCGATCTTATGGTTGATGTCTCCTGTTGAGAAGGCAAGGTCGGGTGTTGAGGTTGATTGCCATCTTCTTGAGTAGAAGCTGGGTGTATCATCTGCTCTATTAATGAGTTGCAGATTTGAGTCAATCTCCCAGTCCTCTACCTCAATGCCACAGGTATTGGTCTCTGTGTAACCCCACCTTTCTGAATGGCTGTTGAAATCACCAACAACCAGGCAGTTGGTGCGCCTAATCTCCATTCTAGCTAGTGAAAGATCTCTATATTTTTTTTTTTTGGGGGGGGGGGGGGGGGGGGGGATATATAGGTTGTACACTTGTGGTGGAATACATTGATACAGCGATAAAATCATCCCTTATAAATATAAAAGATAAAATAAAATGTAGGGATAAAATATAGTTATGATACGATGCTGCTTCTTCACCCACGCCACAAGCGCGTTGATTTTGGTAGACCGTACCATTGTTTTCTAGTGTCATGGAAAAAAAAAACTATTTATAACATGGGGACACGAAAGGCCTATTCGTTCAGACGGAGTAAGAAAAGGAGGGAAGAGAAAAATGATGCCGTCTGCACGCGGGGTTTGAATCTAAGCCTAGCATACGTGCGAACTTGTAGTTAGTTGTTTGAAATACGACGAAAGTTAAAAAATGTTGGTCAATTGGGTCACGAAAACAGGCTTAGCTCTTATTGAGAATGACGTAGTTCTAAACGTAATACAGACGATTCTCGTAATTAGTTTGAAAATAGCGGTAAAAAGAAGTGAACGAGTGGTAGTTTATAGATTTCAAGACTAACATGGAAAAAAATATGGAATTCCTTATTAATAGGTTTAGAATCACAAAAGTTAGCTAGTTTAAGAGCTTATCTTTTTCTGATAAATAATATGTTTTCAAATAAAAGGAAGGACAGATAACTCGGAAGTTATTGACAAAAGACTGATTTGTTCTGTGAAGACTAGCAGACAGATGTTCGTTTTGCATCCACTAGCGGTTACATTTTGACGCGTTCTTGAGTAAAAGCAGGAAAAGGGTCATGTGTTCTGTAGGAAAAGGGGTAGACATGGGGTAGAAATTATGGGATGGCTCAAACTGAATATTGTTTTTTTTTAAGTGTTAGGCCAAAACCAAGTCCATTTTTGGGGAATGCCAAGTTCGGACAGACCGACCGACAGAAATACACTACACATTGGACCAAATTTGGAACTTAGTGTAAAATTTTGAATTTAAAAAGCTTGGCTTTCCTATCTGATTGGTCAACACAGTTGAGATTATTAGAAAATTGGACGGCTCGTTGCCATTTTGTTTAAGACTGTCCATAGAAGCAGATCGTTGATGCTGTGAAGTGTGACGTCCACTGAATATAAATAAATAATATAAGGAATACGGACGCCATAGTCCAGCCAGCAGCTCAGCTGAGTTTGTGCTATTTCAACGTACCTGTGTGTTTTCATTTTGAATTGTGGTAAGACAGAAATTATTAACCTTTTTATTTAACAATTCTGAGTGAGTGATACTGCCATATAATGAAAAATGATTATGACAAGTGAGTACTTATTCTAGGTCCCCAGCTGACTGTTACAGGGCCTAGAGGTTGAATTATAATATGATAAACTTTCAGAAATATAGAATACAGATGTTTCTTTTCAGGTGGTCAGGTGGAAACATATCACCCACCTTATTATATGGAAAAAAGAGATTAATGATAATATTTCAGATGCAGTGCAGTCCATAGAGGAGAGGAATGTGACACTAGTGCTACTTGATAACAGCATTGATGTAGATGTGCTGGGTCGGTCAGAGAGATCTGACCCTGTCTTTTATTTCAATGTATTAATGCTTGTAAACATGGTGGATTAGGTATTATGTTAAGACCTAGCCTAATTTTGTGGTTTCAGAGTTTCTTTGTCTGGCACTGTGCTAGTGCCAGATATTCTGAAGAGTACAACACTGTATGAAACGAGATGCCTACCATACTACCTCAGCACATGTGAGGAGTGGGCCTAAGGAACAACTATCTTCAATCGTCACAGGCCAGATAAGTGTTAAAGAACTGGCCTGCTGAGATTCATCAACGAGTACTATATAATATAAACTCCATTGTGTAAATAATAAACTTTTCCACCATCAATCCTGTTAAAGAGCAAATGAACACTGTTAACTAAAGGACTGGGTATGATGAAAATCCCTCAACCCGACATCAAGCACTAGTTAATAAAGACTTTAGTTTTAGTACCAATATTAGCAAATTTAAATTATGTATATGTACAAGTCTTTCATGTGTTTACTTGATCATATGTAATTCTACTGAAATTGATTCATATTGAGTTGAAAGTCCTGACCAGAAGAAAACTAGGTTCAGGACAAAATAAATTTGAAAAAAATTGTAAATTACTAAATTTTAACCACAGTGTCAGTTGACTTAATCATAGAGATTAATATTAGTGTTTATGTGTGTGTTTGTGTACTTAATTACCAGCACACCACATTTTCATTACCCTAGACAGTAGACGTAGCTATCAGACATACTAGTCAAGAATAAGTCTGATTGAGGTCGTAGGGTGGTAGCAGCAAGGTGCTCTGTAAACTCACATAAACTGTTATCCTCAGGGACCTTCACAGCTGACCTCATTCAGTACACTAAGTAAACATAGCAACAACACTTAATAACATCAAAACCCACCACAACACTCTAACGGTCTGGTCATCTATAGTGATATCAGCTCCTATAATTTCCGCCTGACCATTTGTAGCAACAGAAAGCTCTCTGCTAGGCAAGCAGTTTCTGATTAACATGAGTACTCCTCCCTTGTGTCCCTCTCTATCAAGCCGGAAGGTTTCATATCCTCTTACAGAAAATCTGTGGTTTGAGTTTAGGTGTGTTTCTTGAATGCAGGCTATGTCAATTTGTTCATCGTTAATTTTTTAGCGAGCGGTAATTTCTTCTTTAGGACACCTTCTGCATTCCATTGGAGTATATTGAGTGTTCTTTCCTGGGTGTTTTGGCCAGTCGCATTTTCCCTAATATTCCGTGCCCTGGCTGCACGATGCGGAGATAGGTGACCACCAGTAGCTTTGGGTAGACCCCATCGAGGCAAGGGGTTCGGCACTCTTCCCACCTGGCGGGTCTCCTTGGGTCGAGCACCATCTCGTTGAGTCATATTTGTGTCTGTCATCTCAAGGCGGTTTGCGTTACACTATGTTGTGCGCCTTGCGGCCCAGTGCATCCGTCTTCAGCATGCATTTGTTCGGGACTGCTTCCCTAGCCTCTGGTTTTCCGTGACCTTCCTGCAAGGCAGCAGTTGTTTGGCATCAGAGTTGTCTCTCCTAGGAAAGCTGTCTTTCCAGACTAATGAATCTTTCCTACCCGGGTTTGTGTGAAGTTGTCCTTCTCTCAGGTGGATTGTCAACCTTAGGTGGATTATCGTGCTCCTCCTGCACTGATTTTTTTTGGCAGGGTTTACTCCCTGGCTTTACTCCCTGGCTTTACTCCCTGGCTTTAAAGGGTAGAGGACAAACAGTGAAGAATGAGGCAAGAAAGCATTTGACCCATGAAGTGGGGGTGGATTGGTGCAGACCAGAGCATGTACCACTCGCCGGTGGGTTCTGCATCTACACCTATAGGGTTCCACCCACTCCTCAGCCCATTTAGTCTGACCCCTCACCAAGGACCTGTCCGGCTTGGGTGACCCTGCCAGGAGTAAAACTACCGCCGGCATAGCTCCCGGGATCATTGGGGCACTCAAGCTCTCCAACCAACGGTAAGGTAGGCTTACATGTGGAGAGATACGTGAAATGAGATGGATATGTGCAGGGATTAAGAAGTCAGATAAATATAAAATAATATAAACAGGAGGTGATCAACATATGCCAACTTTCAAGGAAAGTAATAACCAGAATTAGTTATCACCTGTCAGCTCCCCCCAAGGAACACATTCCTTCAAATAACCTGCTAGGTCTGCCTGCTCGGTGCCAACAGCTCAAGATTTTTCCATGCCTACTTCACCCCTTTCATGTATGTCTGCCGTTGTCTTCTCCGTATGTTCTTTGGTTTCTCTCAATATCTCTTACCCTGGGTGTTCCAGAACAAGGACTGCCCGGTAATGCCATCAGCAGGTTTCTTCAATGAGTATCATATCCATTGTCAGTGCTTTCTTCTTAGCTCTTGTTCCACTTGGGAGCCGCGGTAGCATAGTGGTTAGTGCACTCGCTTTCTAGCTCTGTTCAATCCCCAGATGGTGGGATTCTTTTAGGCCACAAACGGCTCCTGGGTCGACCCAGCCCCAAATGGGTACCAGAGCAACTCTGGGAAGGTTAAGGCGGCCAGCGTAATGCTGACCACTTCACCCTTAGTGTGCCAACGGTCAAGAAAATATGGACCTAACACCATATTCCCAATATGCCTCAATGGGCGTGTAACGGGATCCTTTTCCTTTTACCTTGTTCCACTGGCACTTGTCTGGTTCTTGTAGGCACTTGTCTGGTTTTTGCTAGCACTTGTCTGGTTATTGTCTGAACTTGTCTGGGTCTTGTTGGCATTTGTCTGGTTCTTGTTTGCACTTGTCTGGTTCTTGTTGGCACTTGTCTGGTTATTGTTTGCACTTATCTGGTTCTTGTTGGCACTTGTCTAGTTATTGTTTGCACTTGTCAGTTATTGTTTGCACTTGCCTGGTTATTGTTTGCACTTGTCAGTTATTGTTTGCACTTGTCTGGTTCTTGTTGGTACTTGTCTGGTTATTGTCATCATTCCCACATCAGTGATCTTGTCATACCACATCAATCCTTCTGTTCTACACAAGTACTCATTTATGAATGTCTGTAGCCTCTCTGATGTTGTTTTTGTTGTTGTCCATGTTTCAGAGCCATCCAATAGGACTGACTTGACATGTGAGTTGAAGATTCTGATTTTCGTCTTGGACTTGATTTCTTGTGATCTCCATATATTTCCAATGCAATGAAAACTCCTACTGACTTTTGTATTCTTACTTTGAAATCACTTTCTGTCCCTCCAACTTTGTCTATATTTCTCCAAAGACAAATGTACGATTCTACAGCCTGTAGAGTTGTTTCTTATGTACTGATTCCTGCATTTATTCTCATTATCTTTGTATTTTTCAATTGTATTTTCAGACCCATTTGACGTGACCTCTCATCAAGTATTTTTATTTTGTTTTGTTAGTGATTACGGGGTATCGGGACATGAGAAACCATGACGCTCTCATCACTGAAGTCGAAACCCAATCTATAGCCAATCGGAAGAGAAATGGTGACAAGAGGCACCACCGCCACACTCCAGTTCTTATCCCAAACGGTTCTGTAAGTTGCTTTATGACAAAAACTCTAAATGCCATGTCTTCAGAGGGACTCCGCCATGCCTATCAATCTCCACTGCGATTCTCTATTTACACTGTCAACTGCTTTTCAAACGACTAAAAATGGCGGAGTTCAATTACGGTAAACATTAGGTTTACGCGTGCAGACGTACGCGATTTAACGTGTCTTGAGCAGAAAATCCACTAATGTGCCGGGACAGACTGTTTCCATATGCATTCTCATAGTTCATATGTCATAGCCATTACTTTCCCGCCACCGTGTCTGGAAGTTTCAATGTCTTCTGCTGTCTGCATCTGTCCTATAAAACAACTTTAATATGCATCTGATAATACTTTTGTCGCAGGTTCCCGCAAAGCCTGGCCACTCTAATCTTGGCATGACTGTCAAACTACTTTTTGTCCAGCTGTTTTCCCAAATGCCCAATTCTAGCGCTGTCTTGTCTTCCTTGTGGAAGCGCAGTCTGACATCGACTGTTTATAACGTCTGCTGCTTACACACAAATGACTAGGCAGTACGCCACATTTGCCAAAGCACAAACTTTTAAAAAAAAATAAAGTTTTGCCTCGTTTTGAAAGCACAAACTGAGATAATACTGAACTATGCTTCAAATAAACGCTTAGCAAAACGCACGTATTTATTTTTACCCTCACTACTGTGGTCATTTCATTGCAGGCGACCGTCTTTAGATATTTGTAGTGAAAATTATATGGATGTATTAAATATGAAGACATGGAGTAACCTTACCTAAATGACATGTGGAGCAGTGATAATGATCTAACGGACTGTAAATTGACTAAATAACTAACATTTCTTTTATGACAACATGTCTCGTAATTAAATTTTGCCCTGGTTGACTTACTGCCTCTGAGAAGCCATGGTCGACATCCTGCCTCTGAGAACAACGTTTGAAGTTTGACGAAACTCCAGTTCATGTACTGTTTATCAATTGTGTTGTTGGCTTCTTTCCATAATCAAACTGTCCATGCACACCTTCATTTGCGCACTTTTTTCAATTTTCGGGACAGTACATATAAGGGGAAACAATGCAATTATTATCTAACTTTCAACCACAGTTGCACCCTCTTAGCTGTGGTTGAAAATTAATGTACTCTCTCGAAAATAGAAAAAGTGCGCAAATGACGGTGCGCAAAATGTGACTGACCTACTGAAGTACTTACGGCGGGTATTATGGTATTGAATATATCAGGAATATATGCTATTAGTGTATTAAAAACAAAGCAACATTTATATTTATTACCTGTATTTCGTTATAAGATGTGTTGTAACAAGACTATAATAGTAAGTTCAGGGGGCCCCACCATAATGAACCAAATCTGGCCCCGTAACTACTAAGGCCGACGCTGAATCTACTTCTCTGTGCGTAACAACCCTAATCATATGAGAATTATATGTCAGCGGGTCGAACACAAAAACCAATATCTTCAACTCAAATGTCAAGCCAGTCCTATAGTACGGGTCTGAAACATGGTCAACTCAAATGTCAAGCCAGTCCTATAGTATGGGTCTGAAACATGGTCAACTCAAATGTCAAGCCAGTCCTATAGTATGGGTCTGAAACATGGTCAACTCAAATGTCAAGCCAGTCCTATAGTATGGGTCTGAAACATGGTCAACTCAAATGTCAAGCCAGTCCTATAGTATGGGTCTGAAACATGGAGAACAACTACAACAACAACCGGGAAGTACAGACTTTCATAAACGGATGTTTGCGTTGAGTAGAAGGATTGAAATGATATGACAAGATCACCAATATGGAACAGATTACAAGAGATGGAAAGAACATTGAGGAAACTTGCTGATAGAATTACAAGAATCTCTGTTCTGGAATCTTCAGTGTAACAACGGTACAGAGAGACTGACAAAAAGGATTTAAAAAGACACAGTAAGGTCTTGAGCGAAAGGCACAAGACAGGAGGACTTTACGTGAGACTGTTGAAGGCCTTTGCTCCGTGGGATGCATGCATATTTATATTTTGTTGAGGAACAAGAAAGGTAAGAGCTGTATGACAGCACCTCCGATGTGGAACTGACGGACAGAACCAGTTAAATATCCGTCAAGCTAAAGGTGAGCCGGAGAGGTTGGAGGTGAAAAGTGAGAACGACATGACACGAAATGGTAATACTGACACAGACAAAGTAAGATAAAAATAACAGACACCAGAAGAGGTGACAATTACTGACACAGAAAAATAAAACTCACAGACTAACAGAAAACGCAACAGACTATAGGAAGAGACAAATAACAGACATGAATTAAGAAACAGATGCAACAATTCTTAGATTAAGTGAGGTGACAAATAACAAACACCAGAAAACCAGCTCATAGCATTACACAGGGCGGTCCTTGATCTAGAATCACCGCAGTAAGACAAATAGATCTATGTGCATTGTGACCTGCTTTATAAACTTATACAGATTGAACCAGCCGCTGGTGTGCATTTATTTATCATGAATCATTCCTTGGACACTGAGCCTGATGAGGGTTGTCGTACGTTAGGTAATTTGTTTTATTTTGGCCCGTCTAAGTAGAGAGTGATTATTGACTGATACACGAGAAGGTATAAAAATTAGGTTCACTAGTGGTAGGTTGAGGGAAAGATATGTCTCTGGAGTGAGTAGGTTTCTCTTCTCCAGCCTATCCGTACGACTGTGCTTTGTTTCCAAGACAGTCTTTGCCTCCCTATCTAAAATTAGACAGGTTACTCTACACACACAACACTATGTGACATCAAGACACATACACGTAAAAAACTACGGAAAATGGGTATGGGTCTGACCAACACGCAAAGTTAAATTCTTTGTTGTTTATTTATCACTAAACTTATTACAACATCAAATACCCAAAGATATCAAGAATCATACATATAGATGGGGGAAAAAAAGAAGAAGGGTGCGCCTTCGCCGTATGGAGAAAACCAAAAAAATATTAACCCAAAGGTTGAAGGTTGGCACTTGGTTACAGGAATAAACAATCTTGGTGCGATATAAGACCAAGTTAAAAAAAAATCAAACAACCAACTTAATAGATCTTTCCCCAGCAAAACAAAATCATCACACACTCTCTCTCTCACTCAGTGGCCACCTCTCACTCTCTTACTTATTGTCTTTCACCCGTGAGTCTGTGGTATCCCTTGTTTATATAGAATATCCCTCGAAAATCCTTTTGATTGTGATTAGTGTACCACTCCAGCTGTCGAGGGTACAAATTGGCCCCAGTTCGTTCCCCCCCCCCCCCCCCCCCCCCCCCCCCCCCCACAAATACTAATGAGGTGAACGCCGAATTTGCTAAAATCCTCACTAAATCCTGGTAGAGGTATAAATCCTAAAGGTTATCATCACTGTTCTAAACTATCCACTTTTCCTCCGATAGGGGGGGGAATAAATCTAGACACAGGACCTACACCTGGATAAACCTGGTGCGACAACGCTTGCAGTGTATGGGGCGGGCAGGGGAGAACAGGCTTCAGGTTCCCACTCTGTCTGGAATTCTATCTGGGTACAGGTGTCAATACAAACAGGTGACTAGTGTAAAAATCGTTGATGATTTTGACCATTTAAGTGAGGTGATACTCCCAGTATCCTGATAATCTGGTTGCTCCTAATGTTAAGGATGATGATGATGGATTTCAACGGCCGACTCTTTGCCACAGTGCCGGTCCTGCACAGTGTATCGACTAGGTACTCCACTTGAATACAACTGTCAGGTGTCGGGGAAAAACATGATGATATCAAGTCAACGCCGCTGTGGGCTGTTAAGAATAATATCCTGGATTTGGTAAGTACAGTTGTTATAATTTACAGTCACAAAATATCATCAGGCTAGTAGCCTTATAGATCATACACGATTGTTGGTAGATAATTTATATGTACCGATGTACAAGTACACACATCATAAAATAAAGACCGCTAGTCATCCACTTGGGGATCAGGTCTGCGAAAAAAATACAAGCAAACATTTGTGGAAAATGCTACCATTCTATAAAGAAAATACAGGCGACGACAAGACAATCTCTCATCCACTCTGTCAATCCTGATGAATAGACGAAATGAAAAGATACACGTTGTTTGCCCTGCGGCAACTATACACACTCACAGAGTTTGCTAGCTGCTGAGTTTGTTCGGACCGAGTCGATAGTGAATCGGCACACATGTTCGCGGCCAGCGGGTCACTCGCACAGTGTTTTTTTTCTTTTTCCCAATACGCAACACGTACAACATAAATCCCCTATCATTATAGTTAGCTAGTAAATAGTTGGTGTCTGTTACCTTGTCGAATTGGCATTTTAAAAAAATAATAGACGCTATAATAACAATAATTACAAATTAAATATGAACATGTATTCTTTTCTCCCTATGTCAGTCGTCTAACGCCTCTAAGTCCGGTCTGGTTAATAGTCGCTTTTTAAAAAATGAAAAATTGCTACCCATTATTTTATTTTATTTGCCTTACAAGCAAGAAAAATCTAAGTGAAGTATAAGGGTTTAAATTTAATGGCTGTCACCGTGAAGTACTTCTAATACTTAGAACTATTTCCCTCCTACCAGAATCCAGAATGAAATCTCCACGAAATCACTTATACACAGTATTCCATAAAAGAAATTGGTTTTATGACTACGTGCTAGACTCTTCAAATTCTGACTGACGACTGACTGATGGCTGGTTTTTTGAAACAGCAGTATATATATCATAGACTTGGGTTTGATCTCTAATGGCGTTATTTCGCACTCCTGTGTGGTACATAATTCAGGAGCTAGAGTTCCCAAGATGAAAGGCTTTGCGTCACGGTCTCTCAGAGTTTTTCGTCTGGAGCTTTGACCGAGATCAAAAGTCTTTTGTTCTTCTAGCGGGCTTTTCTCTGGAATGTCCGTGCACGAGATGAAACGGGGACTAGGAGATTTTCTAGATTTCCCTGGGTGAACGTCAAAGGTTCTGTTCAGTTACTATCACGTGCTTAGCTGTCCAATGGTCAAGTATTATATGATTGACAGCTGAGCTCGCGTGAGTGAAACGAAGTATAACCATAGCGGGATTTATTTCCTGCTTTGACTGACAGGTCAAAGAAGATTGTAGACACCGCGTTTGCCAGTGTTTCAAGAAATGAGGGCGGGGACAAAATGGTGAGCTGCAGAAAGACAGGATAGGTAGTTTTAATGCTTGTTTTTAGCTAGCAAATCAGAGAGTAGCTATTTGGTTACTATAGGCTGTTAGATTACTGTAGACTCTTTTCCATTACACGTCACAAGGGTGTATGGCTGTTGCTGTGAGTGCATACACTTCTAGATCTTCCCACATACACACTGTCCATCACTGGTAGTGCCTCGTACCATCTCTCTCTCTCTCTCTCTCTCTCTCTCACATACACACACCATCTCTCTCTCACACATACACACACCATCTCTCTTCACATACACACACCATCTCTCTCTCTCGCATACACAAACCATCTCTCTCTCTCTCACACACACATATATACAAACAGGAATGCATTTAAATTGGTTACAATTTTATGTTTTTAGTACAAAATTAGCTGATATTTCCCATAACGGCAAACATGTTTGCTCTCACCTGCTTCAATATTTATTACCTTGGGGTCAGCAGAAAAGGCATGAGATTAAAGCAGTAACATTTTTTAGACAGCAAGTAACTATGTATTATAATATTGTCCACAATTCATGTTGAGGTTAATGCTTCATTCAGGTGGATTAAGACGTTATTTCTTACAACAGGTAAAACAGGTAAACGAAGCAACCCTAAAAGCTGCAAAGGAATCAATTCCTCAAGGAGATAGAAAAAAAAGCTACAAACCAAACTGGACAGAAGAACTGGAGAAGCTCAAGGAAAAACTATTAACTCCCAGGGAAATAGCTGAATATAAGAATTCCAAGAAAGCAATATCCCGCTGTTAAAAAAAACTAAGGCATGAGCCAGAAAGACCACCAACCAAGCAGCAAGGAACAGATGGAAGGAAAAAACTGAAATCCTAAAACTTCAGAAAAATAAACAATATTATGGAAACTTCTAAAATCATTAAGGGGAGGAGCTACAGGGAAATGATAAATAATTACAAGATGCCAATTAAAATGTCCAGGTTTAACTACAACAATAATAGTCATACATACCTTGTAACTGTTATGACTAAATTCATAACACAATTTTCGGTCGCTCTTAAACTTGGTTTGTTGAGCTGACTTCCTATTTACAAATCATTTCTACGACAACACAGGAAGTACGTCACATTGTCTGCAGATTTCTTAGCAGACGTGGTTTCGCGGGCTACGATCGAACATACAATCTAGTTTCTGTCCTCTCTGGCTTTGTGTCTCCGTGGGAGAAGGCTGTGTTTCTTAAGTGCTCCTGAATGTGTACTTTTAGTACTGGATTTCAAGTATTTTAATCAGCTAGGTCTGCTACCAGATAGAGCCTAAGTTTGATATACTTCTAAGGACGTGTCAGCGCTGAATGGTATGGAAAGGATGTGTAATTTGATAATAAATATTTCAGCATTATGACTCTGACAGCGTTCCTTTAGTCTAGTCTACAAGACGTTAGACTACATAATGACTGGCTAGTGAGTGCCATTGTCATTTGACTGATGCAATTTATATGGAACCACGTGCGTGAATAAAATCTACATGTATTATTGTCAAACGTCAACCAGGCTTATGGAGTTTTGTACTGCTAAGAACTGGCTCTCACGTTTGTAAGGACTAGGCTTGTTGGACTGTATGTACATTAGACCCTAGATCTACTTGGACACCTGAGTCCAGCATCTGATAACCTCTCGCAACCTTATAGACGCCTGTTCCTTTGAACCCACAACAATAACCAAGCATTTAATGGTACAAATCCACTGGTTGCTATAGAAACGGTAGTCGAATAGGATTGATACTATTTTAAATTGACTGAGGCTTTTAATTTGTTTGAGTTATGAGCAACAGATATAAATAGATCATGCCAGTAAAGCTGATGTCATTGTGTAGACTGATGGTTTTATACTGCATAGTGAGAAATCAGGATTGGGCTTCTTGGCTAAAGTAAAGGGCAGAGTTTTTGATGAACAGATTTGAGTTAACGTGATAAAAAAACTCCAGCATAGGAATACAGTTACCACAGCCTCGGGGTGGATGCCTGAAACTACGTTAACCAGGGGCAGTTACTGTGCCAGACTCTGTCCATATTTCGGAAGGTCCAAAATGGATGGCTATGGCATGAAATGAAAACATTAATAGAAGCCTGGAATCTTCAGCAGCTGGTGTGAATCTATTGTTCTGGTCATGAATGGGTATATGGTAATAAGAGAGCTGACAGACTAGCTTCAGGAACTCCCATAGTGGAGAATCTGGATATGGATAAGAGAAAGGTACTAAGGGCAATTAATGATTGCCTGTTAGAGAATGACACTGCAATCTGTGAACCAACACACCTCAGACTGCTGGAATATGGCAACAAACATAAGACTAACAGGGGTGGAGGTATAAGAGGATGCATCCGACATGCATACAATCAGAATGCTACAGGAACAACTAGCGTTGACACATGTTGACATCATACAATCAGAATGCTACAGGAACAACTAGCGTTGACACATGTTGACATTTGATGAGGGAGACTGAGCACTTGTTTGTCTGGAGTACAATGATGTCA
Organism: Oreohelix idahoensis; assembly: GCA_024509875.1. Classification (NCBI taxonomy): domain Eukaryota; kingdom Metazoa; phylum Mollusca; class Gastropoda; order Stylommatophora; family Oreohelicidae; genus Oreohelix; species Oreohelix idahoensis. The sequence continues at coordinate 5,850 of JAMPIV010002255.1, read as the reverse complement.
ACTGTGATCAACAATAATAACAACAACAACAACAACAACAACAACAACAAAGCTGTGAGAAATGAATGGATTGAGATCAATATCTTTAGAAAGTTTCATTTTCACAGTCAAATACACTTTCTAACAATGTGTTCTGATGACTGATTTTGACATATTTAGATTCAGGAAATTATAAATTATCAGAAAATTGACTAATCCAACTTTAAATTTTTTTCATATTTTGGCTTAAAGCAAATTGCTGCTCCTCCCATTAAACAAATAATCCAGATTCATTGAAACTAAATGGAACACCACTAACTTGAATAATTGCAACATGGAACACCACTAACTAGAATAATTGCAACATGGAAAACCACTAACTGGAATGAGTGCAACATGGAACACTACTAAACTGGAATGAGTGCAATATGGAACACCACTAACTGGAATGAGTGCAACATGCAACACCACTAACTTGAATGAGTGCAACATGGAACACCACTAACTGGAATGAGTGCAACATGGAACACCACTAACTAGAATAATTGCAATGTGGAACACCATTAACTGAATTGAGTGCAATGTGGAACATCACTAACTGGAATGAGTGCAATATGGAACACTGCTAACTAGAATGAGTGCAACATGGAACACCACTAACTGAAATGAGTGCAACATGGAACACCACTAACTGGAATGAGTGCAACATGGAACACTGCTAACTGGAATAAGTGCAATATGGAACACCACTAACTAGAATAAATGCAACAATGAACACCACTAACTGGAATGAGTGCAACACGCAACACCACTAACTTGAATGAGTGCAACATGGAACACCACTAACTGGAATGAGTGCCACATGGAACACCACTAACTAGAATAATTGCAACATGGAACACTACTAAACTGGAATGAGTGCAATGTGGAACACCACTAACTGGAATGAGTGCAACATGGAACACTGCTAAACTGGAATTAGTGCAACATGGAACACCACTAACTAGAATGAATGCAACATGGAACACCACTAACTAGAATGAATGCAACATGGAACACCACTAACTAGAATGAATGCAACATGGAACACCACTAACTAGAATGAATGCAACATGGAACACTACTAAACTGGAATGAGTGCAACATGGAACACCACTAACTAGAATGAATGCAACATGGAACACTACTAAACTGGAATGAGTGCAACATGGAACACCACTAACTAGAATGAATGCAACATGGAACACTACTAAACTGGAATGAGTGCAACATGGAACACCACTAACTAGAATGAATGCAACATGGAACACCACTAACTAGAATGAATGCAACATGGAACACTACTAAACTACAATGAATGCAACATGGAACACCACTAACTGGAATGAGTGCAACATGGAACACCACTAACTGGAATGAATGCAACATGGAACACCACTAACTGGAATGAATGCAACATGGAACACTACTAAACTGGAATGAGTGCAACATGGAACACTACTAAACTGGAATGAGTGTAACAGATACTTCCACATGATATCTCAATCCAAGAGAACCCAGCAAAAAAAAAATTGTCAACACTTTTTAAACATTTCAAAAGGAAATAACCACACTGGACACGAATTCTTATTACCAGGATTATTTCCCTTAAATTATTTTGACTTTAGCACATTTGTAAATTTCAAAATAGGCTGATAAATGAATATATCATACACGATCAGGTGGCATCTCCATATAAAAGATTGATTTTTATGGATCTCGAGCCTGTTTGTTTCTAATCTTAATGATAAAGAATAAAACCCTAGTGCACTATCAAGCGTGCCATAAGAGGAGTGTTGTGAGAGGAGTGTTGTGAGAGGAGTGTTGTGAGAGGAGTGTTGTGAGAGGAGTGTTGTGCACAGGTTACAACCTCCATTAGATGAAACAAACTGCCACAGAAACCCCAATTACAAAAGCACAAGAAATGCTGTGGTGCACTTCCTTCCTACCAATGGTCCAACTGCAAGTGATAGATAACCCCATGCTCCATCAGTAGCCAAAAAGTTAACAATTACAAGACTGCAGAACATCATTTACAGACAGAATTTACAGACAGAATTTACAAGAGCAGTACATGTACACAGACACTTAGAGGAAATAATGAACATGAAACTAATAATTCTGGCATACCTGATCACAAATACAGGACTTTTTTTTAACTCTTTGACTCCAGACCAACACTCTGAGCGTTGCAAAATTCAACACGCCGTGCCAGAGCAACGCTCAGAGCGTGGTTTTTAGTTTATCACGAATAAACCCTAAAAATCGTCCGCTTAATGCGGTTCATATATTAAAACTCGTAGAATGACTTCCGCTACTATTTAAACAACTAATTTGACTTTAGTTAATCAGCACATGAGCGTGTTTTGATGTTATTATCACAATTTTTGTGAAGATTCGCGTGTTTACGTTTTTCATTGTTTTTGCTAGAGAAATATGTCACGCTTTATATTTACATTTTCTAAGTCTCCTAAGCAAATAATTGTGTCAAACTACTTTGAAACATTGCTGACATTGATGATGATTGTTTGGTAGTCACAGTTTGTTGTCAAAATACGGAATATATGCAGAAAAGCTAGACACACTAGATTTAGTTGATGAGTGGGCGTAGTCATATTCTGGCCGATCAAAAAGCAACAAAACTAGACCTACCGTAACATCTAATCACTAGTTCTTGGTAGAAGATGAAGATAGGGATACTATTAAAACATTAAACAAGAGTAAAAAAGTATTTATATGACGTTATTCTTATTTATTTGTTTGAAAATTACGTAATGCACGATTGCATAATTTATTTTTTTCTTACAAAGAACCACGGAAAAACTGGTGCAAATAACACTAAATGTACTAATTTTGGCCATAAGCATGTTTTTTTTACTTTGTATATGGATTAACTTGACGTTTGAAGACTAAAATCACAGTTTTATTGTCTACGACAGTAATTTGTCTTTGGTAAGATCGTATTCTACAGTCAACTTTTTAGCGTTTTTCAATTTTACATGCAAAATGATTAAATTATACCGAACATACTTGTGTTAATACTACCACAGACATTATATATTTGAATTCTCTATCCATTTCCCTACAGTTTGGTATATAATAAGTACATGTTCAAAGGAAAATTCACAAACAAATTTAGACTGAAAGATGAACACTTCACTCTATAAAATTCTGCCCACAAAAAAAGTCTGGCACAGCGTGCAAAATAACTCTGGAATGAATGAGTTAATGAAGAAAAGAAATCGCATTCAACCTCTGATTGGTTATAATTTGGATATACAGAGTCGCTAATTCAAGATAACAATTTTTATGTCCAATATCCGAATGTGGCATCATTTCATTCCTCCAATCAGTCCAAGTAAAGTAAATAAAAAATAAGACAGTATTGTTGTGTATGAATAGAAATTTACAAGAACTTTCAAGTCAAATGCTGAAGTAGTCATATGGCTCTGAAACATGCAGAACCAACAGAAACAATAACCAAGGAGAATAAATTATGACATCAATAAATGCAACACAAAATAGAGGGATCAATATGATGTGACTGGACAGCCAACGTAGAAATAATGGCAAGAAAAAAAAAACACTAGTGGAACAAGAAGTGAAGAAAAAATGCTGGTAATAGATAAGACACAATGAGAAAGCTTGGTAATTAACAAAAAGGGTAATCCTTCTTCCGGAATTCTGAGGTAAAACAAATATAGAGCTAAAACCTAAAAACACACGGAGAAGAGATTTCTACTTCTTCGTTCACCCTCAGACGTCAACCAGAATATGTTCAAAGAAAGCAGCAGTCAGCTTGAGGGAGCCGGTAATATGCATCATTTTTAGTGGCCTGGATGCTCTGCTTCCCACTTGCTCCTGTATAAGCACTTGATAAAACCTTTGGTCTCTTCATAAGTTATGCTTGTGTCAAGTTGAAGTAGCTTCCCCCTTCCTTTCACTGCATCACAACTCTTTTTAACTGCTGATATAGTTTGTGAAGTGTTGCTCTTAGGTCATCCAGGTTGGCATTATTTTGATTCTTCAGCACTGCAATTACTGACAGTGCAACTGGGAAGATAGCTACTTGCCTCTCTAAGCTTTCTTCTGTCATTAGGACTTCTGCTGCAGTTTTTAAGGCCTCTGCTCTGAGTTTATATCTCTTCTACCCCCCATAGGCTGGATGCATGTAATCTTTTCCCACTCTGTGATGAGTGATGTCTTTGTGCGCCCCCCCCCCCCCCCATATTATGATTCTAATTGCTTGGTTGTGGGTTATGTTTATTTTATAAAAGTGTGACTTAGTTACTGTTGATCATGCTGCAATGCCATATTCTAGGATTGGTCTCACTCACCCAGTGTATAGTTTCTTTAGTACTCTTGTCCGCGCCCCAACCCATGCCAGCAAGTTTTTTCATGATTGCCATTGTCTGCCTTGCTCTTGTCCTGTTTCTTTCAATGTGGGTTTTCCAAGTCAAGTGGTGATCAAAAGTAATGCCTAGGTTGTTTGGGTTTTCATATAGATGGAGAATTTTCCTATTTAGCACTAACTTGGAGCTCTGTGGTTTATTTAAGAGGGAAAACACTGTGTATGTTGTTTTCCCTTAATTTATCTTCACTTGCCATGCTTTGGCCTACTCCTCCAGTGATCTTAGGGCTTGCTGTAGTGATATATTCTTCTGAGATTCACAGGGCTAAGTCATCTGCAAAGGAGGCATTGTGGGTTCTTCTTGGAATATTCTCTGATATGTCATTTATGTATGCAAGGAACAACATGGGCGACAGGACTCTCCCTTAAAGAACACCCGGCTCCAATATCATCTTCCAATTGGTCTGCCCTTGTAGTTTTACTCTGGAAGTTCTATTTTCAAGGTTGTGGCTGATCCATTTGTACATTCTCCCACACACTTCACTTCTTTGCAGCTTGATTTTCAGTCCCTCTCTCAACACTTTGTCAATGCTTTTTTCTAAGCCCACCCAAACTAGTGTGCTTTTTCTCTTGGAAGGTGTCTTCAATTTTCTGAGCTATTTATGTGATCTGATCTTCAGTGGATCTGTGTTTTCTTAATTTTGCTTACCGTGGGGCTAAGAGATGTTTTTCTTCCAGATGCCACATCAGTCGGGTATTAATTCTGCGCTCCATCAATTTTCCTACACAGTTGAGTAGACTGATAGGTCTGTAGCCTATCGGTTCTGTCAGATCTTTGTCTTTCTTTAGTACTGTAATCAGTGTGGTGTCATTCCATGCCTGTGGTATTATTCTACTTTTCCAGCTGCAGTTTAGGATGGCCAGAAGCTTCTTTTTTTGCCTTTGTGCCTAGACCTGTTAGCATTTCATTAGTTATCTCATCTTTTCCATGTGACTTCTTTTTCTTTAGCGCTCTCATTGCCTCTTCCATTTCTCCCCTTGTTAGCTTTGCCATCATGTGCTCTTCTGGCGCAAGCTTTTTGTTGTCATGACTCTTGTTTATCAAAGATGGCCTTTTTCCTGTCTATTGAGATGTCAATGTGGTTTGCACTAGTATAGTGTTCTCCTGTCTATTGAGACATCAATGTGGTTTGCACTAGTATAGTATTCTCCTGTCTATTGAGACGTCAATGTGGTTTGCACTAGTATAGTATTCTCCTGTCTATTGAGACGTCAATGTGGTTTGCACTAGTATAGTGTTCTCCTGTCTATTGAGATGTCAATGTGGTTTGCACTAGTATAGTATTCTCCTGTCTATTGAGACGTCAATGTGGTTTGCACTAGTATAGTGTTCTCCTGTCTATTGAGATGTCAATGTGGTTTGCACTAGTATAGTATTCTCCTGTCTATTGAGACATCAATGTGGTTTGCACTAGTATAGT